>JAVJGJ010000037.1:65010634-65030231 GCA_035590215.1 Microhierax caerulescens | reverse complement strand
TTCTATTCTATTCTATTCTATTCTATTCTATTCTATTCTATTCTATTCTATTCTATTCTATTCTATTCTATTCTACTCTATTTATTAATGGAAATAAGCTTCACAACACCTGTGAGTACCAAATAAACAGTTCACAAATTGCTTATTGCAATAAGCAGCCAGCTTTTTACAGGGCTATAAAGTTTCTAAACAAACATTACACAGCAGCATCGTACAGTAGTTTCAGATGGGAAACATGGAATAATATTGAGCTAAGTATTTGCATGAGTAACTGACCTGAGGCTATACTTTAGCCTACATAAAGTGCATGAGTTCATGAATGATCGTGTGTATTCAGAACCTCTGTACTGGAGTTTATACATAATAAACAGAAGAAAACATACTAAGAGACCAATGTGTCATGACATGGGATGAACTCTGGGATTTTCTTCTCCAGTTTCTCCTCCAGTTATTGACTTGACCCAAATGCACTTAAGCATAATTACAACATAAAAGAGCTTTGTCATGTTAAGTAAATTGCAGTGCTGAAATGGAGCCCCAAAGACATGCATTTTAACTAAATATTTATTATATTCATTGGGTCGGCAGCATCCACTAGTGTGTCTCTGCATTTCCCATACTTTACAACTTGAAAATAATAGGTGATAGGTATACTATTGCACAAAGACATACAAAGCAACCATAAACCAGACAAAGCTCTGAAGAGGCATTGGCAAATGTAGGATACTTCAAACTGAAACCATCATTTAAAAATGAAAATTTAGAATGTTTGATGTGTTCGTTGCTGATGTTCAATCCTGTAATGTTTCAATAAGTATGTGCTTAGCTTGTGATCAGGTTAAAAATACATGAAGAAATAGTACAGACTTGTTCACAAAGCCAAATTAAAAATTCACTAAGAAAGTGATGCTGTTATTTTCTGCAGCCTGAGTTTGTTTTAGTTTTCTTTCCTGATTCAGTTTACTTTAATATTGTTCATTCTATTTATATTCTTATTAACTCTATGTCTGACAACTCTGTAATTTATTTTTATCCTCAGACCAGTGAGGATATGAAATACTGTTACCCTCCTCATTCTGTTTCAGATATGAAAGAAAAAGATTAAATGATTCTCAGGCTTATTTCTTAGCCACTTCCCTCTTCAGCTTCTCCTTAAGCCCAGTTCCATTGCCTGGTAATTGTCTGATTTGGCACATTATTTTCCTCAGAATAATTTAAAAAAAACCCCAAAACTCATTGATATTATAATTTTTTAAATGGCAGAAATCTATCACAATGATTCATTGACTCAATTATTAAGTTAAATATTAGAGATACGGCTTGTAAATAATGAGAATGGAAGAAAAATATACAGAAGCAATGTTTCATAATATTTTCCAGTAAATGTTAAAAGGATCACAATCTAAAATGACATTATTTTTACAGCTCTGCTGTCTAAAGCAAAGCAAGTTTCATAGAAAATTTCATATGATACTAAGTTATGAAACTTGTGCCATTAGAATTTTTTCATGCATTTATACTTCGGTTTTACTGATGTTTGATTAACCGTAGCTATTAAACATCAACTTTAGTGCTATGTTATTTAGAATTACTGGTTTACACATTGTAAATTTTTATTCTTTTGATATTACGTAATAGTTTTTTACTGGCAGCTCTGGAAAGAAGTTTATAAGGTTACAAAGGAACACCTATTTCCTTAGCGTGCCTCCCTCGTATGTGCAGTCATAACATGAGGAATCTACAGCTCTTAACTCCCCATTTTATACACCGCAATAACAGTGGGTGCAGAAGTTACACCAGGAATGTTTTCAGTGGAGGCTGTGTGGCAGAAGGTCAAAGCTGGCATTAAGGAGGGGAACAAGGTCTTAAAATTCCAGTGGTATGTGCTGGTAAGCATTTTATAGAAATGGTGTAAAGTTAGACAAGTGCTGCTGAGAACAGCTGTGTTCATATGCTCGTCTGTGAAAATCATGTGAACTAAGATTCTTAAAAAAAACGATCACCAAAACCAACATCAATTGACTGCAAGGTGGAGGACACTCAGTATCAGGGAAGGTAAATTATTTTTTTTCCTTCTCTATTCCTGACAGGACAACTGAGAAGATCTAATGGTTCACTGCTGCCTTTGTAAACAATTCAGCTCAGTAACTGTGCAGAATTCTATTCCTTTTAGCTAGCTTTTTTTGATTTTTTTCCCCTGCCCCAAATTGGCAAACAGGCAAATTGACTTACAGAGTCAGGTAAGCACCTAGGTTAACATAAGGGAAGTGGAAGGAGCTTGCAGCTGAGCCTGGGGACAGGGGAGGGGTGATAGAGCTGGCTGTTAGACACTCAGATGTGCATCTTCCACATTCAAAATCAGACTACAATTAGCGGGGATACACACTATTTTTGAGGCTAACATTTATTTTTTTTTTAATTGTTTTTTTTCCCCTGGAAATTCCAAGACTGCCAATTCAACCAGATTTCTAAATCTTACTTTTAAAAATTGTGCGAGGAGAGGGAAGGGGCGAGAGAAGAGGTTTGTAATAATGCAGGCTATTCATATGATAAAACCAGAGTTGCTGACACTCTCATACAGATAACACAATGGGACAAAATAAAATCTTGTAAACAGAAAACAGCCATTGTTCTTTGTAATTAATTTGTTATGTTCAAACTGTAAAACCACTAGCAAATACTTCAATATTGCCGCCTCCCCACAAAACACCTACAAAACAAAATTACCATCTGTATTACACTGATCCATCAAAAAACTGAAGACTGAAAGAAGTGAAAATAGACAATTTATCTGAAAAGAATTTAAATTTAAGTACTAGCATTGGACCCAATTTGTTATTGTTCCAAACAATGTGAGCATAAAACACTACCACTCTGCCAATTTAACACTTTAAACTCAATCAAGAAGACCACCGGAGCTAAACTAGAACATTGTCCAATTTGCTGTTATATTTGAATAAAATCCAGTCTGTTTTGATCTCACTAAAACCAATGTGAAATCACAACTATGCCAGTGACTGCTGATCCTGTATTTCAGGTCCTTCTTCAGATGTTACAATATTAAAAGGGAAATGGGTAGAAGACAAAAGCGTGCACATGACTGCCTGCTTAAACTGACTGGACTTCTGCTCGTGATGGCAATGAGGCAGACATGGTACTGTATTAGCTGCCACCGAGCAATTTTTCTTCCAGTCCATATACTTTTGAAGGTAATAGGAAGAATTAGTTTCCTTCTCATGTCTTTCTCTTGTTGACATAGTTATTCAGCATGTTACTTGGCTTCAGCAATAGATTTCTTAGCATAAAAATGAATTTATTGGTCAGTATTCTGAAACAGCATTTTTGTGTGCAGAGACCTCCATAAATGGAATAAGTATGTCCTGTGGCTGCCTGCAATACCTTCATCTGACAAGTCTCTGGCAGCAGTAACTAATTTTACCTTTTTTCTTCTGCCAGAATTTGTTTCTGGGTTTTTGTGTGTTTTGTGTCTTTTTGCCTTTTTTATTAGGAAGATGAACTTTGTATATTCATCATGAGAACTAGCCATAAACTATACATTTCATCAAGATTGCTTTGGTAAAAAAATCACTTTGATTTCCTTTATAAGCTGTATTCACTTTTTATAATACTGGATTATAACATCTTACAATCGAGAAAAAATTAAATAAAAATTCAGTGTATTAATTACTTAAAATATGTAAACATTTAGGCCAGAACACACAAATATTCATGAGTCCCTTCCAATATATAACTTCTAATGACTGGAAAGTAGAAGTAAAATTGAATTACTCGTGCATTTCTTCCCTTTTTCTAATTTGCATGATAATGTATATACCACTAAGCTTTCTTTACTTTAAACATTTTCTTTCATTTTCACCTTAAAAAAATAATATTTAATTCTATACTATTAAACATGAGCTGTCCATTATAGACAGGGTCAGAAAAGAGCAAAATGCCCAAGTATAGACCTACAGATATAAAAGATCAAAGGTCAAGTTTTGGGAAGACCTAAAAGAAATTTATGGCCTCTAGATCCCTGATTTTAAAATACACTCCTGCTTGTGTTTCAGTTTCAGATCTTAGGGAAAAAATGTACATAGGCATTTGATGAAACTGGTGGATTTAGATATCAGAGAAGCAATTATACTTGATAAAAAGGAAAATAACACACGCTTAGTCTATTTAATATCTTCAGATTTTGTTTCTAATGTGAATACAACTCAAATATTGCAGACGACACTAATGACCCCTAAAATGTTCAGCACCCCATCAATCACGAGCAGCAGAGCTTCCAAAACTAAACCAATATTAGCTTACTAGTTGAAGTATGAAATCAATGGATTTTTCAGCCTCTTTAACACAGCCCACAGCTTCTATGCAGCCTGTGCAGGCCTCTACCAATTTCCCTCCGCACATCACAGCCCAGCCTCATCCAGGAGCTAAGTACATTATACCCTGTGTGGCTGATGAGTCATTTCTATTTCTCAGCCCGCTCTCACGAGTTTGGTATTATGGACCATATGGCCACAGCCTTCATAAATGAGGTTTTAAGGAAGTCATCTGATGGCAGAAGGGAAATGGCTTTGCTAAGCAGCAAAGATGCTATATGTTAGGTGGAAGACCTGAAAGTGGTGGTTCCACAAAAGGAAAATCCTGTATGATCCTACTTTAAGTGCTTATTATGGCAGCATGAAAATGCTCCGATTTCTATTACTGGTGTAGACACTTCAAAAGCCAACATATTTATAATAATGCTTTTTCCTGGCTTTGGACTATTATTCAACCACTTTCTGCCCAGCAGAATGCAGAATGCAGTTGGTTTTTGGCAGCAATTCTACTACTTCAGATGCTCTTCCATTTACTCTATTCTATCATCTTGAACTCTCCAGCAATTGCTCCGGTGTCTTTAACCTTATTTTAATCTTGACTGTGAACTCTCCTTTTCCTGCTTTTTCTGTCTAAAGTTCATGTATCTCAATTATTGTGCAAATGCTCCTACTTTGTTTACTTTTATTGAAAAATTCATCCAACTTTCTTCATAAGCCACCAAAAGAGTCACTTTTTATGCTTTCCCATCACAGATCTTACTGAGACACACACAGAGATTGAGGGAAGCATTCAACATAACAGACTTTTGAGATGGAAATCTAAGTTTTTTCATTTCTTTTTCAGTGAATAGAGGAAGACAGACTTATCTGAGGAGTAGTTAGGAGAAGCACTTGAACACTAGGGTCTTAAGTTGGCCTTTCTCTCAGGAAAGTGAGCAAGATATTTTGACAGTGATGGAGTGTGGGAGGAGAGGAACATGTAAATCATGTTTGCATGACTGTGGGCACGTACATGGTGGGTGAAGGAAGGAAGGAAGAAAACAGTCACTGGAAATAGTGCAATTTCCCTCAAATCTCTTTTTAGGGACAAAGATACGTGGAGAATCATGGTCATCTGAGAAGAAAAGCACGCAGACCAGGTCCTCTGGCCTCCCCATGTCTTTCCACTCTGGGGATGTAAAGGTGGCTTCAAACCACAGTTGGAAGTTACTTTTCCAGAAAGATCATTTAAAACTGTCTCTGTTTCTAAGCACACAGGGGCCACTTTTTTTCTTTTCCTTTGAAAAAACTCCAAACTTTTCAGTAGTCATTTAAAGATAACTTCTGCAAACTGGAAATTATAAACTTAAAACTAAAAAAATAGCTCTTTTTAAGTCACATTGAATTGCTACTTACTGTACTGTTGGGAAAGAAATTCTTTCAGGGGTTAAGAGAAACAGAACATGTCTGCTGTCACCTAGGAGTGTTTTTCCACCATTAAGGCCATGAGAAGCAATTAACACTGATCACTGACAGTCATCTCACAGCTGACTTCAGCTTAGTCTTTGAGTAACAGAGCCACAATTTTAAAGAAGGTAACCATGGATCTCTTGTTTAATGGTATCTACTGTTTCAAAAAGACACCAAAAATAGACCATTGTATAGCACATGCTGAAAATCCCTGACCATGAAAATACGTAAATCCGAATGTCTGTTCTGTCTTAGCCACACAGCTAGTAACATCACTGCAGCTGAATCCATGGACTGCCATTAGTCCATATTTCTTTTGTTCATTACCAATTTTTAAAAGTTTAAAGATTTTGGTAAAAAGACCTTACCCTTGCCTTCTGCTCCATCTCCATCATTAATCTTTCATGTTGTTCTGCTATTGCCAGTGTTGCAGAATGGACTTTCTGATATATCATTTCTCCTTCTCGTGTCTGAAAGGTGAACAGCCCTTCTCCTGTGTCACACATCCTGCAGTGAGATTTAATCAGAATGGAAGGAAAAAAAAAAAAAATGAGTACTGTGTAATTTTTATCTAACTGTTATAAGAAGTGCACACCTTGCAGTAGAAAATGCCAACTTTTGTAGCTGAACTCTGGAATTCTGAACATCTGCAGTTATTTTTACCATTGAAGAGAGACATTTTCCAAGAGATGTGCAGAACTTTCTGAACATAACCTTTACATTCAGTTTTAATCATCATCTGAATAGTGAAAAAGAAGTTTTATCATAGAATAAAAACTTTAAGTAATACAGTCAGCAATTTCCAGAATCATTTCAAATGTCTGCAGTGATAAGTGGGACCTGAATTTAATTCCCTTAAACCAATTGATGCCAGAAGTACATAGTGCATCATGACTTTGAAAATTTGACATCTTAAGAGAAACTGACCAATTAAAAATGCTATTATGGTTAATAGCTACAAAGAAGCTGTATTGAAAGACAGCATTAAGAGGGTTAAATTATAAACATCTGAGCACATTTATGTGAGGCAGTGTCTAAAGCTATCTTAATAATTACTGAAGTAATTCAGTGTATTTGACAATAGGAACGGTATTTCTGTAGTATAAGAAGATAAAATAATGAAAAAAAAACCAAACACCCCAGAAATAAAATTTACTTTCTTCTTTTGAGATGGCAACTGCTGATATCTTTATCTGTGATATCGCTGTGGCATTATGCTGAGGAAGAAGAGTGGTACATGGTAAATGCAATGACACAGATGGCTGGGAAATACAGAAAATGGGAGTAGACAACAATGTTAGATTACTGAGTAAGTGTTACCCTGAGGATATATCTGGTGTTAAACTGGTACAATTTGACATATTTATATTACTAGTTCCATTATATTATCAGTGTCTGATTTCTGTATTTGTATAGACTTGCAATTTTAGAAATGGAATTAAAAAAACCTTTTTATTTAGTCTGATAATCCCTGTAAAGATTTTCAGTTATCTGTGATAGAAAATTGCTGACTTGATTGACTGATTCATAACATCCTTCAACAATAGAGAGATTTTGTTTTGTCTTAAAGTAGCATATTCCTTCAATGTTTTGGTTGTTCACATTAATTTTAAGGACATAATTTTTTTACTATCTCAACACCTTCAGCATGGCCCCACAAAGCCCAAGGCATACAGAAGTACAAGACATTTTAGAAAAATATCCTGAATAGTCTAACATACCAATAGGTTTTTAAATATCAGTATCTTTAGAGTTTGCACCCCAGATTCTGTATGATTATTCATGCATTAAATTTTACAAAATATTTTCCCATAAAATGAACTATAGATCTATATTGTCTTTAATTTATTAATCATTAATTTGAAATTTATTAATAATTATGCTACATTATATGCATGTGCACACAATTATGTTATAGCTTTTTGAAAATGGAATAATTTTTTTCATGAGACTGTTTTGTGGAATTAGGATACAGCTTCCTACACAATTTTATTTTGGAACTCATCTGAACAGGACTACTGTGCTATAGAAGAGACTATTGAGAATTCAGCCATTGCTTTTGATTTCAAGGCTGACCAGTGAAAATACAGCCTTATTAACACTTGGGAAATATTTGCCTGTTCACTGGAGGAGACATGCTTTCATAAGCCATCTATAAAGGACTTATGCATGGCTGTGTTTGGGAAGAACAGAAAGCAGTGGAGGCAGAAACAATACAACACAAATGCTTCTGGAAAATACCTGGTGAAAATACTTAGTAATGATCAACTGAGGTGTCGAAAAGAAAGTCATAGTCTTAAGTATAGTTGATTCACAATATTATCCATAATTGTGGAATAAAAATAGTATTCTTCATCCCAACATGTATTCGGTCAGTATTAATGTGATGTACCAATTAATAGATTAATAAAAAAAAAAAAAAAAAAGCTTCTGTATTCCAATTCCAATGAAGATCACGTTCCCTGCTGTAAAAAATTAAGGTATTTTACATCCTTAGCCACAGTCTTCCACAGAGCTTCTGGTAGAAATAAAATATTTCCAGAGTTTTGCGACATTATGGCAACAGCCTTTCAGATCCCTCAGGGCATCATATATAGCTAGTACTCTGCTTTTGTGTAAAGAGATCTTAATAAAATTCAAGCAGCGTGAAATACCAAGTCTGGAAAAATGACAAGGTTTCAGAAACTGAAGCAAAATATAATCTTTCTGTTGGTTTCAGAGGATGAAAAATCCTACAGGGATAAAACCAAGGAAGTAGGCAACGGAGGGTCATTAAGATTCAAGAGTTAAGCTGCTTGTTTTGACCAAGCAAAACCTGACCATCACACCGCTGCCCATCAGCCTGGGGTCTGTACCGCCTGTGTGAGCCCTGGGTGGAGGCAGCAGTGTGGGCTGTGGCATGGCCCCAGCACCTCAGCCACCGCAGAGGACAGCAAGGCTGGGCCCTGCTTATCAGCTGCAACAGGTGACTCAGGTGGATGTGTCACGCCAGCGTCAGAAACCCACTGATTACAGCCCCCTGGACTGTGGGCTTCCCTGGCTAACGATGGGTGATGTGCACACAACTGCTCAAAACTGGAGGTGGAGGAGAAATACGGGCATCATTTTTTGAAGTGCTGAATTCCCCTAACTCACTCTGAAGTTCACAGGACTTAAAGGCCCCAAGAATGAAGCAATTGGTACCTTTCTTTCTTCTATCTAAACTTATTATTAGTAATCTGTCTTCCAAGGAGATGAATCTCTTTGCCACAGTGAAGTTTTCCTGTTCAGCTCCCCAGGATGTTACTCAGATGAAAATCTGAGTTTAGAGCTAGTCTAGTCTGTTCCAGTCTATTGGAGTCTAGTCTAGTCTTGCCTATCGTAGTCTAGTCCAGTCTTTTCTAGTTTTTTTTCTGCTTTCTGTTCAATTCTATTCCAGTCACGACACCATCATGTTCAGCAGCATGTTTTAGGATTAGTTTCAATCTTTCTAGAACAAGGAAGCACAAACCAAAACAGAAGCGCTGCTAAGCATGATGGAGGTGGGGACAGGGAAAGGTGTATTTGCAATGCCCTAAGTTTAAGAGGTTTGCCGAAAAAACAGAGGACCTTTACTTACTTGGCCAACAGGAATGTACAAGCCCATGAGTTGAAACACACTTCTTGACTTGTTCTATTCACAGTGAAAATATAGTCAGCAGAACAAAGACACTCTACAACCTCTTCTAGATGCCAGGTATCTGTCCATTTAAAACTACATTTTCAGGTTTAGCCTTGCTAATATGTTGCTTTATTATAAGTGAAAATGAAATAACTGTGTGTAAACTCAAATTTCTCTGTGTTCAAAGGACACATGGTTGTTCAGTTGCCAATTTAATAGCATCTTCATAACTTCAGTTATGTCTTAGAATCCCTTTAGGGAAAAGACAGGACAAAGGTGTGGACCTCTTCTTTTCCTGATAATGCCACAGTTATGGAGCGCATCTCTACGAGCTCAGTATGACCTTCACTGTCAAAATATTTCACTGATTTCATATACTTTAAGTTTTTGATGAGAGACTTAACAGCTTGAGGATGCTTGAAAAATGCTGATGCTAGCTTGTCTATTGCTCGTGTTTCTAACTTTAAAACAGTGATATCATTAACCTATACTTTAGGATATTTAAGGATCCAATGCATTAAAATGTATGAAGTACTTTGAAACAGGCAAGTGAGTTTTTTTCTGTATTATTACAGAATGATATCACTGGGCGGATAATGAAATCAGTAGATAAACAGTGTTGCAAACTCCATCGTACAGTTTTTACTTCTTATAATACTGTCACAGCTTTTCATGACCATCACTGTTAGTAGATCTGCCTCAAGAGCCAGAGGAAAGAACAAGGAGAAGGTGAAAGCTAAGCTTGTGGCCCAGGACAAACTGGATTTAGAGATCAACGCTGAAAGTTCTTGCTTTTACTCAAAGGTAGGGCTTATGCTCAAGCCAAAGAGATTTCCCCACCAGTATTGCACAACTTTTTTCACTGTTTCCCAATTTCACACAATGGCTTCCCACTGTCTCTGCTCACTACAGTAACTTCAGCCTTTTAGAGCAAAACCAATACTATATATAAATCCTCTAGAATTCCCTTCAAAAAGGAAACTTTGTTGACTTGACTTGACCACTATTTACAAATGGTACTTTTTGCGAAATAGAGGTTCATGCTGTCCTGTCATACGTGAAATATTTTAAAAGTTTAACAGTGAAATATTCAGCAGCTGCATAAAAGGACAAGAAACAGGCATCTCAGCTTCATTTTGCTATCATGGTTAAGGGTAAAATGCATTTTCACAATAATGAAATGTCTGAAAAACAAGATGCTCAGAAATATTATTTGCTATAAGTCCTTGTTTTAAATTAAGGACAAATTACAATTGTAATTAGAAAAGTTTTAGTTCTTTATATATCTAAATATAACTTTTTAATGGATTTGAATGATTTCTTTTTACTGACAAATAATTTAGCATTAAATAAATAATGGCTCATTTATATACTCAAAAATACATAAAATTACATATAAATAACTAAAAAATGTAAACATCCTCAAATAGGCACTGAAAAATCCTCATGTTTAATACTAATAACTATAGCTATTAGTAACTAATACATAATAAAACCTCTACTAACTTAGTTTAGCATTTCTAGTTCTTTAAATAAGAATGAACTATAAATTTTTAAATGACAATGGAAGATTAATAAGTACTGTCTATAATGAGAGTGCTAAAAGTTACCAGTACCAAACTGGATGTAGTTGCTGTTGCGTACTCCGCACCTGATGTGTGAAAAATTATTTCCTTTATACACTGAAGCTGTTTACTCAGCCACTTCAAGGCCCAGGAATGAAGTTACCTAGTGCTTGTTTCCTGTGTGCTGACAAAGGGGGTCAGATGCCACTTATGGGACCAGACCTGTTACTGTCACAAGACTAGCAGTAAATGAAAGATAGCCTTTCTTTAAAGCCTTGAAGTTGTGACTGTCTGTCAGGAAAAAACTAACTGGTATGCAATATTTAACTCTGAACTGAGACATGTATTTTGTGTGCTGCTACAGCTTTGATTTTCTAGAAGGTGGTGGAAACTAGCAATTCTGCCTCCAATTTAGTTAAATTATCAGTGGAGACACACAAACACTATCTCTCTTGGGGATATCTAACTTTTGTTCTTTCCTTGTTATCTCAACTTGAGCTAAACCATTTTGATAGAAATCCTGTTTGTTCTTTGTGTGCAAGACTGTTACACACAGCACACACTAAAGACAGGCTAGCTGACCAGTAGACCTCACTACAGGATAGATGAAAAACTCCCTTGAGGGTCCAAATTCTTTGCTTATTCCAGCCTTCAAAACATGCTATCTTACTTCCTCTCAAAGTTGTTCTTTCCTGCGAAAATGAAAAAAAAAGCAAGCAAAGCAAATAAACTCCTTGTGGCAGGGGCATATTTAGATAAAAATCTCCTTTTACACTTATGAATATGTATTAAAACAACTGAAAAGTATACTATGTATGTTTTTATAAAATTGTAAGTCAACTACTATGTTGAAAGGGTAGAAAAGCAGAGGAAGAAATAAGAAAATGTTGATAAGATTCCTAATGTACAATAAAGCAAGTGAAAAAAGGGATACATTTGGTGGGGAAATCAAGACAAAGGACAGTTACATAGACAGGATATGTATGGGACCTAGGAAAGGTCTATTGGCGAAGCAGAGAGGAGACAATTTATGGGAAATGTGCACAAAGTATAATTAATTCAGGTAAAGAACTTTGACAGCAGACATGGATAGAAAGACCTAAAGCTGGGACAAAGTTGGTGCAAGTGGGGAAAAAGTCCTGTGCAGAATCTGTGAAAGGGAAGTGAAGATCACCAACATGAAGCACAGCAATGATACAAAGGGCAAGAACAAGCAGGCACAGACTCTGAGTGTGGCTCGTTACTTATTCCCTATATGAATAATGAGTTAAATTGCCATGCTTTGCCGTCAGCGTTTCAAAGTTTTATCTGGAGTGTCAAATGGATATCCTGGCAATTTTATTATCTTCTTAGATTATAAAATAATGAAAATGATCTGATCTATGAGGCACCTGCCTGCACTTCGTAATGATGGTTATTTACTGGCAAGAATATACAACACAAAAAAGCAATTATGCGCGATATCTACTAATTGCTGGCTATAGACATACTTCCATAACATTTGTCATTGTTTTGCATTGAAGTGCAATATGGTTATTGCATTTCAGCTGAGGTGGATAACTTCACACTGTTCTTGCACACATTTATAAGATATAGATAGCAGTGTTAAATCTGAAATTAGCTTGCTTTCATGTGGAATCTCCTTGCTTTTGGCCTGAATATGGAATATGGAGTATTACCACATCTTGATGTGGCTCAGTAACTTGATCATGGAGTTTAGCCCTGAAGATCCCTTGAGTCATTCTCAGTGTTTCCAATTAGAAGGACTAGAGGAACTCTCATGCCATCAAAGCAGCTTTCCTACTAAGACCATTTATAGCAACATTGTGCAATTCTGAGAAGGAACATATTCAGAGATGGAGTGGAAATGAGTGATGATGATGTGCTCCCAGGTAGCTGGGACTCCATCACTCAGAGGAATCCAGCAGTCCTCCTCCAATATTTCTTACAGGACCTTAACACTTTCCAAGTTGCGTAACTTTTCAAGATATTGTATGCAGTCTCAGTAACAAAAATCTTATGTGCTGGTTTGATTAATATACTGCTAGTCTTTCTGAACAGAGATGCATTACCCTACAGATTTTCCCTCTAAAAGGGAGATTTTTTGTATGAATAATATTTTTTCATTATAAGATTATTTCTTTTCCTGCCGAAACCAAACGACCATTTAAGTGGTATAATACAATATAAACAGAAATTTTCGCATGAAAACATGTTTTGTTCTGTCAGATGGGAGAGATTTCTGTACAGTACAAGTGGTAATTATGCCTCTTGGGATATTTTTTCTTCTCATTGTCTGTGCTGCCTCTACAACCGCTGTCTCTGTGCTGCCCTCTGTGATAGCACATTTAGGCTGGCGAGGCATATCAGGGATGTATCTGACATTTCCCCATGTCAGATGCTTCCCATTTTTTGTTTAATGGAAGTGCAGAAAGCAGGTTGTGTCTTTCTCTGGACTGTATCAATGATTATCCACTAGCACTGTAATTCTCTAATTGATTTAAACAGTTTTTTTCTCTGGCTATCATAAGACACAGTGAAAAAATTGTATTTTCGCCTTTTTTTCCTTGAGGCTCAGTTTTGATAGGGAGTATTCTGTCTGGGACTTATTTCAGACCACTTCTATTTAATTACTACCAAGCTTTTCCATCCATTCTCATTGAAATATTCTTATTTATATTAATTACTTTGATATATCAGAATAAATGTAACTAGTACTGAACGATTAAAGATAGTAAATCATTCTCAATGCTAGTTACAGTGTAAAAAGAAAAGCTGACTTTATTGAAGTGATGCATAAAAGGTAGAATGTGGAGACTGACATGCTAATTATGAAATATATCCACACGTAATGGTAAATATGCTGTACAAAGGCTCTGTTTTCTATTTCCTAGACCCTAGAAACTAAACTATAGTCAGTAAGAGAAGAAATATTCTGGAGCCTAAGAAGTTGAATCCCGAATACTTTACTATAACTACGTTTTTTGTCTCTTCCTGCATAAACTAGCTTCATAAAACAAGACATTTTGACGGGGAAGATTGAACTGTGCTATTTGAACTTTACCACCTCTAAGTCAGAAGGATTCTAGGTTACACATGCAAATTACCCTTCTGTGTTGGTATGCAGTTCATATTATTTAAGAAACCGGTGTAGGTCATCAATACGTATGTGCATGCAAAACAACTCACTTTACGGAGACTTCTGATCCCTTTACATTTTCTTTTAAAAAAGTTCACATTTATTAAAAACAAAGAGATGATAATAAAATCAATTGTTGACATGTTCTTAAATACACAAGACATCTGCATTTTCCACAGTTTAAGTAATAGACCAAACATGAAAATGGTGTCAGATAATATAGTCTGTTACTTTATAAAGCTCAGGTCTTGTTGATAATGATGAAATACTATTTACCAGTCTCTTGGATGACTATTTATTCTTACCAACTCCATGAAAGATAAACCAAGAACTCATATATTACTATTATCATTTCAGCACAGAAGCATCAGTTACAGTTGGCTGTACAGAAAACAGACCAATGAAAAACATCGGTCTGAGAAAAATAGAGATTGCAGACTATAAACAGCTAAATTTTTTTTAATTAAACCTTTTCACTCATCATGTTTTAGCTATTATTTTTCATCTCACTTTAGAATAAGAGGGATATAAGCTGGGATCGTATTCAAATAAATTATTTGCTACAGGACTCCTGCCACCCTGTTAAGAGCTATTATTCCCCAATGAAGACAAACACATCCCATAACAGTATTACTCAGTTCCTCTCAGTGTCTTTAGTAGCAGAACACAGGTGAAACAGCATTAATCTATGTGAACACCTTTGACTTTGATAAATACAAAAATGTTAGATATAAAACCCAAATGAGGCCATTACTGGTTAAAATAAATGATAGTGTAATAATAGAGGAGCCCTGTGGCAGCGCATCACTGCTTGCTACAACAGAAGCGATAAAACTTAGTGGCCCAGGATCTTTATTTTCTTTGTTGGGTTTTTTTTTTTCCTTTTGGAGCCCTAAAGTCACTGTTACATTGGGGACTACTCCTTGCCCAGGGTGTTGTGGATGGAAATCCTCTCAAATGGTACTTGCTAGAGTCTGAATTCTGAACACACTGTGACAAAATTCTGAACGTACTCGATCCTCTCTCAGGAAGTAATGAGTTTTGTAAGAAGGAAGCACCTGCCAGTTAAGAGATGTTAGCATAGAAAGAACCAAATTATGAATGTGCAAAGGTATATTTGTTCATTTTACTTCACCTTTGAGGAATTTGGAGTGCTTAGAAGCTCTGCCACTGGACATTATTGCAGAGGTGTCAACTAGGAGTAATTGATCATGCTCAATGTAAAAGCTAAATTAAGAAGAGGTAATAATGCCCAGTTTTGCATCTGCACAAACCAACAAATATGATATTAAAAATTTAACATAGGACAACATTTGAAATTATCTACAAGAGTGTTTGTCCTATAATGCCTCATTAACCTCTCATAGGACAACATTTGAAATGATCTACAAGAGTATTTGTCCTATAATGCCTCATTAACCTCTCATCTATGTATCAAATGCTATTGGAAACACATTGCAGCTACCATGATGCAGTCAGGTACTGTGTTTGTGTCATCGGTCTTATTGTTATTTTGACAGCAAGCATAGGAAACCGATACTTCCTGCATTTTGATCAAAGTGTATCCACTTAAGGAGAGGAGGGAAATTTCTGGAGGGCTGAACAGGAATGAACTAATAAAATTTATATTTTTGATGGATGAATAATATCAAGACAACAGAAGTAAAAATCAAGAAATTAATATAGAACCATGTTTAGAACCATAGAACCAGGAAAAAAAAAAGTGAATTAGTCAATTATAATATGTATTCAATACATCAGATTTCCTGGTTCATGAAAAATGAACACTTTAATTTAAAAAGTGGGGACACACAAACTGTGAAGAAATAACAAAGGGAACCCCCTGAGAGCATTATGTTATGTTTTTGACTACTTTAAAGCTTTTCAAGTGTGTCCCACTCCATCCTCTCCCCTTTTAAGTGCACCATCAATAATGGTTTTGGCCACCTAAAGCATTTATGGTTAGACATTCTCTGAAACTTTCATTATGCTACGATTTTATTGTGATGGGGATTTAAACACTGCTCTCTCTGTTCAATGTCATCCTCTCCATCTTCAAGGTATGAGAGCTCCTGCTTTGACCACTGTGGCCACAGAGGAATTTTCAGAAAGTCATATGCAAATACTATGGGCACACAGGGTTGTCCAGAGACACTCCCCGTGCTATGTACATACACTAATGAATAATTAACATATGCTAATTATA
The DNA here is from genome assembly GCA_035590215.1 of Microhierax caerulescens. Lineage (NCBI taxonomy): Eukaryota > Metazoa > Chordata > Aves > Falconiformes > Falconidae > Microhierax > Microhierax caerulescens. The sequence continues at coordinate 65,013,904 of JAVJGJ010000037.1, read as the reverse complement.
TCCAAAGACTCATCACACTGATCTCAAAACTGGCAGGTTTTTGACTCCACTGTGGGAGCAGCCTGCCACAGCAGCAACCCCTGGGACAAGCAAAAGCACCAGGGATGAGACAAGGCAGGGATCTGCTTAAAGAAAAACCTGTATTTCTCAGCTGCTGACAGTAAGAACTGAAGATCTTAGCTGAAGGCCACTTTAACTAGACATGTAGACACAGGTGGCCAAATAATGCCTTCAGCAGAAACTGGATGTGCAATAATATCATCAGATAATAATCACAGAAAATGTAGAGCCCCCACCACAAGTATAAAACATTCATTGAACTTCCACCAGTTTTCTACATGCGGTATTTAATTTAGAGAGGAAACATGACCTCCCTCCCACTTGCTTTAACTTTTCTTCTTTGACATCAGCCAGGCCAAAGTGAGGCAGACAGATATTTTCCCTCTTCTTTCAATTGCAAACAGCAGCAATTCTGTTATGGATCAAACAGCTCACGCTGCATTTACCTGGCACCTCTAACTCCAACTTTGATTATGTATATGACATCCTTGTGTTAGTTCTTGCAGCAGTGGGAAAACTCTCTTTAAGTATTTCTCATTAGCCTGATCGCTAAAATCAACTAGTTTGTGTTCACTAAGTAGCAGTTTAATAACGCCTTGACAGCCCTCAAAATATTTTTTGTAAAATTTTGTTACACTTCTTTCAATTATACAAGTAAGTGGGTAGTTACAAGTGAATAAAAGAAGTGTAAAAGCAAAGAAGTAAGAGAGTCCTGCAAAAGCATATAATCACAAATAATCACATATCAAATCATGCAGAAAAACAACAGGAAAAGCATATAAAAGGATGAAAAATAAGCAAAAAGCAGTATTTACAGTTTATTGTTTCATACATGGGCTCCCTGTATATTTTATCTCATCTCTCATATATTATATTCTTTCTATAACTTCATGGGATGCAACAGCTAGCCATTTTCTGATATTTTGATAACTCTATTTCCACCTTTGATAAATGGCAACCAGTTATGCTGATTAGGTTCTCCTAGTTGAATAGCTAAGAGTCCTGTGTGAAACTACTGATGCTGTACTGCATAAAGCCACATTTTATGCTATCTTTAGTGAGGCTTTTGTTTAAAAAAAGAAGGTTTAAGTAAGAATGGTAAGAATTGAGGCTATTGTGTGTATGTGCCACCATCTATTCCGCACAAATATTCCTTCAGGCCAGTTTTCTGCATAGCACAAGATGCTACTAATCCACAAGAAATACACCTTGACAAGTCCACCAGAAAAGGGGAAAAACAAAGACTGTGAAATGAATTTGTAATGGTAGAATCTAAAAGTATGAAATGCACCTTCTCTAATGCATAAAATAACCAAGCACAGCATGTTTTTTCTCTTCCCAGGAAACTTGGAGCATTGTTATAATGCAAAATGGAAAAAAGCAATAGTCCTTTGCTGTGAAAAAACACTAACAAGCTACCTTTACACCGGAGCTTACTCATCCAGTTCAATACTTCAGAGTTTAGGCTTCTACTGTTCTACACTGCCTTAGTAATATTTTTATAAGAAATTTATAACAGCCATGAAAGTGCTCTGAACACTGGAATGTGTCAAGCCCTTCTGTCCATGATTCTGTATACCAGGTTTAAAAAATCCATGAACTATAGAGGCAATACCTACTGGCTTCATCAAACTTTTATACATACCTAGCCAAAAAGGAAGCACTATAGGTGGCAGAAAGAGAAAACAGTACAAATCCCTATGTGCAGAACAATACGTAATGGATATTCATGGTTCTTATGCAGCAAAAGGTGGCCATGCCTTCCCTGGACATTTACACATAATAATTTGGGCATGTCTGGGGCTATTTCATGTATGTCATTAAAACCCTCTTGAGTATCCTAGTAACATTAAGGAAGACTTTTGAAGTATTTCCCCATTTTGTTACTCTGGAACATTTATATTATAGGTATCCTTAATGTCATAGACAGAGTATTAGTCTCAAGACAAATGCTAATGTACATTTCTATTTCTGTGTATTACTATTTCTGCTCTAATTTCTCTGCTGGTCCTTTTTACCAGCTATTTGACAGTACTTCTACATGCACTGAACACTTTTTTATTGGCTGCCCTCCATTTCATCTATGCTTCTAAAGCTGAGAGCCAATCATACTGATTTATTTTTTTTTTCTCAGATAATTTGATCCAATGGGGCTTGAAGAAGCCTCCCATAAAAAGACAAAGTACCTGTGAAATTAAATATTTGAAATGGTGTCATCAATATCTGCCACTGACAAGCATTTATCCTGGCCAATCTCTTCACGTTACTTTTTGCTCGTATCTTCCACACTTTCTGATTAGTTGTTCCTAAAATGCTGCACATATTCCAAAAGCTGCTACAGTGTTCCATCAGAAAATCAGATACTTTTTGCTTTTACTCAGAAGTCCTTTCTTATCTCTCTCTTAACAGCCCACGTGTATCATCATCACATTCCTATCTCCTTGTATTTCATGTGCTTAGACCGTTCTGTCTCCCTCCACAAAACCTTCCCTCCTATTTTCATGAATCTCTTGAGTTTCTTTTAGTCCCAGAAAGCCTGTCCGCTTGCTAAAACAGCTTTAGCATACTCCAGCCCTGGTCCTCTCCAGACCAGTGCTGGTTTGCATAGCTGCTGCCACTCTTAATTCTCTGGTGACAGTGGCAGTAGTCTTAGATAAGTAAGTCACCAGAATTACAGATGATCCAACCTGTTATTTCATTAAATAAAGACTTTGCACCCTCAGTCATCATCTGAAAGAACTTCAGGGTTTTCCACTGAATCATCACCTAGACTATAAACATTTCTGCCCTTCAATCCCATTCCTCACAGTAACCAATACTGCCTTGCTTTTAGCTGGGACAGAGTTAATTTTCTTCCTAGCTGGCACAGTGCTGTGTTTTGGATTTGGTGTGAGAACAATGCTGGTGGCACACTGATGGGTTTGGTTGTTGCTGGGTGACATTTATACTAAGCCAAGGACTTTTCAGTTCCTTGGGCCTGCCAGCCAGAGGGCTGCAGGGGCACTGGAAATTGGGAGGGGACACAGCCAGGACAGGTGACCCCAACTAGCCAAAGGGATATTCCATACCATATAGCATCATGCTGAGTATATAAACTGGGGGAAGAAGGAGGGGGGGGACATTTGGCATTACGGTGTTTGTCTTCCCCAGTAACCATTAGGTGTGATGGAGCCCTGCTGTCCTGGGGGGGGCTGACCACCCGCCTGCCCA
>JAVJGJ010000037.1:64966427-65006918 GCA_035590215.1 Microhierax caerulescens | reverse complement strand
GGGATATTTCAGTCCTCCTGTATTTTGAGGTAGAATGTTAGACGTTATGACTCTTGGAGAGAAAAGGACCTGCTGCTTCAGAACTGCCATAAAAGATTAATTATTGCTATTGCTCACTGTGGAATTCAAAGGTTAAAATCTAGAGTTGAAACAATAAGTACGTCCTAATGTGATTAAGAATGTATGAATTATTTAATCTGTTTCTTCTCTGCTCATATGTTACACACCAATAACCTTGTTAGTCATATTCAGCATCAAGAATATTAATCTAACGATCCATGCTTACAGCAGAGCATATGTATGAAAAAGAACAATTAGAATATGGTCTGTAAATAGCAAATCTTCTGGGCTCAAGCATGGATGTAAAGTCACTTGGAAGAAAAATGATGGCCAGACTCAAAATATTTATAACAAGCCCTATTTTGATTATGACATACAGCTGTATTACAGAAGGAGAAGGCAAATTACACACTTCAATGGAAAGGCACATTTCATGTTATTTCAGGATCATCAGAAGGAACATAACATGCTGTCTGCTAATACATTAGGCAATGACAACACAATTCTTACTGATTTCACTAAAAACTTCATAACATTTGAATTATAACAATGATATTTTATATCTAGTTATCAGCTGAAAATGTACACTATGCCCTCTAGGTTGTAAAATACGCCATTATGAGCCACTTCTATAGATACCACAGAGATGATGGCTTTGCTTCTGAGCTGTATGTCTTTTGTGTTAACTGGATAAACTTCAGGTGACTGTTTTTCTAACTGCATATATTTCATTCAGTACAAATTCAAAAGCAAAATTCCTAGTTAGGTAACGGCGAATTAATGAACTACTGATGTTCTCATTCCTATCAATTTAGTATTTATACATTTGTTCATTACTATGCTATAAAACTTCGTCTGTGGAGCTTGATGGAGTCAGTGACTTCTCAATCCATCTGTGATAAAATTACAACTTAATAAAGGTAACATTACTCTTTCAAAATATTGTCTCTTTTGAGATACTGTTGTTTTCTTCAAATCAAAGTTAGAGCTTTCACAGAAAAGTGGAATGGCTCAGGCATTTTTGGAGAAAATTTGTAGGTGCGATTATCATGGATGAATTTTCAAAACAGTGACTAAAAAAAGCAGAACATTTTATGAGTTAGAATAGAAACTTAGGATAAACCAGCATGCTTTCTTCTCCCTGCCTGCCATATTTAGTTACACTGTGTTCAATTTCACTGTTATGTGAGTTTTGGTTGAACTTGCTCTGATTTACCGATGCTAGAGCAGTTTGAGAGGAGCCTTGGCAGACAGAAAATGCAATGAGCCCTTTACAAATCACTTTACAACAAGCCATATCAGTTTCCGCTAGTGAAAGAGTTCTTAGATTAGGTACCATGATCAAAACCAGTTAAACACACAACTTCTTTTTAAGTAGGGTTTAAGTGAATCAGATGACTATCACAGAACTTATTTCAGTTCAAGAATTTGGAAGAAGGCAAATTGAGAATTGGGATGAAGTTGGAATGGAAAAAAAGTAGGAACGGAACTACAATTAAAACATACTACAGTATAACTTTGGCACCGCTAAATACAAGGAACTAAAACATTTTCAGTGATAAAAATGCCACTTTTCCTAAAATTAGAGCTATGTGATTACTGAAAAGGCCAAGAGGAGGATACATACAACAGATTTCTGTTTCTTTTTTAAAGTTATTTTCAGATTTTAGCAATACATGCCACATGGTGAAAGAATGTGAGAAGTGAAGGGGCAGTGAGAAAACAGATAAAACAAAACCACTGAAATTTCACATCATGGGTAATGAGGCTTTTTTGAAATATTTCAAAGGTGTAAAGGAAGAAAAAGATCCTAACAAACTTAACTATTAAGTGTGGAGTGCTCAAAGCTCTTGAGGTAACTTTTATGTGAAATGGTAGATCTATCTATTGCAGCCACACCTGGGTGCTTGTATTACTGCTCAAGTCAAAGTGACTTACAAATTCTATGACAAGTTTATGACCTATAATGTTACTAGAATGATTTATAATATATGATTTACAGTTCTATGATAAACTTAATCCACAATTTAGATGATCCACCAGCAGTCAGGAACTGAAGGCTTCTCTTCAGGGAGGTACAGACCTGAGCTGATATGTACATCAGTGTGCGAAGTCCAGAACAAGTGCCTCATGCGGCACACACACACACACACACACACACATAAGGGGCCTCTCCGCATGTAAGGGAGAATGAGGATGTTTCCTGTAACTTAACTTTGTTAATTGACATACATTTCACATTGACACCAGAAACCACCACCGAGGACTGACATACAAATGAAAGATTCCAATCAGATGTAGTGCCTGAAGCAAACACTGAACTTTCTGCTTCAGTTAACCCTAGCATCTGCATATCTACCTCTGAGAAAATGTCAGTCCTGAGTCGCATAAAGGAAAAAAAAACCCCGAGAAATTCTCATGTCACCACTCTGCAATGCTTGAGCTTAATATTTCCTCAACCAAAGGAACAGATTCCAGATCTTAAAAGTCACAGAGAATGCTACATTTCTTCATATTTTCTCTGATGAAGAAAAAAACAAAATCGAAGGCAAATAAAGAAAAAATATTTTAGTGTGGTTCAATGGGTGTCTTTGAATGCACAGCATGAATAAACTTGGACAGACTTGAAACTGTTTAAATTTCAATAACTTGTCTATAAAATAGAAGAAAATGTATTTCAGAAAAAGGACAGTGTCATGGATTTGTGGCTCCTTCTGCTCTCAAAACTTCAAGAACAAACCTACTGCCTTGACCTCTCTACTCAGCAGAAACTTGCAGTATTTCTCAAAGTTTGTCTGGGGCTTCCACAGCCCATCCCATCATTGTATTTTCTCACCATGTTCAACTTGACTTCAGCCTGACTGTTTGTTTTGTGTTTTGTGTTTTTGTTTTTGTGTTTGTTTTGTTTTTGTGTTTGTTTTGTTTTGTTTTTTGTTTTGTTTTGTTTTGATACCTCTGGCCAGCACTTAATAGACTTGGCCAGACAGCTTCCATACGTAGAAAATATTGTTTAATGTACATGACAGAATTGCAGTACAGCAAAAGAAAAAAACATTTCAAAAACAGTGAAGAGTCCATCTGTGTTTATTTCTCTCATTATTCTTGAGTCTCTGAATTCTTGAGTCTCCTTATATGCTCCTAAAAATGTGCCTCAGCCAGCTTGTTTTACTAAAAGGAAAGCTTGGACAACTGCCTTTTGCAGTTTCCAGAGAGTGAATTTTAAATATTGCTTATGGCCTTTGTTATAGATTGTTTGCTTTACAACATCAGCAAAACGAATCCTGTAACTTTGGCAGGAGTCTGAAAACAGTGTCTTCACACCTGATCTGGGCTATGAGCTATTTAACCTGTACCTGTTTTACTACTTTTCTGGCATGTTTCTTGGATTGTATGCAATTAATACAATCCAGTGCAAATTTACAATACCTTCATCTGGGCAATTATGTGGGCAGTTCCATAAGCAGCACACTTTCCATTTCAGGGACTTGAAATCAAAGACACTCAGGGACAAATGCCCCCATACATGGAGCAGCAGTACCAAAAGCTTGAGGAGAAGTAAGTGCACTCATGCAGACTGAGTGCGCTCTTAGGCACAGTGTCTCCAACATATCCAATACCCAAAATAATGAGAAAGAGGTGTCCGAAAACATTATACATGTCGATAAATTAAGGAAATCCTGTTGACTTATTGATGATTCAACATTTAAACTCCCTGAGCCAATCCAAATCTGTTCAGGTGGAAAGCCTGGCTCTAGGAAAATTAAATGATAGGCTCCTACCTCAGGTGCTCTGAATTACTGGGGGATCCATTCACCGTGTTAGATGCACAGTATTAATCACTACAAAGCTACTGTAGTGCCTAATGGAGTTGTGAATTACTATTTTCTGATCGATGGATACATTGTATGGGATTAACCCTAACCAGGTACTTCAAATAATGAAAATCTCTCCTTCCAGTATCAAAGCCACACAAAACTGTACTTCCCCCAAATCTCAGCAGAGTTTGGATAGGGAAGAACACAAATTAAGTAAACTACTGTGCAAGAAATACTTACTTACATTGATTCACCGAATAATGACAAATAAGGATGAGTCTAACTTCATAGGTAGTGCAAAGAGACATATTTACAAACTCCAGTTCAGTGCAAAACCAAACAGAATGATCTGAGAGTTTAAAAGAACTTGTGTTCATTATTCCCATATTTAAGATATCCTCCAAATCATACAGTTCTTGCATTTCAATAGACAAGTGAACAGTTTAGTTTTATACATCCAAGTCCATATTCCATTTAAATGCAAAACAATGTATTTATTAAAAGATAAATGTATTTGCTTGAAAGCTTAATTTTGATCAATTTATCATGTTATCTCTCTGTGAATATCTGCATTTATTTTAAAGGGAGTGATTTATTTACTCAAAACAAGGTAATACCAGAACGGAGGATGGATAATAAATATATAAACCTGAACTCTTAATGTTCATGCAAACCTCATACACATATACTGCATAACTGCTAAAACTCAGTAAAAAATAAGAACTTATTTAAAAATATTTCTTTTAAAGCAATTTTCTACATTTAATATTTAAGCCTTAGGGAAAAAGTAAAGCAATGACAATTTTGCTGCGTAGCACTGTCATAAAACATGGATGAGCACTTCATTTCTGATGACAGCATGTATCAGCAATTTACCGTACTAAGGCACAAACAGATCAAGGGACAAAGAAAATCATGTTCAGAAAAAATGAGAAAGATCCTGGTTAAAAAACAAAAGTCCAAACAAATCAACAACAGATTTTAAAATTAGCATTAATCTTCAGATGTTATTGAAGACACTGACTTTTCTCTAGTCCTATTTTTTACTTCTATGTTTTTCTCCCAGTCTAAATCTAGTCTTTACACATTTCCAAATCAGACAGATAAAGCACTCCCAAGCAAGCAAAAGGGAGGAATCAGATCAAAGACAATAAAGCATGACAGATAAAGGCAGAACTGTCTCATAATAATAAAACACAGGAAAACAATCCACTTTTTATCAGGTTGTATGGTCCATGGATTGTAGGGGAAGATGATAGTTAGGTACTAGTAGGGAATTAAAATACTGTAGAAGGCTCGAAAAAGCAGAGATAAGGCTCAGACTTTTCTTGAATATATGCAATCACTATACATAGTTTGTTAGTATTGTTGTACCATAGAGCAGTACAGAAAGCAACTGTCTTGACAAAAAAAAATAAATAAATAAAAAGGGAAAAGACTTTCACTATGATATAGAATGACTTTTTTTCATGATTAAAACATTATAGAGAGCGAAATACCTATATTTTGAGACAGGTACAAGAAATCATCTTCAAATGATGAATCTGAATTAGTTTTAGCAGCTTGATTTTTGTTAATGACAACTTCAATTTCCAAAGATAGTTTCCTTCAGAATCAATTAAAAGTGGGTCTACTCACAGACAGATATACTAGGCTGAATAAGCAGCTCTTAGTAAGTCTTCAATCGTTACATTTTTATGCAAAAATAACCCCTTCCCCTTTAATAAAATGTATGTTTGAAAATACAAATTTAGCCAAAGAATCAGATGGGTGGGGTATTCACAAATAATGGGATAAAGGTAAATCCTAACGGTTTCATTTCTTTGCTTGCTTTTCTCCAGAACAATATGGTGAGTTTCAGGCATTTTTTAGGCATTTTATTTGCTTTCTGGTATTGTGTGGGTATGCTGCCTGAACTAGTTACACATGAGGTAGCTTAAGGCCTAGGGGAAGGAATGACTTAGCGAATTATTCTTGCTAAAAGAGTATATCTGAATGAGCCCTACAGCTTAATCACTGAAATGAAATTGAAACATGGGTAAGCTGTTGCTAATTTTTAATAAAACATTATTAAATAATAATAATAAAAATATTGCTGTCTTCATAATTTTTAATAGTGAAGTCATCAGAGAAAAGTAACAGAGCATTAAAATGTTCTGGTGACATCAGTCTGTATATACAAAGTTCTGAGTTAAGTGGTAACTCCTGTCTGTATGAAACTGCAGAGGAATTTTGGTCATTAAGTTCTTAGGCTGTAGGATTCATTTGACCCATGTTTTTGTTTGTGATTGCCAACTCTACTTTTGTGAACATTTGTTAATGATATTGAATAAGCGCACATCAAAATGCATATGAAGATTTTTACCAAGGCAAAGTGGCTAACAAACTTAGAAAAGTCTAGAAGCATAAAATACAAGATGAAACATCACTAAAGACAGAGATGAATGCAGGATTATTTCTGCACAGGAACACAGAAAAAGCAATGGACCTAACAGTCCAATGAAATGCATGAAAAAGATATGAAAGGGAGGCAAAACAGAGCTCCATGGACATTTAAAACTAATCTGAGGATGGAAATAGCAATGAGGATTAAAACTGCAGGCAGAAAAAAGAGCTAGCCTTTTTATGGGTTCACAATGTTCTCTGTGCTTCTGCCTGCAATTACATTACAGTGTGGCAATCAGTCATCAGGAACATCCAAAAAGAGTAATATCTACTGTAGCGGAAGTTATTCCATTCATACTGTGTGATCAGCCTTTTCCATGATCCAGAATTAATGTCTTCTACATCAAAAGTACTCAAATTATACCACATTAGTGTTTAAGCACAGTGAGGCTCATAAACCTTAAGAATGACAATTGAACCACAGTTAAATAAAAGTCAGAGGAAGCTTAAGATCATTTTAAATACAAGATATATTAACATTTATTTTGAACACTGAGCTGAATAGATTGAAAAGTAATATTCAACAAATAAATCTATGGAAAGGCCATGTATTCCATCTTTCTTAGAGAATTAGAGGCTAATCTAACTTATCAGACTGCTTCTCAAAAATCACTGCCTATTTATTCTTCTTGCTGCTTCTCCTTAGCTCTTACCTTCCAGACTCAAATGTGAACCATGTTGAGTCACGTCCATATCTCCTCAAAGAGCTCAGAGGCCACATGACCAGCTTGACCTTGGCATTGTGGATGTCCCAGAGATAGATGTTTTCATGTGTGATCTGCATTGTACATTCCCCATAGATATCTAAATTTGGTGTAGGCATAAGATATACATTGAATCGTTCTGGAAAAAAAACAACAACACACAATAAGGCATCGCCAGTTAAAGCAAGATTTTATATTGAGGGAAAAAAAAAAGAAATCAAGACTTTATTTACTGATGGTTCAGAAATCAAGGGCAAATTTCTGGCCCTGAATAGAGGTGAGGAGCCACTGATGTCGAAGAAGCCTTGCTAGTGTACGAGAGGAGTAAGAGAATTGTCTTAATTTCATTTTCATTATAAATAGTGCAGCAGACTGAAACATCTTTCACAAATGATCTGCATAGTCCTCTGACATATGTCCCCAGCAACTTAACTGAAGTCCTTTATCCTCACATTAAGGTCCATAACTTTGAAAATCAAAATTTGCAATGACTTAAACTCTGACAGACTCCTCTCTCAAAGAACAGAACTACAGGTATCCTGGCAAAACCGTTGCCTCTCAGAAAAACTGTCCTTGAAATTGCAAACCCAGGTTTACTTATTGAAGCTTGTTAATAATTGTGTTCAGTTTCTATTTATTTGCCAAAGTCATTATCATTTGTCAAATTAATAACATTTTTAATCATTGGTTGCTTTCTTGAAAAACCTGATTCAACATGATTTATTAGTATGGTCATGACATCAATTGCATCAATTGCTGTCAGCTGCACTTCCACTGCAAAGTGCATTCATTGCAGTAAGAGGTCGAGGGCATTAACAATTTTCTGAAGTGCCTGAATTGCATGTGATTTAATAAGCAAAGCAAAAGCTATACTTAAAAAAAAAACAACAAACCACTAAAAAAAAAAAAAGCCACCAAAGCCACCACAAGATGATATTAAACACCATTAACTCATATGGAAGGAAGCAAACCACAGTAATACCAAGATAATTTTTTTAAAAATGCAATTTTCTTTGAAGAATAACTAATGTTTTATGAATTGCTTCTACAAAGAATTAAAAACTCAGCTTAATTTCACGTTGTACAGTTGGAAGTGTTAGCCTGTATTTTAACTCTCAAGGCACTGAAATCTTAGAGCTTAATAGCATAACATGGGAGAATGGAGCTGATCTGCAACTTCCTCTATCAATTCTCTTTCATTTTGGAAATAAGATAGAAAAGCAAAATGTCAATGCTACTGCACTGAAGGGTGCTGACAAAAAAAGGTAAGAATGATCTAAAGTATGAGCATGAGCAATGCTCATTCAATAAACAGTACTGGGAAAATGTACTTTAAAGGGACCTCTGACAGGAAAACTGTCACAAATTACTTGATGAACAAATGACAGCTTGGTGTGGAGTATTTTTAATCCAGCATTTGCACTGAATTTTCTCATGGTGTCCTCATAAAAATTAGGAAAGAATTTAAAGTAATCAGAAGAGGAATAAATTGAGAGAAATTTATTGTAACAGTCAAAATTAGATGTAGCTTGCCATTGTGTTTGGCATCCAATATCACAGACATTGTCTCCATTTTTTTGACATTTTATATATATACACTTTTCTGACAAATAAGTGAAAATATTGTAGATAAGTGAGTTCATATAAAACATGTTAGAAGTGTGTGTGTGAGTATGTGTGCGTGTGTGTCAATAAAGTAACAACAGTTTGGCTGAGGAATTAATGGAAGCAGGGAACTGCTGGGTGAGCAGTAAAAATTGCTGCCCTGTGTAGATATAAGTAAACTTGTCATCCTCAATGTTATTCTGCATCGGTCAGTTTAATTTTTTCCTATTAATGATTCCCTGATTGATTCATTCAGACTCAAAGCCATTCAACCTCTTCTCCCAGGCTGTAGTTCTCATTAATCACACTAACAGGAGTTAGCCCTAAGTTTCATTTTATGACTAAGGTCCCAAGTGTGAAAGTCCTAATGTTTTGTACAAGTCTTCTGATACTCAGCACAAATAGATTAGCAGGTGCTGCTGAGTTCACTGCAAAGAATTTCCCCTAACCCCCTCAGAGGAGTGCATTGGGTACAGGTCTAACCCAACACCTGCTAAAGTAAACGGAAGGACTCACACATGAGTCTGGCTCAATGCCTGCATTGGGAAAGGAACGGTGGAGAACAAGGTAACACACCTTGTGATGGAATTATATGTTTATACAATACTTTTCCAGTACACATGTCTCTGTGATGGTCATGCAAAAATGCCTAGGACCTGTACAAGTGTGTTTTTATCATATATTAGACTCCAGTTTTGCATAATTATGTTGTTACTTATTGCTGTTTACCTCCTCTGAAAGAAAGATGCAGATCACTGACATATTCTCTTTTACATTACATGAAATCACGCAACGTGTCTATGAAGGAATGAGGCTACTACATGAGAATGGAAATCTTTTCCTTTGCCTGTCTTCACTGACAGACAGCTGAGAAAATTGAAAGGTACAACTATTTTCTGAAGTAAGCATTAAACTGTGGTGTTGAAGGCACAGAATATTTCAACTTGGTTTATAAGTTACCAGGACACTCATGAAATGCTCGACTTCTCTGAAGTGTTTGAGGATATTATTGCATGAAGGGTATTCAGGACATACATTACTCTCAAACTGTCAGGACACATCTGCTGACTTTGCATGGGAGGTCAGTGTCTAAGGTGAGGTGTCATGGATTATAGAAAGTATGTTTGATTAAACTGAACATCAGCTGCAGGGCAAAATGCAGCACCCTTGGACCTTACTCAAATGGCAAGAAATGCAAATGTACAAAAATATGTGCTGGAGAAGACTGAGGATGGATATGTTTCCTTTTGAAACAAACCCTAATACTTTACAGTAGTGGGAAACTGAAGACATGGAAAGGTGTAGATACTAAGAAATAATTTTAGAAATCACAACACAGGGCCCAAGTTTTCCATTTCATAAAATATCTGAACAGGTATCTAGGTAATGGTAACACAATCATTCAATTTTTAGTGGCAAGTTTTGTCCTTAAACTTACTCAGGCAAAACCAAACATTCATAAGCTAGATTTTGGAGTCCCAGCTGAATTCTGCCACCAGATCTACTGAATCCCATTGAATAGGATATTTAGCTTCTCTGTGGGTCAGACACCACCTGCGTATGAGTGCGATGAGGTAATAACAGTTCATTGGGTTGTAAGATTAAGTAAATATAAATTAATCAGGGACTCAGAAAATAGGGAGATGGAAGAAACCAGATTAAGTAGATGTTATCCTGTTGGACAGGACAAGGCTGAGTCTGAGGAGGTGCAGTTCCTCAGGACTCAGCATCACTACCCTCCTCCCTCTTCTAAAATTGGTGAGAGCAAAGTTCAGGGAGTGGGAAAGTCAGGATGAGAAAAAAATGCTGTTATATTGCTACACTTATTATTCCACTCTTTTCAACGTAACTGCTCTTTCCCATTTCCTTGAATAAGCAGACCAATGCTTCATCATACACTTTGTGCATGTAAAGGTGTTTAGCATTTAGGCTTTGGCAAGAATATGACCTTTAATGACGTTTTCCAGTGCACAGGATCATAAGTCTTTGTTAAAATGACCATATTGGCTGAGACAGAGACTTGGCAGCAACTCCGAAACAATCTCAACCTTTCAGCCTAAAATCCAGCTGTACTGGGGAAAAAAAATGACTGTGAGGCCTAATGATCCTGGTTCTGCCATTTTATCAATGGATTCCTTTGCCTAAATCATCCCAGTTGGAAAACTGAGCAGATGACATTGCAGTCTTGTAATCCAGATGCCTTGTTTCATTGCAGCTTTAATAAGAGCAAAAAACTACTTATGGAAAGAGGCAGGTTGGTGGGGTCTATATAAGAAGAGGCTTTAAAAGCGAACATTCCATTTCTATCTGGAAGAATCTCCCTCTATGAGACTTCTGCTGCTGACTGTCTGTTGCTAATGTTCAGGTGAAAAGAGAGCTTTAAGTCTTGAAGTCATAGCATTTTGCATTTTCTCTTCTGCTTTACTCAGTGAGGAAGGAGGACTCCAGAATTAATTTTATCCCTTTGCTTATAATTATTCTGCTTTGTTTCTGTTAAAAAAGGTATGGAAATGTTTATTATTATCTCACTGAAAATATAAAAGCTACCATAAAAATAAAATATTTTTTTTTTGTCTGATAAGTAGTAAGGTAGAGAAGAATATGAAATCTCACTGGATTAACAAGCTATTAAAACTGTAAACACCTTTTCTTTCTGAATAAACCTGGCTATGTTTTAGGGTTTTTTTTGTGTATGTGGTTTCTTTGTTTTTTTTTTTTTTTTAAACCAAAGTATAAAAATGGATTAAGGATAACATAAGATGAACAAAACCCATGCAAAATACTTTAATGTAGTAAACCACAGAGATTTTACAAACCCTAAAAAAATGCCCTAAAACAAGTCCACTCTGTGAATGCAATTACAAAGTCTTTATGCTTTGCTTATAGCTTGTAATCTCAATATGTAGCACAAAGAAATAACTCATAATCCTCTTCTGAAGATTCAAGGACATTGTTCACTATGAAAAGCTACATTTTTACTAACAGAAGTTAATGAGTTTCTTGCAATTAGAAACCAGGAAGGAAGGCTGCTGTACTGTGGAATGTTTCTAAATAAAAAAGGAAAAGTAAAACAGATGTTATGACAAAGATGAAAACTTCACAAAGGAAGTAATTTTATGAGATAGAAATTTACATATTAGGAAGGAGTTAGAAGTAAAATAAAATAATTATCTTTCAAACTTTTCCAGACTACTAAAATCAAAACTAGTTTCATAATGCATAGGAAAAAATTAAACAGCCAAAGTACCAGTAACACATAATGGAGATATATCATATTGACCTCACAGGCATGACACCTAACAATAGATGAGGTACAGCAGCAAAAGATGAATCAGGTCTTTTCTTTAGTTTAAAAATTTGCATTTTTACATTTGGCTATTTTCTTCACTGTTTACATCAGATTTACAAGTGAAGCTAATAGAATTTGATTTAGCACCAGTATTCGGCTACTTTAGTGTTATTTAATATTCAAAATAGATAGGAATAGAGTCTTCACCAACAGGAAGCACCTTGAAGAGTGGATTTACTAACACTGTCTACATGTAATGTTTTTTAACCAATGCTGTCTTGAATATTCTGGCTTCTTTTTCACAGTAAACATAGTCTGTCATTGTACATTGCTCATTTGGATGACTTCTTTCTAATTAATTCCTTTTATAAAGAATGAAAATGTGGTGACACATTGGAAACAATGATATTTTGGGAAACAAAAAGTCATGTACAGACAAATTCTAGCCATGAAAACAGCCAGGCAGGTAAAAATGTTTAAAAAAATAGATTTTTTTTTGTTGTTATTTTTTTGAGTGTATTACAACTTCTTCCAAATGCATTGAGAGCTGGAAAGGAAGTTTCCAATTCTTCCAAGTGAAGAATCTACATTCATGATTTCTTTCCCTAGTAGCAGCTTGAGAAACCTAAGGAATATGAATAAGGAATAAATATCACAGGATATTGTTTATAATAGTACTTGTCAATGGTGTAATCAGATCCAACTGAGTGCAGATTTTCTTTCCTGGAGTTATAAGTGTGTATTATTATTTGTCTTACCATGAATATATAGCTGCAATGCCATTATACAAAATTTGTTATCTGATTAGGATCATGTAGTCTTTACTACTTTTGATTTAATACCGTATTTTCATTCTTTATCAAATAATTTAAATGGACATTCATAAACAGTAAGAGACTGGTGTGAAAATTAAGGGGAAACAGGCTTGCTGCTACAGGGTTGAGGAACACAAATCACTTAAATTTGCAGGAGAGAGACGACAAAAATGGTTGAAGAGTAACAGAAGCTTCATTTCAAATCTCACTTTTATTGGAATCTGTGTATCACCGCAAACTAAGCAGCTATAGTTGTGAGCCTTAAATGTAAGAAGAAAACCACTTAAGGGTCATTTTCCACAGCAGTTTCCACAGTAAGACTTGCAGCAATACTTCTCGAAAGTAATAACAGAGATAAATCCAGTGAGAAGCTTTCTGTTAATGATGTGCTTTGCACAAGAATTGCTTAGGTATCTTCTCTGTTCTTCCTACAAGACACAATAGCTAGAGGTCTCTGCTATAAGCACTGCTATAGTTAGGGTCTTTTAGCTAACACCACAGCAGAACTGTTTGGTGCTGGAGGGTCAAGCAACAGTGCAACTATAATAAAATAGACCTCACTAGCACTTACTGAACAACTCAGAACTATAAAAGAACACTTCTTTCAGATCACTGTGCTATTATAAATTTTTATCCTCACAGGACAGAAATGCCTTATGTTTGTATGGCCTTTTAGACATGACATTTGGACAGCAAACTGCAATTTTGACAGCCTTTGAAACAGTTTTGCAAGCCATACTATTGCATTCATGTCACTGAGAATCTAGCATCTTGCCTTCTGAAATGAAAAGCTCATAGAAGAACTAAAAGACTGAAAGTGGGAGGATAAACAGGCTCAGCTATAACAAAAAGAAATATTAGAAAAGTCATAGAAAACACACATACTTTCCTTGTCAAATATTTTCTGAAATGTGTGTCCCTGATTATAAAAAACGTAAGCAGCATGTAGCAATTTGTACAGTCCCAGGGCATATACAATAACAGTTAAGGAAGTCATTACCAATGTTGCAACTGAAGGTACTGGCTAAGGTGGTCATATACAGGGGATAAACCACAAACCTACAAAAACTTACCGTGTTTTCAAGAGATAGCCAATTTACCTGATCCCTTCAGTGAATACAATGGTACACATCAGGCAACTGTCCTTTAAGGACAGGAATGGGCAAGTAGTTGGACAGATAAAGAACATTGCATATTAAAAATATTATTGCTAGGAAAATTTAAAGTAGCTCATGAAAAAAGCCCTTCTTATTATGATCAAGGAAATATCATCAAATTTTAAACATTTCAGAAAATCTTTAGGGCAAAGTATTTGGAAAAAAAAAAAAGACAGTGGAATGAGATGAGATTAATGGTTAATACACCTGTTCCTTTGGGATTAATGGTAATGGCATACTGTCCTACCATAGAAATATCCACAGTATAACACCATTATTCAATATAGTACTGTTTAGTAGTAGTAGTACTAGTAGTAGTAGTAATAATAATAATAATAAAAATAAAAGCCTGAAAAAACACTGGTACTGTAGTCTTTACGACAATTCAATCTGTGGTCTTGCTTAGATACTAAGACACATCTTCTGTTCAGTAACCTTAACGTGTGGTTCAGACAACAGAACCTGCACAAAACTAGATGCTGAGGCTTTACAATTCTATTACAGGCTTTACAAATATACACAAATATGTATTCTCACGTTTGTTTCAAGTAAATACTAATACATCAACTAACTCAAGATGAATTCTATGAAGCTGACATAGTTGCAATATGTTTTGAAATAAAGACATTCTAAGGTACTATACCAGTGTAATTTTTATTTAACACAAACAAATGACCCAGAGAGTGACACAGCTGCCATTTTCACAGTGAGCAAGATTTTACACATTTCATACATATAGTCACTTTTCATGAAATTCAAACTGGAAAACGAACTTTGACCTTTCAATTTCAGGTCAACAAAAGCTCAGTACTTTTGAAAGGTTTTCAGGTATCTTCTGAACTACAGTTTTTGACAGTATGTCTTTAACAGCTACAATATGGGGAAAATGTGCAAGAAAATAAATTCAAAATGTGAATGTTCTATCAGAGCTAACCAAATAATTCCACCCTCCAATTAGTTACCTTTTCCACAAAACCATCACGTGGGAATGATACTGCCAAGTTTGCAGAATAACATAACTAGTATAAACTGAGGTCACAGTTTCACTCAACTAATTTTACTGAAGAAATCTGCTAAAGAAATCCGAGTCCAACTGTAGGTTCTTACAGAAAAGCTAAATGAACAAAATGCTAGATTTCATACCAATAGTAAGAAACTCTTGTGCTCTTCCCTTCTTCCCAGTTGATTAAAAGACGCCCCAAAATTTGCTTGCTCCTGAATATGTCAACTTTGATTTTCAAACCTGCTTTTTAAAATGCAGAATTGTATATCAAAGAGATGAGAGAAGGAAGTGGATAGGTATCAGAATTACTTGTCTAAGATACCTTAACTAATGATTTAGCAGAGCATGCTTGTCACATATTGGATTATACATATTCAGTCACGTGGTTTAAAAGAATATGGCTAATGATACCCTCCGTGCATTCTTATTCACATGACTTGTACAACAAATACATGCTTTGCCTCTTTGTTTCCTTTCATGTATTTACTTAGAACAATAAAGATGTTAATTATGTTCATAAATGCTGGTTGGTAGCACTGCAACTAATTTCAAGACTAAGGCAACTGAATCAAGACTAATTCATACAACAGAACTGATCTATGTCTTCTGGAGGTCACATGTGGGTATCTGGATCTCTTTCAAGAACAGGGTGAAATGTAGTATTCACCATCTATGTCCAAAAGCTGCTGGACAGCACATAAATTCACTGCAGAAAAAGCCTGAGGAATTTCAAGCTGGTTTTCTGCTCACATCACAATCTCTTGACAAGTTCTATTCCCTTTTGTGTTGTGAAGGAGCTCCACCTGCTCACATAGTTCTCTCTTCCATAACATGAATATGAATTTTACACCTATGGCCTATGAGCATAATACAGCAGATAGGATGCTTTGAGTGGTGTCTGATCATTATCACTTTCCTACAACATTAGTAGTTCTCCTTTTGTTAAATAGTTTGAGATTACATATTAAATCTTGTGTCTCATAGCAGGAAAACAATGTTGCAAAAATCTGAACTTCTTTTAAATCATGCCTGAATTTGACATTTGAACAAAATTTCTTAAAGATTTCAGTATATTTTATGTTATTAGAGAGGTCTGGACTCTTCTACAAAATTAATACAAAATAATCAATACAGCACTATTCATTCTATAATTTAATTATGTAATTTTGTTCATGATAGTTGGTTTGATATTTTATGACCATTGAGGCAGTTTGGTTTATTACTTTGTTAAAAGCTATTGGTTCTTATAAACATCAAGACAGTAATAATCATTGAGAGCTCTAATTTAGAGAAGACTAAATAAGAACATTTTGTGTTGCCTTTGTGTTCACTTATAGGAATTAAATGACAGTTTAATCACAGATTTTCTTTTCTTATTGCACATTCCATCCACTAGCATCCTTGCTCTGTGTGTATCTAATCTAATTTTTTTTCCAAATAGCCTTTAGATCAGACTTACAACCTCATGTTTAGTGCTGACTAGCATCTGTCATTGCCCTTTTCACCCATATTTGACAACATTTAGATGACCTTGACTTCATTATTCTAGACATGTATGAGTTTAAAGCAAGTATGTGTCTTGCAGTTCAAAGCAGTGTCAATATGTTCATCACTGTCTTTTAAATGCTGTGGAACAACAGCTGCTGTTTCATTCCTTTGCATTGAGGCCACTGTTTCCAGTACCAGGAGGGTCACAGTATCATCTCTCATGACAGCAAAATGTGAATGCAATGAAGACATGGAGTCACTCAAGGTATGCTATTTGGCATAGAATTTAATCGTCTTTATTTGCAGGAAAAATAGGACTAAGCCTCAAAAACACATCCAAATGTTTAGTTATTAATGACATGCTTCTAGCTAATAGTAAAAATCCTCCAAACAAGAAATGCAAGCAAAGATAACATGGGACATCACCTAAGAACTGATCTCAGAACAATTACAAAGTTACTTACCATTTTGTTCTCTCTGGACTCCAGCAGCCAGCAAATCTGGTTCCCCAAGACTTATGTCATTGAGCCTGGTTCCCAGACACTCCATGCAAAGATGTTTGCACCATTCCTCTGCCTCTAGTTCTGGAAAAACAGAAAAAAAATTGTTTGTGTTAACATTTTACTCATAAAAGTGTGAAGCTAAATCAATACATTCTTACTGACCAGCTTTATGACAACACAATTGTGTTGAAACGTGAGTTATTATCATAAAGTTCCACATTAATTTTTTTGCCTTGATTTATGAACTTCCAAAAGGGTTTACAGTATTAGGACTGCATGTTACATTTTCAAATTCAGGGATAGGAGGTGGAGTTAACAAAGAAGAGGAATAAATAATGAGTTTTCAAGGTAGTATATCTATCTATCTATCTATACAGTATATCTAGTAGGCTTTCTTGAAAGAGAAAATGCAACTTAGAAAAAAGTAGAGATAGTATCTGAAATATACTTTACTGCTTTATAGGTGAATCTGAACTATTAAAATACTTTCTAAAGGTTCTAGAGGATATTTTAGGAGCAAAGGAAAAAAAATGTAATAAAAAGATCTTCAAATGAAAAACTTCCTTCTCTGCTGTACTGAACAGCTATGCCTGTCAAGTTTGTCTGAATAATTTATTTCTTCAGTTTTGTTCATCTTCTTTTGGTCTCAGATCAATTTGGGCATTAGCTGGAACATCCGTGTGAAAATTCAAAACGTCCTAGTAGTTTCCAAGTCCTCCATTACATCCCACTGACGTACATCGGAGCGCTCACGATCTGCCTGTCTACCAAGAGATAAACTCGCCAAGCACAACAACCCCTCTGCACACCCAGCCTCAGCCTATCCACTTCCCAACTTAACATCACAAAATCCCTGGCATTTGTCAAACCACCAACACCTGAAGTAGGCATTCAACACAGTGGGAAACCACAGCTAATAAAAATAATGCAACTAGGCTGTCTGTCTTTTATTACAGGTTAGGCTTCACCTAAGGGAAACTTTCTGGAGAACAGGCCTGGCAGCCAGCACACACTGAGTATCCACTGTCACAGTCAGTGTACACCTGATCATCTTTAGGAGTGGGGGAATCCAAGCATCTAGAAATGCCTCTATTAAACTGTCACAGTTTTTTCATTCCTATTTTTAGGAACAACTGGAAAATACTCATGTGACAAATCTCTCAAATGTAGTGCTGAAATTTGGAGAGAGATACAAATACTGAATGCAAGCCCTGAAGTGTGTAGTGACGATGACTCATTGTAATTAGTGAAAATTTATATCCAAGAAAAATCTTTCCATGACTAATTAGTACAGTTCTCAAATTCTCGCCTGGTTAGGCATAGATCTCATGACAGAAACATTTGTTGGACAAGAAAGGGCGACAGGCATGCAATTCCAGGTGTCTAAAAACCTTTGGATACCCTCCTTTCTTCAGGGTCTGGAATAATCCAGGAACAGATTGTTCCTGAGTTATTCTGGCTATCAGTACACTGATTTCTCAGGCAAACAGCTCAAACGATCGAGCCTGTTCTGGGATTTTTGAGAGCCAAATATGGCTGTTGTCAGAGAGGTACAAACAGTTTGGGGGGCTTCTTCAGAGTGCTGTAATCAAAGGGGTTTCCCCTTGATTCCCATTCCTGATTTTTTGCAATCTTTGTCTCAGGGGACAGAAACCCAAAGTTTTTCTTCTCGTAACATCCTCAGCTTCTGGTGGTAAGAGGCAGAACATTCTGTCAGTAACATCCAGATGACATTTAACTTCATATGTGAGAAATAAATATTGAGGTAACGTTGTACTGTTCCTTAATGCTTCTACAGGTACAGCCTCCTTGATGGAAGCAAGGAGAGAATAGGTTTATCTCTGAACAGTAATAAACACTCAGGGCTTTTAAAAGAACTATGATGAATTTGTTTAAAAGCCTATCTCCAAAATGCATCTTCTGTTCATGCATGAAGTTTCCCTCCTGTTTTCCCTTCCTCTCCTTAAGCTTTTGCCATTTCTTCAGATATTCATGAAGTTGCTTGGACCAGAGCCATGCCTTATAAATTATACCCTCCCATGGAGAGGGCTTCATGCCAGGTAGATGATGAAAATGGACCACAAGACATGCTGCCATGTTCTGGCAGCATGCAGAGGGGGCGTAGGGGGCAGCACACCAGTACTTGAGTAAATCAAGCCCCCCCCAGCAAGGGTTTCCACTGAGTCACCCAACATCTGCTTCCAGCTACAGATAAACCCAAGGCAAAAAGAGTGGTGGTAGCACAAAGGTGACAGTGCCAATCTAGTCCAGTACTCCCATGTTTCCTTCCCTTCCCTCTCACAATTTCTTTTCTGCCTAAACTGTATCACAGATGCAGAATGAGGTGATGGTAAACAAACACTAAACTAATCTTTCTAATTTTGCAAACTATGAAGAAAGAAAAACACATTGGCATTTCCATAAATCCAGTTTAATGTCAATATATATTCAAAACAGGACTCATGTAAAAGCACCAAGTTCTATTTATATGTATTCTCACACCACATTTCCCATAGATTTTTGGGGAAACAAACAAAAGCATTGTTATAGGGAACTGTTTCTTGTGGGCATCTTTGTTTTCATCTCCTCAATCCACTTGCCTTTCTCTATTATAGGAACATTTAGATCTTGAAAGTTTGGATTCAGAAACTGCCTTTCAGAGTGTTTGACTATGGCAGTTTAATTTAAGCTGCTGCTTTTTCACTGCCACACATTGATGATTAGACCCAGATTAGACCATTCTCCAGCTGCCACTCAGAAGAAACTTATCTTACTGTGAGCATTATAAGGTCACAGCCATATTTTGCAAAGTCTAGGCTGTAACATGCATTGTATTACTGTATAACTCAAAATCTGTAACTTAAAAAAACGATGAACTTAATAGTACAGAAAATATAGTTTCAATGCAGAACCGAAATATCTTCCCACAGATTTGTGTCTGCTGTCAGAAACATCAACATTATTTACAAATGTGTTTGAAAGGTCAAGGGTATGAGGATACTGTGCAAGTCAGGTTTACCTAATGCCTCCTCATAGCGATTGCTTACTTGCAAGGAATTGCCTCAACCTTTTCCTTGACAAGACACGTCGTCAGGAGCAGGTGAATCCCCTTTCAAAGCCAAAGCTGTATTTCTCCTTTTATCACGTGCATCTATAAAGCAGTTCACCATTCTTTTGTAAAAAGTCTATAGAATGTTCTGTGTTTCTGGATAACAAATTAAATATTATTTATGATTTTAACAATTTGTTTATTGTAATTTATACTACATAATGTAGTATATTATTAATATTACTATATTATGTATTAGTCATAGTAGCAATCTTCAGGAATGACAGCAACCATGTCACAAAACAGTGATAGTACTGTTACTTCTTTATTTTGATTATATGCATATGTTGAAATAGATGAAAAATTACAGAGGAACCAAGTCATAAAAAACTGACAGCAAAATTCTTCTCTTTATATGCATGTGGATTAGATTTATTGGTGCTAAATGCTAAGGTTTTAGTCATAACTCGTACTTGTCACTGGAAAATTTAGTTTCCTTTTAAGATAACTGAATTCTTGGACTGAATGACAAATTGTAAAGCATGCTTTTATAGCTATAAGTAAAATCCAAATACTTGCATTTTCATCTTTACTACTATTCAATTATAAAACACTGCTATACAAATGTCATGAGGTGAGATAAAATACAAAAAGGATGAGAGGCCTTGATTAGGCATTGTTTATTACATAAGAAATATTACTGGGAACTCATCTGTAAATGTGTTAGCTTATTATTGGCAATATTTTCCTGCAGTTTAACTGATCTTCTAGGTCATGCCTGCAGTTATATGTAATTTCTACTTCAGTTCCAAGGTGATTAAACTGTTACTGTATCTGCTCCAACCACTTCAGTTGTATATTGCAAATAAGTAATATTCAGCAATATAAATGGGTTTGTTGATGTAATAAGGGTGATGAAATAATAGTGGCAAATGGTATTATAAATACAAATTTTTAATAGTCAAAGAGCTCTTTTGCTGCTTAGGGCTTTAAACAGTTCATGTTACCCATCATGTTCTACAGGGGGTGGGTGGGGGGTGGGACAGAGATACAGGTATACGGATATATTTCACTTCACTGTTCTTAGTGATCCTCTAGGTCTCTAAGGCTGGAGGCAGGATTACTTTCAGACTCCTGATTTGGGAAGCATTCTACGTGTGGAGTAAATCAAATACCTTCTGGATCCTGACAACTTCACATTCTTTCACATCTACCTCCTGTGATCATATTGCACAACCCTACAGGAGCCTGTCATAACAGCCAAATGCCGCTAGCCTGGGATAGAGCCCCAAAGAGGTGACCGCTCCTGCTCTGTCCAGCTGTTGCCTCCTTGAGTAATGCCACCTCCTGCTCTGCAAGGCAGTGCTTTCCGTGCCACGAGATCCCTTCCATCACTAGCAGCAGCAAGTTATCGCATTCATTAAAAAAGGGCTCAATTTCTATGCAACTCTTAAAGTTTAAAACAAAACATGAGGAAGTTTGCCTCTTCCCCTTCTCACACAGCCCACATAAAGCGATGTGACTAAGGATTTAAGTTGGAAATAACATGTATGCAATATTAGAGGAGATGACAAACATCGTCCTTGTGCAACTCAAAACAACTCTCTCTGAGCTTTCCCTAATATAAAACTATACAAACCTAGAATGTTAGTTTCTTAATTTCTGAAATAATTTTATGTATTTTCTGCACAAATTGTTTGACTCCTCTTGCCTCTAAATGACTTCTATATGAGGTCCAAATCCAACTGAATATTTTCACTCTGAATGAAACCGAAGAATCTTTCCTGTTTGGATTAGTAGGACTTAGACCTGATATTCTCTACCAAGAAAGAAAGATGGTACGGAAAAGTCACATGTGACAATTTATCTCTACTAAAAATCACCCACTCTTAATTAGAAGTTAATAGGAAAAAATATGATAAAATTCCCACAAGACTGATGTGCCACACATATGCAGCAACTTAATTTCATTTTGTTTTTTCACTAGCAAATAAATAACACTACTGCCTGCAGGAATGTAATTTGTTATCAAACTCAATAATACCTTAAACCCCTATATCCTTTATCAGGATATATATCATCCTTTGATGATTCAAACATGATTTTATTTAATAAATGTTTTAAATGTTACCTAACACTGACTCCACTACTTAGGGTACTTTTACTAGAGCACATCACAGACACTTAAACACAGATATAAATAAAGCAATGTTGCTATTTCTTATCTCTGCTCAAAGGAACATAGATAGCGCTTATTTTGGTAATAACATGTACTACTGATTAACACTATGCATCAATTAGGCAATTTTTTAAATGACAGACAGGAAGCAATGAAGGGGACATAAGTTCGATTTAGTTTAAAAGAACAGAAAATTTGTATGTAAACTAAAACTTGTTTTCAATTAGATAGTAACAGAGATAGTGGGCTGCAACTCTGAAAACAATTCGGTTATTAAAATCATTTTTTGATTGACCAATTATATTTTAAGATATTTTATGAGATATGGGACTCATACACAGAATTCTTGCTTGTGTTTCAACTAATACAACCTCTAAGTATTTTTTTAAATATTTTTTTTTAAACTGTGATTTTTGAATCTTTCACCTGGAATGGAGGGCCCTGTTATTACCCAAGTGTAAATCACTGAACCAAAAACGCAAATGAAAAGTCATGAAGGAAAACAACATACACTATTACATTTCATCAATTTATTGAAAATGTTCTATATTCAAGCTGTGACAAAATATTTTAAAGGGAATCTTACAATATTCTTCGAAAAAAAAGTGAGTCAAGTTCCTAAAAAATTTGTCATTGCCACTTTTTCCTTTTAACGCCATTAAGACCCTTAATGTTTAACTCTTTCCAGCTATTTTTTTAATATACAATCAGTTTAATGACTTACCTTTCAATTTGAGCATTATAATATTTTTTTTTCTTAAGGAAATATTAAATAATGCAGAAATCAAGCTAAATGAATAACTACAGAATACAAATACATATTAGTCTTTAACTGTTGGTATATTGTGCTAATGCACTTTTTTTTAACTGAGGGAAGATACAGTCTAAGTATTATACAAAAATAAACTAATTTTCTTATCATTTGCTATTTTAAATTTGTGTTGGCATAAGGATAGCACAGCTAATTACAATAATTACCAAAAGACTTTTACTAGGTATAGTAAAATCAAAACTGATATTTCTGCAAAAATCACCCACACTTATTTGAAAACGCTGCAAGATACATTACAAAGAGGGCTCTGGCAATTTTAATTTGTGCATGTACCTGCATTTGCAAATAGTCATCTGTGCATCCCTGTAGTTATCAAGGTATATGAAAACTGACATTTTCCTGACAATACCTCCTTCGTTTCTGCAAGTCTGATCAAAAGTGTCAGCTCGAATAATGAGCACTAAGCTACTAAACTGCCTACTACCCTGTCCATAATATAAACACAATGTTAAGTGAATGCTTTTAAAGGCAATACAAGTATTTTTTAAAAAATATTATATTGATGCTACTGTTTATTAAACTATTTTCCTAAAACAGACTTTAGTTGCACATAATATCTACTCTTACCTACATTGCTCCTCCTTTCCATTGCAATATTACAGGGAAAGAGTACCCTTCATTCAAACCCTAAAATAAATGCTCCGCAATGCTGACTAGCAGTCCCTAACTAAAGTTAAAGCAATGGGAAAAAAAAGTTTCCCCATAGCAAATGATGCTTGAGAATGTAGTTTTCATACAGAAACAAAACTTACTTGTTTAAAAAACAGAGAATGTATGGGGAAATGAAGAAAAATAAGTCTTCAAGAAAGTGATTTCCTTTGCTTAATACAAGTGCTAATTTAACTGTACATTTTTTTTTTTTTTCCTTTAGGTCAATGGCAATTTCTGCTGTTTGAAAAAGCGAGTATCACTTTACTCAGTGATTAGTGCTACAAAATTAAATGAAACCATTTCAGGAAGAAAATGTTATTTAGTGGATAAATTAGTCTTTGAGGGTAGATTATAGGTATCTTTACAGATCATGTATTCTATTTCACACTGGGGATGAGTGACTGTCATTATACTGTAAATATTCATCAGGCATGTGTATGTCCAACAGATCAACAATGAGCTGATAGAGCATCATTACTAAAAAATATTCTAGCAAACTTTCACTCTCAATTCAAACCTTTTTTCAAGTGCAAAGTAATAATTACATAAACCTACCTGAATGTAGGAGAAACATTTACATCTTGTCTGAAACTAACAGGCCAGTTACAAGAATCTGGCATGGGAATTACACAGTTCCCCAGGACTGTCAATTCATACCTGTTTCAACTGTTATTAACATTAAGTGACAATGGCATGACAGTAAAATAACATCAGGCAGCTTGCCTGTAGTGGGAATGACATAAGCACGATCAGTCAAAAGGGTCTGTCACCAGTAACATAACACACAAAGGATGCTATCACATCATCTTATGCAGCTACCCCACGATTGGCAGTTAGCAACAACATCTTTCTGGCTTAAAAATGTCATAACATTTCAGATTTACACTACTGCCACAATACTTTTATTCTTCTTGGAAAAGTTATAGGGCCTTTTCTTAAATGCATGGGAAATTTAATACCTTCTGCATAAATATGAAGTATACTCCTCTCCCATTGTCAAGTGTTTAAGTTACGGTTTAGTAAGAGGATCTGTACCCAATAAACTAGTACAAATCCTAAGGTTAATTTCACTTTTTTTTTTTTTTTTTAGTATCTTAAATATTCAGTCTTACCTTTGACTTATTGACTAAATCTTGTCACTTGAAGATTAGAAAGAGTTAGATGAGGTAATTAATTCTGAAAACATTATTTTCCTACACAAAATCAAGGTGACAAGGACTAGTTTCAATATACAGAAAAAAAAACCAACGTAGCATTGGCGCTATATGCTTCATTGCTCTTATGCCTTTGACCATATGACTTTCACTCCAGCCGTCTGAATAGCTTCTGCATTAAATCAATAGAAGCAGACAATAACTAGCAGACTATGAAGCCTTTGCAATCTCCCTTTCTTCCTTTCTTTGGCTAAACATGTCTGACCGAAGCAAGACTTCCAGCAATGAATACTTAGATTTATTAAACATTGTCCTATTTTGGCTGAGCATGGAGGGCAGTGTTAGTGTTGCCCCCATCTGATGTTGCAGACTCTAGGAAACCTTTCCTGCACGATGCTATATACCACTTCAGAATAACAAACTTAATCAAAGAATATTTTTTTTCTTTCTGTGCTTCCATTGCCCATAAGATACAGCATTTTTCCCCAAATCCTATAACTAGTCTTGTAATGATGTGAATTTATTCTACTACTAGAGTTAACAAGAGTATTTTATGACAAAATAAAGCACAAAGAAACTCATTCAAAGCAATTACAGACATCTTCTGACTGAAATAATCTGCAAGAACATAACAACGTGGTATGTTTTCTACTTTATTTTCAGTTGCATAGAACTCTTCTCTCAGAAAGAACAAATTATTAAGTAGAGATGAGTCTGTGTGTCTTCTGCTTAATTCTTGGTGGATTTTGATGTGGTGATACTGAAAAAAATATCTTAACAGTTCATAGTCTAGAGTTAGCATCTAGGCAAATATAATGAGAAATGTCTTTCTCAAATTTCCTATCTACAGAATTAAACCCAAAAGGGATTAATTTTTATTATGAGTTTTTCACATTTCTTATTCTCATTTTACACTTGTAACTTTTATTCTCAGGATGAAATGGATCCCTATATTTGATACATGTAAATATTATTTCCACTAGAAAATGTTCTATGAAAATAGACATTCTTTGAATGTCTATGAAAATAGACCTTTTCCAGTCAGGCAAACCTTCTGTAAATATTAGTCTCCTAATATAAAATAGCATTGAAATTATGCCATTTTAGATTCCTGGTTTTCGATATACACCACTGTTATCTCTACCAACATGATCTTAAGTAAGAGACACATATGGTTGCCTGCGAAAAGGCAGTCTGCTTGAAGTTGAAACTTAGAATCTCAATTTTCATTAATTAATGAGATTTTAAAATATTTTTATATTTATTTCAGTGGAACACTTCTAAGATTCAGCATAGCAAAACTACATCCTTTGCTGAAATAGGAATACAGCAAATAAATCCAACCTCAATTATGTGTAATTTTCCTCCAGAAAATCAGAGTAAGTCTTGATGAAAGCAATCTTACAGAACATACCAAAATCCAATCATTTGAAATTTCAAGAACTCTGCTGAATGATGGCTTAAGGCCACGTTAACTGGAGAGTCACTGATGAAAGACTGTTTTACTTCAAATCTTTAATCCTTATTTAAGGGTAAACAACTCATCATGAAAGTATAAAGAATATTTAAATTTAATTTTTTGAATCCTATAAAGTGGGACCTGCACAGAAATATTAGGACTTAGATTTGTAAATCAGGGGTGCTGATTACAGTGAAAAACAGTATCTGAAGATGTAGTGGTAATTTATGCACACTGGTGATCACTTGCCCACTTACATCTTACTTGTGCACTGATTTATAAACACAGACAGCCTTGGAGGGCAGGGAATAGACATCCTTTCCTTTATGGAGGAGTTGGATTAATACACTGGTTGCCTTCTGTGTTCTTTACTTGGACTCCAGGCAAAAGTCCTTTTTGGGATGTCTCATGAACTAAACTAAATTCAAATCCAGGTTCTCCCTGGCTATCTTTTAATGGAGAGAACAAGCAGGACAAATTATTATAAACATAAATGAGTTAACAGTAGGGATTAGGAAATCAATTGCTTCCATTAAAAAAGGAGTTACCCAGCACCATCAGCACACTCAATAAATGGGCAAAATTACAATATACGTGCTGTCATATGTTTTCCCCTATTTTCTGCATTAATGGTTTTAAAAGAGGAAATTACTTGAATGTTAATCTTCTTTCTGCTTGGAAATTTCGGTGTACTCCTAAAAGCTCCACTGCCTTAAAGAATGTAAAAAAAAATTAACTTCTTGAATTTGTGAGTGTAAACGGGTTTACTGACTTACTCGTAAACATATGAATTTCACATCAGGGCTTTTTTCCTGGATCACAGTGTTACAACAAGATCATAATAGCAGCCAAATCACAAAAAGCAGCTAAATGCATAATTTTCTTCCTTCTTTTGAGTCAGATAAGGGCAGGCAGACACTATTCTTCACATTTTCATAATAAAACCTAGCATAAGTCTTTATGTAGAATCTTTATAACTTTCAAAAGTAATGGATCAGTTTCCATACCCAAAACTAATAGTGTAATATAGTAGTTTGAAGCATGAATGAAAGAAACTTGTTATATAAATGATAGTGACATTTTGGAGGAGTAATGCTTTAATGAGCTAGAAAGAGAGAACCCCTTTCTGTTTATATCAGAAATTTTATATTTTATAAATTTTATATCAGAAAAATCGGCATTTTCTTTTATTCCCTTGATTTGATCCCTCATGAAGCCCAAGGTCTACACTGACAACAATATGTATAATTCTTACAAGTATAAAAGTTAAATTTGAATGAAGGTCTTTACATATACTCAGAGTTATGAATTTGTAGGTTTTCTTCAAGAGTCCATTAAAGACAATACTTTTTTCTTCAGAGTTCATAATCTTCATCAGCTTACATAAACATTTTTCACATCATTTATTTGATTCACAAAGGAGAATAAAATTATAAATGTGATGACCTTACACAATTAAATTTATTTAAAAACTCATGATTAATGGGCTACTACTATTTTCTTAATTTAGTCTGCATGCAGATACAAACTGCCTGTAAAGCAGTTTGACGTATTCACATGCAGAAACATACAACTCTTCCTCCAGCTTCCTCCTATTCACTTTTTCTCATACTATGAACACAGATCTTAAAAATAAACCCTTAAAAATCAAGATATTAGGCCTTTTCACTTAAGACTGTTGACTTAGAATATTAATTTTTATTATACTCCTGTCTATATTTTACTAAAATGGCAGGGTTTTTATAGGCTATGAATCCAAGGAAATGTCCAGATATCAAGAAATGGATAGCAGGGCATTGCATCTGAAGGACTAGTTAATGATGCATATGATTCTTAGAATTTCTTTTCAGTTGGTCCTTACCCGCAGTAAACTACATTTTCATCTAATTCACTCGTCTACAGATAAATAATAGACACTTCTCAGCAAAAAGTGTAACTATCAATATAAAATACCATGTGGAATCAAAACTAGTTATACTCAGAACACACTGGAATTCTTGTTAGACAAATGTAATACAGAGAAGTTACATATCTGAATAATGCTGATTTGTACTCTGTTGCTGATGAGTAACATCAGAGAGAACAGAAATTATTAACGGGGCAGAGCTGCTATAGCTGGTGACATATGCTGGGAGCATTGCTTCCTCAATCACATAGATGTCATGGACGTTGTACTACACTTGAAAAAGATTCACGCTGTCAGTGAGAAAAAACATTTTGAAATAACATTGGCTTTTGGAGTTCCCTGCATTAATTCATTTCCCACCACTAGACAGAATAGAGGAGATAAATGTCAGACACCTGTTTAATTCACTTCTCATTTTTTCAGTGAGGTGACTGTAAGCTATAGCAAAGTTTAGGCTTGCTCCCTGGCACATTCAAGCAAATTTATCACAGTAAGATATTTAGAATATAAAGCAGAAGCTACACAGTAAGACATTTATCAACCTTACTGGATTAATGTTTATAGGTACATATCTTACACAGTCCTGTCTTCTCTAAATAGGTTAGCTTAATTATCTAGAGGCCTGTCTATTAGCACATTCAAATTTTCATTCATTTTATATTTACTACCCATATTTATTTTATATGGCCACAGTACATTCTCTAATCTGATTATTTCAATTTCTAGGTCCAGTCAAAATTATCCACAACAAAATCTAGGCAGAAAAAAAAGCTGTAATATTGACTTCATTATTTATGAAATAAAAACTTCAGCTTAAACTTCAGTTACAGGATTGATTCCCCCCCAAACTGAAACAAAATGCTAAGCTACTAAGAAGTTTGGCCAATGAAGAAATTTCTAAAGAAACAGTTAAATTTGTACTGTTACTGAGCAAGTACCATTTTGAAATGGAGTTGACTGCTTTGCAACAGCAGTCCAAGGAGCTATCTTTGGGGGATACTTTACAAAGTACTTCCCATTTATTGAAACTGAGATAATATGTATCAGTGAGCCATTGTTCTTATCTGGAAGATGATTAAATGATCTCCTTGCTGACAGACTTGGTTCCCTTTTCCACTTCATTAATTCTAAGTTTGCTAAATTTTTCTGTTAGCCAACAGACTTACTTTTTTCTCCTAAACTAAGGAGTATTTTTGACTATGTCCAGTTTAGAAACAAATGGTGTTTCATATTAGACCACTTTATATGATTCCATTAATAGAAAAATATCAGTATTATACTTTATATAACATATAATATTTATTATATATAATAAAATATATATATAATATATATATAATATATATAGTATAATAAATTTAGAACTACACACATTTTTAAGGAAAGGCTTGGTTTTAAAAACAAACTAGGAAGCTGAGATTAGTTTTTCAACTTTACCTTACATGACCATAAACATGCAGGCTAATCACTCCTTAATGCTACCCAATAATCTCAATAAGAGTTGCTGACAACTCTATGCTGCTGCAGTTTTAAAAAAAAATCATTGCAACTTTAAGTCCAGATACAGACAGAAACATGGAAAAACTAAGATATGTCCCATATTTTCAAAATGTACAGCTTTCCAGGAAGAAAACAGATCCAGTTTTCTATCATTTAGAAGGCCAAGAGTCCTCATAATTCTGATTAATATACAGCTTTCACTTCAAAGAAAGGCTCAAATCTTCGTAATACATCAGAAGACTAGCACATGTTATAAAGATTTTACTAAATGCAAAGCTTAAACCCCTAACACCTGCCAGAACACTGTATGAGTGCATTGTTAGAAGCAAAACATTAATACAGCTTGGAAATATTTACATTACTTTTGTGAACAGAAGTGTTGATTCTGTCTTCACTTTGTCATGAAGAAGAACTGAAATGAGTGTTCACTCAATTTGAATTAAGAAAAAAAAATAATCCATCAAATATGATGCAATCCAAAACTTGCTTGAAAGGATGCATTGAACTGTCACATTAGATGGTCATCAAAATCTATCAAACAGTATTCCAAGTCTGATCCTCCAAACACCTGCAAAGCTTAAATATAATATAATGTTTATTCTGATTTCTGGGATAATTACAAATTGATAAGAACTGAATCTAAAGCAAAAATGCAAACGTTTTCCCAAATAAGAGTACAAATTGTTTATATTTTTATATAAAATATTCATACCAATGCTAGCTTTTTCAGCAGGAGGGAGAAAATTAATATATTTGCCATCATTAACACCTTACTTTCCTTATTTGCATAAATCTATAATATTATATAGATTTCAAAGCCAATTAAATTTGAAAACCAGATTTAACTATATAAATATTAAAAACTTAAGTGCAACTGTAGTCAACAGATTCCCTCATGTTTTTTCTATTGATTAAGTTCAGTTTTACCCTCAGATTAACTTGCAAGGGAGGTTTGCTAGCAGTTGGAAGCAGCTGGAATTGCTTAAAACAAAACTTTAAAAGAAGCCATGTTTTAGGAGAGAAATTGAAAAAAAAAACCAAAACAAAAAAAAAAAAAGATTTTTTAGATCTAAAATGTTAATTTTTCTGTACAGGTTACAGAAACATTGTATGAATGTACCTGACCTGCAGCTTCAGAAAATATGTTCACATTTTCCTGTTTCAGTGCAATCTTCACATAGAAAAGACTGAATTGCAATTGATACCATACTGATTTGAGGAAAAGCAATGCACTTTGGGCCACTTTTAAAAACCATTCTCCTTTAAAACTACATTAAGAGGAGCACCAATTTTGATTGATAAACCTTTTCTTTTAAATTAAGCTTCTTTGGATGTATGAAGCACCATTTGCTTCTTGGCCTTAGACTGAATTTCCTTTTCTGAAATAAATGAAAAAAAGGATTTAGTTTAAGATCTCCAGAGAATTTAAAGCTGAATGTCCTAAACTGACAGAGAAACTATTCACAGAGTAAAATTCATTCAAGAAAACATTCTTATTCATTTACCAAGGAAAAGGACGATAGCTCTCTTTGAGAGATCTAATGTCAACTTGCTTGAAACTTAATCGCAGGGTTATCAATTACTGTAAACAGGGGAATCTCCGTTGTCTGGGAATACACTATTTAGAAACTGAAATCTCTGTTCACTGGTATATTTGTGATTCATTTTCATATCTACCTGAAATCTGGGAATCTTAACCATTTTATGAAAGTCCATGTTTGTAACCGGAACCCTGTTTTTGGAGATCAATGAACTACTCTAGCTAAATCTAAAAAAAAAACCCAGAAGCTGGTCTCAATAATGCTAGACAACTCTCAAAAAATACGGTCTTGATAAGACTACCGTTAAAACCAATGCATAACTGCTGGGAAGGAGTTGATAATTTAAAACACAAATGTTATACTCTATACAATTCACAAAAGGACTGGATGCTTCTCCAGGTAAAGAGATTGTTTTGTGTGCTGGTCTCAGACGTTATGAGGCTGTAATTACTTACTGGAAAGCTTTTTGTACTTTTCTGAAGGGAGTGCATTTTCTACTTTTATTTGGAGGCCATAACAAATTATAGATGTTGCACTCTTTTCAAAATCACAGGAAAAGTCAACAATATGAATTACTGAAATGTAGTTATTTCCACCTAAAATTTATTTATGTTCTTAAAGGTAGATCATAGTTCAATACATTTTCCCATTAAATATTGCCAAAGAGATTAAAAAAAACCCTGAATGAGCTGTGACAGTGCATTAAGAAACTTTGCTTTGCAGGTATGGAAGCTAGAAATCTCACAAGAGCATCAGGTCAGAGGTCACATAAATCTTTGACTTTGTCTATCACTATGTAATTGTAGTAGTCCCAAACATGATTCAGTCTTAGGAACTGCTTTAGTTCTCACTGCTAGCCAGCTGTGAAATCCAAATCTATAAGCTTTATCAATCACACTGACTTCATTTCCATTCGGATTGTTCAGCAGGGCTGGGTTAATGCTCAGAGGAACACTCACATCGGCAGTGGACTTCTAGAAACCTCTCCAAATGTTATGAAGATAGATGTACCGTGGACACCAAATATTGATCTTTGGGTGGGGGTTTTTGTTGTTTTTTTACTTTTTTTTTTTTATGTGCAGAGATTTGTCCAAAAATTTCATGACTAGATTGTACATGAAGTAGAACATCCCATGCTGAATATTTCGTTAAGCACACCTTAGCACATAAAACTTTCTGTGCTCATTTACACATGCTGTTCTCAGCTTGCCTTATTTCAGTGACAAAAGTGTTTCAAAAGGCTTGAAACAGTTAACCTACTAATAGCCCCATATAACTTAAAACACTGTAGGTAGATACATGTAATGCAATGCAAGCTGGATAGTGACAGAGAATAAAAAATAGATTGGGTGTTTTGGGTTTGGAGCAGTAAATTATCATGTTATTCACTGAACTCTCCTTAGGATCAACTAGCCATACATCATCTGTCAATACCCCAAATTCAATCTATAAATTACTGTCAGGATTTTTGTGCTGTCACTAAATGTACGTCATTCTCAGGAGAGGTCAGGAACCACAGAAGTCATGTAATTTTACAGGGTGATACATATTCTCAAATCCCAGAAGATTTGACCTACATTCCATGTAGATGAGAACTCTATCTCAGTTGATACTTGGATTCCACTCCAGTGTTTGCAAAGTTGTGGAAAGCAGATGGGATATTACACCAATCCCAGAGGGAAAGAAGTAGAAATGTGCCCAAACACAATACATATAAGTTATTGTATTTTCTGATTTTTTTTACAGAAAAATTTTAAATGGGAAAAATAATGGAAAAAAGGAAATGATCTAGAAGTCCACCAGCTATGTACTTCTTTACTGACATATTACTACTAAGTCTGTAACATCCCAGTACTTTCCAGAAGAACAGACTGAATACATTAGGAGTTTGAGTGATACGCAAAGTAAATAGATGTGCTTAAAACCCACGAGCCTTAATACTACTAGACCCAATAATAAAAAAAAATAATGAAAGAAGAGACACAAAATAAATGATAAACAATTATGTAGGATTATCTTAAACTTGCTTATTTGCTAACAGATCATTCACAAAAGATTTCTTTATATATGTATTGGCATAGCATATTGCATGGAAAGGTTTTGGTAGTGGAGGGTCTACGGGAGCATCTTCTATGAGAAGCTGCTGGAAGCTTCCTCCACGTCTGACAGAGCCCCTGCCAGCCGGCTCCAAGACAGGCCCGTTGCTGGCCAAGCCTGAGGCCATCAGCAACGTTGGTAGTGTCTCTACGAAAACACATTTAAGATACAGTAAAAATGCTGCCAGCAGCGTGTGATAGAGAGGAGTGAGGAAAAAATGAGAAACAGCCCTGCAGACACCAAGGTGGAAGAAGGAGGGGGAGGAGGTGCTCCAGACACCGCAGATCCCTCTGCAGCACTTAGAGAAGACCATGGTGACACAGGCTATCTGTCCCCCCGCCCCAGCAGCCCATGGAGGGCCATGGTGAAGCAGATATCCACCCTGCAGAGCACAGAGGACCCCATTCCACTGCAGGTGGACGTGCCCTCAGGTGAGCTGCAGCCTGTGGAGAGCCCATGTAGGAGCCGGCTCCTGGCAGGAGCTGTAGCTGTGGAGAGGAGCCTCTGCAGGAGCAGGTTTGCTGGCAGGGACTGTGACCCCACAGGGGACCCACGTCGGAGCAGTCCATTCCTGAAGGACAACACCCCACGAAGGGACCCATGCTGGAGCAGTTCATGAAGAACTGCAGCCAGTGGAAAGGATCCACACTGGAGAAGTTCATGAAGGAGTGTCAGCAGGAGGGACCCCACACTGGAGCAGGGGAAGAGCACGAGGAAGGATTGTTATGAACTGACTGTAACCCTCATCCCCTAACACCCTCTGCTGCCTGGGGGAAGAGCTGGCAGTGAAGTTGGGGCTGGGAAGAAGATAGGAGGAAGGTGTTTTCAGTTTTGTTTTTATTTCTCACTATCCTACCTTCTTACTAGTTATCCCATGTCAAGTCTGTTTTGCCTGTTTCAGTAATTTATGAGCAATTGCCTTGTCCTTGTCTTGACCCATGGGCTTTTCATCATATTTGTCCCTCTGTCCTGCTGAGGAGGGGGGAGTGAGCGAGCTGCTTGGTGGGCACCTGGCAGCCAGCCAAGGTCAACCCACTACAAAATAACTACATGTTCTCTGTGTCCTAGATATGAATGTTGGGAATAGAGGTAGTGCAGATTTCTTTTACTTAACAGTACGGTCTGATAATTGTCATTGAACATGCCCTGACTCCTCACAGGTCTAGCATCATGTTTACTGGCAAAAGCAGGTGATCATGTTTCTAGTTTGACTCTACTGCAAACCAGATGAAAAAAAGCAGAGATATGATTCTTTCCTAACATAGGCTGCACTATTTACAGCCTAATGCTGGCTCGCAGCCAAGACTGGTTGCATCCAGCCATGAAGACATCCAAAAAAAAAAAAAAAAAATAATTCTTTATTGACTCTCCCCTTCATCAGGCAATGAAAAATATAAGCCTTTGCAGATGACACACCTTAACATGGTGCTAACATTCCTGCACAGTTTTGAAGCACAGGTCTCAAATCAGTGATAATTTGCTCTGAAATGTGTTATTCTTAGGGCTGGTTGGGACTTTTCTGACTAAATGCAGATTCATCAAGACAAGACCTAGATGTACTATCAGGAATCTACCCATAATATCTGCCTATCTGCCTGGCAAGCTGCTGAAGAATCCACAAGTTTAGCATCAAGGCAGGTGTATCTCAGTGATGGGGGTCAGAAGCCTAAAAGCCTGGGGAAGAATAGCTACACTATAATCAGGCGCTGGAGTCCTGTCTGAATTTCCAAGGAAAATAGCTTTGAACTTCCTTCTTACAAGAGCATTTTTAAAATCTATTTTTAAATTGCAATCTTTAGAATAGAAGTAGTGAATCTGAAATCATATAAATGTATATACACTATTACATTTTGTAGTCCTAGGTGATAAGAGAGTATAAGCCTCGGAAAGAAATTGAATCCACTTCTCTTGGGTTTACAAAAAACTGTCATTGAAATTAATATGACATTAATTACACTAAGGATAAAACAGTATCTCTATATATTTGTTTCATAGGACTAGCAGTTATTTCAAGCATAGTACATTTATCATATCCACTAAGAAGCCCAAAATTACATCAGGAAGAAATCTCATATAGAAATCTTATATAGAGATGCACAGCATATTGGTAATTTCAGATATCACTTTAAGGTAAACAGCCAGAGGCTAAGAAAAAACATTTGGGTTTTTTTTTTTCTTTTATCCATGTGTTAGACCATGTTGTTAAGACTGCATTTTTATGCGCTTGTGCCATCACTCATACACACTTTGTTCTGATATAAAACATAGAGGCTGCAGATACTGTGAGGTTCATCAGATGTCTAACAGCTTACAAAAAAAACCCAAAACAAAACAACCAAAACCAAACCACATGAGCGATTAGAAAACTTTCTATTCAAGTCCAACAAACAATTCCATACTTCTGTATGCCTGACAGCCTAGACTTTACTATCACTAACCTTCCTCCATTCTGTCCTTACTAGGAAAAGTAACTGTATGCTGAAGTGCTAAGGCAGAGGTTTTGAGATTCACATATTTCTCCTAGTCTTTCTAAAATCAATATTCAGCTGACATTGCACCATCTATCAGAGGAAGCAGAAATTTCTTTGCTCTCTTCTGTTTGCCTTCTTAAGTTGCTCAGCTTCTGCAGGCAAAAACTTTTTCTACTCTTTACTTTCGTGGAGTCCTACACACACTATAAAATGGATGCTTCACTGTTATCTCAGCTATCTTGTTTGATTTTTATTCCTATAGGAACAGTTAATATTCATATAAATTTCAGTCCCTTTGAGTAAAACTGTGATAAGGAAAGCACCTACAGTGTCTACACTTCAATGTCCAGGAAGAATGAAAAATAAGAACTTCTCTACTTACCTAGATCCACTATGTCAAGGATTAATATAGGGTACCCAGACAAGTTCACAGCACGTGAACAGCAAGGGCAACTGAATGCTTATCATACCTGCAATACACAAAACTACGTAATGCAACTTTACAGAAAGAAAGAAAAAATTTCAGCCTCCATATGTTTTGACCATCAAAGCCTTAAATTTAGAGTTTCTCAAACTGCAGTCCCAGAAAAAAAATTACCTTTTCTAATTTCCAAATTTAGAAATCTTACAACTTTCGTACTCATTTCGTCACAGCTCCTGTGCACAATCCTGCTAGGCTGGAAGTTAACCTTGTTTCCTTGCTGTCCCCCAGTTACCCTACAAATTGAGAATGCAGCAGCATTCTCAGCTCAGGGACCTGCCTGGAAGAAGTGCTGAAGGGATGGCAACCATTTTGTGTGTCTACTGTTTTCAAATCTAGCAGCTAGCAATTCTACTAAAAAAAGATCTGAGTTTTTCTTCCCAAAATATTTTCTTTTAAACACTAATTAATTTTAGAATTAGGTTTACACTGAAATAATAATCTAAAAGTGGCTGAAAAGGATGGAAAGTAATACTGTAGTACCCATTCCATCAACATGAATGTCCTGAAGATGGGGTAATATTTTCTGCATTTCTTCCATTTGCTAGTTATACATATTACCAAATGTCTGCCAGAAAATGGTAACAATATAGTTCAGACAGATAACCACAGAAAAACAAGGACCAGCAGAAATGCAACCAACTACAAGAAAAAAAGAGCAAAAATCCAAGTATTTTTAATTTTTAAATGTTAAAGTCAGAATAAAGATGGATATTTATAAGCAAACATGAAAAATCAGAAATTACAAGTCGGTATTAAAAGTGAACTATTTGTCTAGAACAAAAGAATATGCATTGTAAATATTAATCTTAGAATATAACATTTATAACCATGACTCACACTGAACTTTGCCCTGAAAGTGGATAGTGTTCCAAATATTATGATCAAAAAGGAAGAATGTAAGAATTCAGAGAAACATATTTAGCTTCATGCAATGCCTGTCTTTTCACTCTCAAAATATTGTGCCACATGTGGAAGTGAGAACATGCATCTGACCTCCAATGAACTATAAACTTTACAGGGAAGTAACTAAGGCTGTTTCAGTATATTAAAAAAATATTTTAAAAAAATCACAAACAGAAAGTAGAAAAGACAGGGTCATACATTTTCATATAGCAACCTCTGACATTCTACAGAAATATACCATTTTCCAGAATATCTTCAACTATACAAAATTATTTTTCCATATCCTGGAGCTCAAACTCACAAAACTAACAGTGAAAATGGGAACTTGTTTTAAAGCTTATGTAGCCATTTGTATTGTTAGTAATAACTGCAGCTATGATCACTGATGCTTCATCTCAAAGCCTCAATGTTTCACTTTAATTTTAATTCAAAACCTCCAGGCTTCTTAATTTTCAAAGGATATAGTGATACAAATTACATCTAATGTTCCACTGACATCTGTCAAACTCTTCAAGCACAGAATATTTTTGCTTGCGAAAACTAGCGAGGAGAAAAAGCCTAGCTCATAATCAGTAGTAATTTGGCAGTTGCCCAAAAGCTTTTTCAGTACAAAAATGAAATTAATTTCTTCTTTTTCAAATAACAGCAGTGATGTAATTTTTTTTTTCTTTAAGAAAGAAACACCAACAAATGGTGAAGATAGTTTTAGAAGTGAAAATATGTACAGAACTAAAAAAAAAACCTATGTTATGGAACACATTGCCACTTGACACCAACAGTCTTTCAGTTTCAACAAAGTAATTTTTTTTTTTTTTTTTTCAGAATTAGAACAAGGCTTACTTATCACAGTTTGACTGCACTCAGAAAAACTTGAAAGCATAAGAATACGGAAGAAAAAGATTATGTTATAGATGTATAAGAGTTTTATCAAGACAACCATCACAGCAACAAGACATTCAAGAAATTAAAATGGTGGATTGAGCCAAAATAACCAAAAGAATATTAATGTCAGTGAAGTTACATCAATATAGATGTATGAAGATGGATAAACCCCTAAACCCGAAGTTTCAAATAGGGTAGCTGCTTGACTTCTTGGAATAACCAATTCTATTCTCCCCAGCACCTGAACAGTGGAAGTTTTAAGGAAATGCAAAAGTATAACCTCTTAAACATAATGAAGATGTTTCTTGATTGCAATGACTCTGGAACTGCAGTTCAAGCATGCCTGGCAAGAAATAACGCCCTTAAATTAATCTAATTCTGTACAGAATGGGGCATGGTACTGAAGAGAAGCCAGAAAAATGTCAGTATCTTGAGAGATATCTGCATTTGTTTCACAGTTGCAGTTTTAAGATTTCTCTGGGGTTTTGCCCCTTTTCTGTTTCTCATGCTACCTCTCATTCTATACTCAAATCACTGAAATCACATTTCAGCCCTAATTTATTTTGTCTTTCTTGCTTCTGAATCCATATTATTTGCAAATGTCCCATTATTCTTTTATCAATAGGTTTGCCAGTTCATCAATTCCCCTTACATTCTGCCATTTAGAAATCAAAATAAATGTTACACAAACCTGTGCTGGTGGGTCCACCAAGCCTAAAAGAGGCAGGGACCTGTATCACTTAATATTTTGCTGCCATCACTAAAGAAAAAATCATGCTCCCAGATGACCTATCACTGACCTAGTACAACCCATAAGCTTTACTCTTTGAAAGCTAGCTATTATTAAAGGCACAAGCCTCGTCATGCTAACAACTTCCGTAGTAGCACCATAAACATCTAGCTTTAATCAGTATTCATGTCTGCCATTTTCATTTTCTTGCTGGTCCTGCATAACCATAATTACTCACTTCATCATATCTACAACTTTAGAAAGAGTTTATGGGGCATTTGGGTTACTGCCACATCATGGATATTAGGCATGCAGGAAGATGAGCTTCTCAATACACACATGTGTCTGAGCATAGCTTTATGTATACAAAAAATACCAGCACACTTACCTGGAAAAAAACCTCAACAGCAACAAAGAAAATTCCAACAAAACCCAACCAAACAAAACTTATCCCAACAATTTTTTTTTAAAAGGCATTAGGGAAAGACAACACCTCAAATCCAGTTGCGAGCATCCAGAGTTAAAAGATTTTTTCCATTTCTTCAATAGTACATTGTGGAGTACAGAAAAAAAACATAGGGAATGAGGAAGGATTGCTGTGAGGGTGCATGAAACCTCACTGCTTTAAGTCCTAGAAATTTTCCTCTATATTTTCAGTCTATGTTGCTTGTGCTATTTGAATAGCCATAGCAACATAGACTGATACTGGATATACATTCTGTATTTCTTCTTGTGATAAGATCCCTTTAAATCTTAAAACCTTTCCTTTGTTTCCTTTTGATGTATTTGAAAGACAACAGTAATATTTTTTTAGCCTTTATTATGCTGGAGTAAATACAGTCAGTTCCCCAAAACCATTTATTTTTTCTTCACAGTATTCTGTCCTTCCACTTAACCCGCTTATACATTTGGCAACATTTAATTTTGTCTCAAGTCTCAACGTGTAATTTATCAACCTGAGAGTTTTGCATTTCCCTGTTCCTAAAGCAACTCAGAATTTCATGATTCTTGGTTAAAATATTTTTGCAATATTGTTAAAATTCCCTTAATGGCAATAACTTCCACATGATTTTCAGCAAGGCTGAAGCTGAGACTTTAGCACATTCCTTGCTAAGGTGGCAGCAATTTCCTATGGTT
Source organism: Microhierax caerulescens (assembly GCA_035590215.1). Lineage (NCBI taxonomy): Eukaryota > Metazoa > Chordata > Aves > Falconiformes > Falconidae > Microhierax > Microhierax caerulescens. The sequence goes on along the minus strand of JAVJGJ010000037.1, from coordinate 64,967,059 downwards.
TGAATAGGAATTCCCACTCTTTAGAGTTCATCTTAAGCTCACTGAGTTATAGACTACTTTTCATTTTATTTAATCAGCCATGTCTTCTCATTAGTTTACTTCCACTGTAACAGTTCCGATGATAACTGAGATAACTTAAAAATGTTGCTTGGTAATCGCCAAAGGCACAAGTCTCTGCCCACTAGAACAGATGTCAGTGTGGTGGGTTGACATTGGCTGGACACTAGGTGTCCACCAAGCCACTCTATCACTCCTCAGCAGAACTGGGGTGGGGGCAGAAAATAAGATGGAGAAGACCTTGTTGGTCAAGATAAAGGCAGTTTGATGAAAGCAATTGCAAATGTTGCACATACAGAAGCAAAGGAAAACAAAAGATGTAATTCTCTACTTCCCATCAGCAGGCAATGTTTGGCCACTTCCTGGGAAGCAGGGATTCAGTACACCAAATGGCTGCTCCAGAAAACAAACATCATAAATAATTAATGCCCCCTTCCTCCTCCTTTCTTTCAGCTTTTATATCTGGAAAGACATCACATGGCATGGAATATCCCACCGGTCACTTTGGGTCAGCTGTCCTGGCTGTGTCCCCTCCCAAGCCCTTGCCCACCCCCAGCCTGCTGGTGAGAGGTGGG
>JAVJGJ010000037.1:64918284-64951779 GCA_035590215.1 Microhierax caerulescens | reverse complement strand
GGTCCCTCCCCACCCAGCTCTCCAGCCTGCCCAGCTCTGGCTGAATGGCAGCGCAGCCGCCTGGTGTGTCAGCCACTCCTCCCAGGTTTGTATCGCCAGCAAACTTGGTGAGGGCTAACTCTGTCCCTTCGTCCAGGTCATTGATGAATAAGTTGAATGGGACTGGACCTGGCACTGACCCCTGGGGAACACCACAAGCTTCAGGCCTCCAGCTGGACTCTGCACCACTGATCACAACCCCCTGAGCTCTGCCATCAGCCAGTTCTCCATCCACCCCACTGCCCGCTCATCTAATCCACACTGCCTGAGCTTACCTGTGGGGATGTTACAGGAGACAGTACCAAGTGTCTTGCTGAGGTCAAGGCAGACAACACCCACTGCTCTCCCCTCATCTACCCAGCCAGTCATTCCATCACAGAAGCCTATCAGGTTGGTCAGGCATGCTTTCCCTTTGGTGAATCCATCTTGACTGTTCCCGATGACCTTCTTTTCTTCCACATGCTTTGAGATGACCTCCAGGCTGAGCTGTTCCATCACCTTTCCAGGGATGGAGGTGAGGCTGACCGGCCTGTAGTTTCCTGGGTCCTCCTTCTTGCCCTTTTTAAAGACAAGTGACATTGGCTTTCCTGCAGTCCTCAGGCACCTCTCCTGTCCTCTGTGACCTTTCGAAGATGATGGAGAGTGGCTCAGCAATAACATCTGCCAGCTCCCTCAGCACTTGGGGGTGCATCCCATTGGGGCCCATGGACTTGTTGCTGTCAGTTTTGCTTAAATGATGTCTAACATGATCCTTCATGACTACAGGAAAGTCTTCCTTTCCTCAGACTTCCTCTTTCCTCCAGGGTTATGTTAGCAAAATATTTTATATGACAGAACAGTCACAGTCAATGCAACTTAATACACCAACCCTTTAAAATATTTGAGAGATTTGTTGGTTTTTTCTCTCTCTTTTTTTTTTTTTTTGGCATCTTATTTATATTCTTAGATGTAAAAGGTTATTAAATTAAAAAATACTCAATTTAAATAAAGGCTCAGATTAAATGTGTTCCATTGCTTCTTAATGGTCAACTTAATTTGACATTTTTCTGATTACTTTGGAATTACATTTAATTCTCTCAAAGACAGAGGATTTTAGGAACAATTCACTACACTTTCTCTTGAACCCATCATATTTTATCACTGACCTACACTTGACATTGCTTATTGTACTAAAAATCTGTTCTAGCCAGGGAGCTGAACATCTAGGACCCACACGATCCACTTTTGTGTTACATGGACAAGTAAAGACTACATATAGAGATATATATATACATAATACTTCTAGGGCTCTGGTGCTTAAATTGTATGTTTAAATAGATTGGATAACTCTTCCGCAATTATAGAAATATTACTTCCAAATCACATATTACATCTACTTCACTACAAAAAATATAATTCCACAGTAAAGAAGAAAGAAGGTCCAGAAAAGATTAAAACCACAAAAAAATCATGCATGAAATCTTAAGTGCTGCATTCTAGGTTATATCCCATTTGAATTCTTCCAAATGCATGCCTCCCATATGAAATTGGGAGGGAAACGGTCCTGTGGTTCTATCTACTGAATGCTAATTCCACTGTGCAGAGTCCTGGAAATTACATGGGCAGAGGAAAAGGTGCGAATTTACATAAATAGATTTCTGTTTTGCATTGCGCACTACCTTCCTGTTATTTAATTTATATCTAGCAAAAATAGAAGCAGACGAGAGCGCTACAAAATGTAATTGTTCATCCTCTTATTTCTTAATAACGGCCCACATACTACCATCTGTTGTGTAATAACATGTAAGCAGCAAAGGAACAGAGGAAAAGCCAACAGTGTGACAAGGAGCAGGGGCTCTAGTAAGTGATGCCCAGACAGTAGAGAACTACCTCAACCAGAAACAGCATGACAACAATAAGACACTGATCTAAGAAGCATGAGCTATGTTAATTGTCATAGTAAGAAAAGGGTAAAGGAGGAACCAGTATGCTAACGCTGTTCTGAATGCTGTATGCCAGTCTACAAAAGGAGAAAAGGAGCTGCTGGCCCATTGCAGATGAAAGGACTATAAAGAGGAGTATCTCAGAGCTATCTTTCAGCTAAGGTTTCAGTCACCCCATCTGCAGTAAGCAATGGCTCCTTTTACATGGTTAAATCCAACTGCCACAGAGTAGAAGTTTTGTTACAGTTTCAGACAGAGCTGGGCATAATTTTAGTTCTTAAAAAAAGGCAGTGTGCTTCTTGGGAAGCATAAAGACCTTTGGGACTGGGGAAATGGCTGTATTGGCAGAAGCACAGCAAGTACATCAAGGGAAGTGACTTTACTCAGTGCTCATGAGATCACATTTACAATACTGTGTCCAGTTTCAGGACCCCAATGCAATTAATAAACCAGAGTGAGTTCAGGACAGAGCTTCCAGAATAGCCAGAGTTGGACCATTGGGGAGAGGCTCCCCACTAATAGTGATAGAGAGAGAGTGGTTGCTCCAGCCTGCATCAGTGATGGCTTTAGGAGCACCTAGCACCAGCTCCCCAGTGCCTGCAGGGAGGTTATCAAGGAGACAGGGACAGGGTCCTCACAGCTGTGCCTGGTGGGAGGAAGAGGGACAAAGGGCATAAACTGAGACAGGAGGTGTTCAGATTGCATATGAGAAGAAATGTTTTCACCATGAAGACAGCCCAGCAGTGGGCCTTGCTGCTCAAGAGAGGCCCTGTGGTCTTGGTCCCTGGAGGTTTTCAAGACCCAGTTGGACAAACCCCTGGGCAACCATGTCTGATCTCAGAACTGGCTCTGCTGTGAGCAGGAGCTGGAGAAGTGACCTCTTCAGGTTCATTAACATATGCATTAAACTGTGAGTCTACGAAAGGGATGCTAACAGATCTGTACGGCTATTTGGACCTTTACGGGTTTGTGCCAAACCCATATGGTATTAGGCATGCAAAGTACCTAAGATGAAACACATTTTCCTGACTTCAGCAGATTCCGCACAAGAAAATCAACAATAGGACCAGGGGATGCAAAAGACTGAAAAACTAGATGAAGTAAAAATGTATTAAGGGGCAGAAAAAAAAGAAAATCTATTTAATGACAGAACAGCAAAACCTAAACCACAAGATTACAAGAGGCACATAATAAGGGAGAAGAGAAATCCCAAGATCAGAGAGGTGAAAGAACGGATCAGATAAAAGTAAAACCAATTCACAAAGAAAACAGAAGAGTTTTCCCCATCCCTGCATGTGGATTTATCCTTGGAAGATGAGTTGTTACACTAACAACACCTTCCAGGAATTTTGCCAAGGAGTGGCATATCAATCTCCACATTACGCCTCTGGGGCAGGTCTCCAGCTGCTATTTCAGGCGAATAAATGTTTAAGAAACTGTTACCAAGTAAATGTTCGTTCCTGAAAGCACTAAATGGAAACAACACCTATAACAGCAGTAAGAATATTATCTGTTAACTGAAAAAGTAGATAATAAAAAAACAAACAAAAAAAGACTGAAATAATGTATATATTAAAACCAAATCAGGTTAAGTATAAGCCAGTGATGTCAGGGCAAGAAAGTGAAGTCTGATGGGAGGCACTATGCATTGGTCTGATAGCAGAGGAATACTGAATAATTTCCTCTTGCCCTCCAGATAAAAGTGAGATTTTATAAAAAAAGAAGATGTTTAAATTTTCCAGATTTTTTTGAGAATGTAGGTGACATTATGACTGAGTACCCAGATTCGTGCTGTATCCTAACTGACCACTTACCACATAAGCAGATACAAACTCTACTTTGTCACAACAAAATCTAAAAAAATTAAGGATGGAAACCAAACTTAGTTGAGTAGCTTCTGTTATGCCACTTTAAATACTACATTGTTTCACAGTGTTTGTAAATCAAACCTACCAGGGCAGAATAAGCATATTAAGTCATACCAGCTACCTTTAATAGGCAAAGAAGTAGGGGTTTTGCCAAGCTAAATTACTTTACTTTCTCTCAAACTGCACAGCTGTAGTACTGCCAGAACTGCTGCCTAATACATAAAATCAGTCAACCTACTAGGATTATTCTAGTTTTGGCTGGTAGCCTCATGTTTTAAAGCAATACTTAAAATCTGATCAGTTCATGTCTATGTGGACCTCTTCCCTTAACCAACATTTTAATTGAATTGTTAAATGCATCCTGATAAAGAAATACCTTCACACTTCAAAGAGTATTCTTATAGACAGTCATTTGTGATATCAAAATCCCAGTTTCCCCAATCCCATTTCCTTACTATCATAAAAAACTTTACAAATATGTTTTCCAATCTGACGTTTTATTTTAATGTGCAAACAATTCCAGTCTTCTGTGTTAGTATAGCATTAAAAAGGGGAAAAACCAGTCTTTTGTAAAAGTGAGTGTTGACAAAATTTAAAATAACTAATGCCTTAATACTAAAAGAACACTAATTTGAAACCCAGGTTCATACCTAAAAAAAATAACATCAAACTAGAAAGACGGCAGAGAGGGAAGATAATTCACAACTGAAATAAAATAGGTTTCCCAATTATCCAAATTTTAGCTACAATAAAAAAAAATAATATTTTAAATATCAAACTTCCTGCTAGAGTTACTAGGTAGGCAAACAGTAGCACTGTGCTTATGCCTGAGAAACAAAATGGGCATTTCATTACTGTAGTTTTATTATCCAGGTAGAGTAATAAGACAATATTTCACAATGAACGTGTAAATGAATTAGATCATTATATGAGTTTAAATAGCCTTATGAGGCTACTAAAATATACTGGACAGTTAGAAACTGTTTCAATTCTTAGGAGTTTTCACTTTTAATATTCTCAAAGTACATGATTATGCCCAGATCTCTTCTAGTTATGGCCCAAAGGTATTGGTTAATTAAAAACAATACATTATCGGTCTTTGAGTAAAAAGTAAAGGAGAAATGTACTTTTTCAAAACCCCCTTTAAATTTTCCTCTTGGTTTAGTTAAATTGGCTGACCTGTAATAATTCCCAAACTCATCTTTTTAGATAGCTTAATTAAAAATTATTTTTTAAATAAACACAGAGTACATTTGAAAATACATTACAAGCAAAGACATGCTTAGAAAATATACCTTTGTTGAACCCAGTGAGTGGTAGTTATATAATTCTTCCTGCTAAACTGCTAGGTATAACCCTTACTATGGTATCTCCCACCACACTGACAAACTGGGTCAAGAGCATTAGAGGATACAAGTAATTGCAGGTTTTCAATGCACATAAATTATTTTGGCTGTACCTATACTGTACATTGTGCCAGTGACTGAGTCCAAGATGTAACTCCCCTTCCTGTCCCTTTCAAATTGTGAAAGCCTTCAGCTTGGGCCGTAGCACCCTTTAGTCAGATCTTGAAACTACGGGGAAGCCTTGGGTCAAAACGAGGTGAGAAAGGCTGGTTTACTTCCATTGCAGCACTCATGGGGGAAAAAATAAATCACAGTTGAGAGGAACCTCATGATGCAGGTTGTAAGGAATATCAGATGCTGGGTATCTGCTGAACTATCAAAAGCTATATCCAGAAAAAGAGGAATGACATCAGCCTGGATATAAGTGACAGAATTGTCTTTGCTCTCCCTGTTCCTGGCTCTTCTCACTCGATGCCAAAGGTTAGAAAGCCACACACAAACACAGGACTCAGATGGTGGCTCTGCTCCACAGCTGGCTGTCGACAACCGCAAGTGGTACAGGCCCATGCATGTACATACACAAGCACATTCACAGAGATATCCGTTAGCCTAATTTTGTTTTGTTTTTAGAAAGGATTAAAACAATAAATAAAAATCCACCATAAAAATAGTATGATTTAGAAAACCTTCATCTCCACTGATTTTTAAAGGGTGTAAATATGCCTCAGTGCCTTTAAAATAATCCCCTTCCCAATCCAACAATGCCAAAACTGGCATTTTGATCCTGTTCTTAAACATAAATGCATATATTAAAGTAATTTCAGATATTCTGAAGGAAGTATAAATAACACCAGAATATCTGTGAGATTCTTGATGCTCATCAGAAAGATGCATCGAGATGAAAAACTACCAGACAGAGAAAGAAAATATATTAGTTTAAATTAACCTAAATTCAGCACATGCCTGTACGTGTATGTGTATGCATACACTCAAAGTGGTCCAGAATTCCTCAGGGGAAAAAAAAAAAAAAAAAAGCAAGCAAAAGAAAGGAAAATGCAATAGAGGGAACCTGAGGCAAAAAAAACCCAAAAAAACACCAGCCAAAACCAAAACAATCAAACAAAGTTAAAAGAGCATAGTAAATTGAAAAAGAAGTAAAAGACAGATTCTGAACAGAAATGTATCCCTTCTTTTAGGATTGTTTAAAAAGAGATAGTTTTAATTTTTTGACAAACTTTTTGAAATGTTTTTACTTTATTTCGTTCTAAAATTAACTGAAATTTGTTAGCTGATAATTCGAAAATTCTTTTAGCTTAATTATCATTGGGGATAAATTAATTTTGAATATCTATTATGACAATTACATACAGCTACATTTTCAACTCTAATGCATTTTTAATAACCTTCATCAGCCAGTGATTAGACTTTCAAATTTCCTGCTATGAAGAAGTAAAAATTAGATAGCTTTATGCCAATTTTCATAATAAATTGCTCTTTATTTACGCTGCAAAACCTCCCTTGCTATAAGCAAATCAAAACCTTAAATGAAGCTTAGTACTCCTAAGACTTATTACATTTCATCTGCCTTTATTAACAGAAAGTAAATTACAGTGACAAACCTGTCTGCCCTCTCTCATACACCAGAACCTGATGTTTGTACCTGTTTGCTTCCTTTTATATCTATTGCACAAGGGATTGTGCCGCTTTCCATTTCCATATCAAAATGGTAAACATTCCCCAATAACACTGACACATAATTCAGAGTGGCTTCAAGGGAACATGTTGTCATTAAGAAAAAAAAAAAATGCTCACATAACATTTCTTTACTAGTGTTATAAAAAGCAGGCTAGATAATTAGGTTTTTACTTTCATCATGAACAGTTATTATTTATTTAGTGTACCTACTTTCTACACTTGAATAGTAAAAATAGACACACACAATATTGGAAAAATTTCAGTGCAGAGTGAAGTGCTGAAGACTAGGAAAGCATGACTTAAATACTACTTTACTAGTTTTATAGGTCTAGTCCACCATTTTTCTGTTGTTTGTAGGGCAGTAGGCCCCACTAGGTCTGATCCATGGCATTCCTATGTTCATGATTCCTTAACATGATTCCATGTTAAGACAAATAAATACCTTTAACTATATTGGCACCTCTTCTATATATATTATACACATTGTCTTAATTATATGATAGTATTTGATTTTAAATAACTATTTTTCACCTCAGTTAGAATAAATAACAAATACTATTCTGTTAAATAGCAGCTTTATAAATTCTGTTTGACTCCCATAACTTCATACTGTATTTCTGACTTAATGGTATACAGATTACACCTTGGTTTCTCTCAGGGTTCTTCTATAATAGTCAGCATAGAAGTATATTTCACACAGATAAGTTTCACAAATATTAATTTCCTTTCACACCTTCCTCACTTCTCAGACATGTTGGTTATATTGACAAGGAAGGAACAAAGACATTTTTAGTGAAAACAAATGAAAGTAAAAAATATGTCCTTTAAACTTCTGATCTGAATTTGAGATATCCAGAATTCAGCTTTTCAACAATGCTTGCATTAAAAAGGGGAGCTTAGTGCAAATCTCCACAGCACAACCCAGCTGTATTATATCCTAGCTCAACCATTTCTTCTTGATCTCCCCCCAAGGACCAGTGGAGACCTCCTCCAGAGACCTTATTTTCAGTCTCTCTTCTCATAAATACCTATCAACCAGCTTCATCTGGGTACATGGTATGGAAACTCTCACTTCCAAACACAGGGTCTTCTTATTTTAGAATTTGCCACTCCTGGGAAATGTCTGAGAAGTGCACATCTCCCAGCTGCTGAAATAAATGAGGTACTGTTATTAAAAAGCAATTTGTTTTGGTGCAAAACTCTGAACGATCCCTCTTGCTTTCTCTTAATGTGCATCTGTCCTGCTGCACTTGTTCTTTTTGCCCCAGATATAACTGAGCTGGAGACAAACTATGTCCATAGTCTTTGCTTCTTTGCCCACCTCCCTCTCACTGTCAGACTTTTATTTCTGCGCTAGTCTCCTTGGTTTTGTGCAAAGTCAATTAAAACAGATTTATTAACCTTTAGTAATGCACACCTTCTTCTCCATTTCCCCATCCCATTCTTCCCTTTAGCATTTCTTACACCAATTCTTTGAACAGCCAATTTTCCATATGCCAGAAACTCTTGGTGTTTCTCCCAGATACCTAATAGAGAAGGTGCTCTCATAGAGTGCAAGAGCATTTATTCCTTTACTTTTCTCCCACAGTCTAACATTCAGTCTATTTCTTCTTTAAGTTTTAATTCAACAATTTTCCTTTCCATGTTACCTAGGTTCCAGAGGATATAAACACAGAGAACAGCTTCATGATCCCATCTCAAACATCTGACCCCGTATTAGTCTTCACAAATGACAAGTAGCTATTAAAGTGAATGTCAGGCTTTGGCCCCGAAAGAACTGGAGGGAACATATTTCATTACTCAAGAGAGAAAATTATCTGAATTTCCATCATACTCGAAGCTTTACAGATGACATGAGATATTTTAGCTGTCAAAGTCAAAAGTGTTTCTAACGAATATGCACAAAGTACAGGTTTACAAAGGCTTTGAACTTTACCAAAACATGGCTAGAGTTTCATGGCAAAACCAGAATATGCATAACTGATACACAGACTATGATGTTCTCTACTGTAAAGCAGTAACACCAGAGCAGTTCAAAGGAAAGCTCTCTTGAGACTGTTTTAAGAGACACTAGGAAGATTAAATGTATTTTTTCCATCACTAGAACTAACTGAAATATACTCAGGAGAGGGCAAGACCAGGCTGACAGAATACATGAAGCACAAGGATACATCAAGAGCTTGTAGCAGCTTTAATGGCACATACTTCATAGTTCACAGAAAAGTCTAGTTAGGAAAGGACCACTGGAGATCACCTAGTCCAAGCCTGAAAGCAGGGCCTTTGATTAGGTTACACAGTGCCCTGCCAAGCTAGGTCTTCAGAATTTCCAGTGAGAAAATACTGACCTGTCTGGTCAGCTTGCTCTGATGTTTAGTTGTTCCCATGACTATGGGTTTTTTTCCTCCTTATATCCAGCTAATTTCCCCTGAAGCAACCTCTGCCCATTGCCTCTTGTCCTGTCCCTGAGCATCCTTGAGAAGACAGCACCTCCACTTGTAACTTCAGCTGCCTCATCAGGACTGGAAGACTGATCAGATTCCCCCAGACCTTTTCTCTTCACTAGTGCAAGCCCAGTTCCTTGAGCCTCCCCTTGTGTGTCTGTTCTCCAAACTCCAGTTTCCTGACTCGCTTTCTGCTGGACCCTCTCCATTTTTTCCATGTCCCTCCTAAATAGAGTAGTGAGGGGACCAGAACTGGACACAATATCCTAGGTATGGCTTAGCAAGCACTCAGTAGGGAGGAGCCTTCACAGTTGAGAGCCCTCAGTCTGCTGTCCGCTCTCCTGCTGAGGCAGCCCAGGACACAGTTTGCCTTCATTGCTGTCAGCGCACATGGCTGGCTCAGGCTCAGTTCACTGCCGTGCAGGACCCTTGGGGCCTTTCTTCTGTTTTGGTTATTAGGTGTTCATGTGTATCTTCATAGAAGTTGTGGAGCCTCCATCCCCGAAGATGTTCAAAACCCAACTAGACATGGACATGAGCAATGTGATGTGACTGATGTTGCTTCAAGCAGGAGATTGAACTGGATGGACTCCAGGGGTGCCTTTCAACCTGAATTGTTCTATGCGGCAATGACATTTCGGAAGTTTTATATTATAATATTTTTTTCTCCTTTTTTTCCCCCTCCTGCTGGAATGATTAAATTATCACCTCTCTTATCCAATAATAATTTTTAAAGTAAAACTTCGGTCTTCAAGTTTAACACTTAATATAATGGAAATACAGGCTTGTATTTAAACAGATCATTTTTAAGAATGGAGTGTCCTTTTTGCTGCAAAATTGTGCATTCACTGAAGCACTACTATGAATTTACTGTAATAAGTGTACATGAATTTTCATATAGGAACCACCACTAACATGTCTGGGAGTTGCTTTTTTACCAGTAGAGGCAAAGAGATTATTTTTCCCACCATTTATTCCACCCTTGATACTTAGTTTCAGCCACTGCTGCCACTGCTGAGGAATTCAAACCCACCCATTGACATCACTTCTTTATTTACCCTGTGAATTAACATTTCTAATTAATACCCTGTGCCTTCCAGCTTTAGAAAAAGGAGTAGAGTCCCACACAGGAAGAGACTCATAGGGTCATTTAAGCATTTTAGGTCCATGCTTATAAAAGCTCAAAGTTCTGTCAGCAAGCTCAGCTTGTACATTTCTTCCCTACTTTGTTAAAGAAAGAAGATGTTATTGCCTTAATACAATCTTTGTTGAAAAAAAAATTGTTTTATTAGTTTGCATGCTGCCCTTTGATGTGCTCAGACTCTATTAACAGCCTTATTAGCAGCGCAGCTTCAATTATTTGCTTTTTGGTGCATAGAATGCTTGCTTTGAACAATTACTTTGTTCAAATACTTCTATATTTTAAGAGGGATCTGATAATTACTGCAAGTCTTACTGTTTGCTGTACAGAACTGAGTAATTTTACTAACAGTTATTCATTTAAATAGCATTCATTTTAATCTCATCAGGTGAGTAATAGCTGCCCATGAAAACTATGTTCTTTGTAACCTTCCCATGCCAACCGGATGATTTTGCTGGGAGACAAGATATTACTTAAAAGTGCTGTAAACAAATATTTGAAGAGAATTGCATGTCAAAATTGGGAAAAATAAAGATAGAGTTGTCAGGAAAATTTAGTTATCTCTGCTTCGGAAGGCTCAGCAAAATAAGGGTGTAAAAACTACACAAAGTACATTTGGGCATGTCTTTCAACCTCAAAGAGCAAAGACAAAAAATAACTGTTAAATTCTTGATTCTTTGCAGATAAAATTTTGCAAAATAGTATTCAAAACTAACATTGTCACACACGGACACACACATTCACGGGGCTCCTAAGAGAATACTATATTGAGATCACTTATATATATTATTATATATATTATATTTAGGGATACTTAAATATAATATACTTAAATACTATATAATATTTAGGGATATTTTGAAATATCCCTAAAGAAGTTCTGGGCAGTAAAATATGACCACACTTCTAAAGAACAAGGTTAAGGGGAGAAGAGTGAAAGAACAAAATGGTCTAAATTTGGGATTTTTTTCAAAGTAAAAATCTTGTATCTGTGAATTTGACTGGATCTTCACAAGGTATTCCTATTTAGCTTTTGTCTAATATGAATTCTTGAGTGAATTTAACCAAGAAAATAAAGACTTAGCAAGGAAATTTAGGTAACAAAAACCCCTAAAAAACAGTGAAAGCAGAATGGTCAACACAGCAGAACCAGAAAGGTTTGAATTTGAGATACTGAAAAACAAAAGCTATAAACATTATTAAAAAAAAAAAAAAAAAAAAGGCGAGTAAGTGGAATTCAAATAATACTCAAATTTGGTTGCAAATCAGGCAAAAAAGGCAAGAACTCAGGCCTAACAATAACATTTTGATAGATATTCATCCAACTTCCTTTTGAGAATGGTTTTGCATCTGAGAAGTAATGCAGTATCATGAGTAATAACAGTAGCATCCCAGATTATAGATGCCCATATGGAGACCTGCACAAATTCTGATTTGTAGTGAACATGAGCCACACAAGAGGCAGAAGTGCTCCACAATAAAGCAGGACTCTTGGCCTAAACTGGAATAAACTGCAGGCTAGTTCACATTTCTTTCGCAATAAGAATCTGTATTTACACAACCTAGCAGTGGCCAAAGAACACTGAGGGAAAAAACACAATAACCGAAAGGTGACTGAGTAAGTGGAAACAATCGGAGAGAAGTTCTTATAAGGATTATGATAATGTTACTATAAGTAAATACTTTTATTTTTTATTTTAGAGTTGTAATTACATTTGAGAACAGTATGAGCTAGCACACAGATGACTGTGGCAAAATTTAGCGGTTTTCAAAGTTATCAGGAATCGACTTATCCTGAAATATTTTCAAGTGAATAACCACTTCATCGTTTAAGGCCATCTCAATTAAAAACTAGCAACTGTGCCGTAGAAAAAGAAATATCTTATTGTTCCCGCATACTGAGTTTTTAACAACACAAAGATCCTGCCCCCTCCTTCCTGTTGCAAAACAGGACTATGAGCGCAGCACAGAAACTCTGCGTGTGTGCCTGTGTGCACATGAGCACAGGAGATCTTATTGCCAAGAACTGTTCAAGAAACTGTTGCAGCTGATAAAAGAACTTGCCATAAATCTGGGATTACATCACATAAATCACCAATTTCTGAAACTAGTGTTTAGCATTCCACAAGTTTCTCCAGGGCAATCAAGCAATGAAAAAAAAAGGTGTAATATATCTCCCCTTGTGTGGCCATGGCCACAAATTTAATTTAGTAGATTATAGTTAAAAGGCTACTGCTATTCTTTTCCTTGATGATTATTTATTTTTGTGGACACATATTATATAACGTGCTTAAGACCATCTGTTCCGTATGTATTTTTGACTTTCAGTAAGCATTGCTAAAATGTTGTGCTATTTATTTTATTGTGCACTTGCAGTTTTATACAAAGCACATCAAAATCAAACATTATAACAGGAAAAAAAATTATCTTAAATTCTTATCCTACTTTAATCTTGCTAACTTAAAACTCAAAACCTTACAGACAGCTGTTGTTGACACAATCTTAACCTAACAGTCTTTCATATTGGAGGGATTAAATCAGTAAGTCTTGAGCCAGACATCACCTATTTATTTATTTGAAGGGTAAGCATGACAGCATTGACAGATTTGAACTTCTCTTGCTCCAAGACAGCTATATCTTATCAGGGACAGACCCAGATCGCAACAGCTTCACTTCACGAGAAGGTTATTTACCTTAGAGAAAGAGAAGCATGCATTAATGGAACCAAAGATTTTACAAGGAATGTAAAAATCCACATCTTCTGGTTCCCATGTTGGAGTGTATGGACTACTATTAGTAATTCAGCTATGTTATTCTTCTCTTTGGGATCTTAAATGAGTATGTTTATATTTTGCTACTGACCATTCTGTGTAACTGATGTTGAGGTATCTGATCAAGTTTATGACACAGACACATCTCTGCAGAATCCTCCCTTGCATACTCACATCGGAGCATACCATTTTCCTCTACAGCAGACCTCAACGCAAATGTGCTCATTTCTACCCTCTTTCTTGCACGTTTCCCTTATACTCTGGGATCTTTGGCAAGCTTTTTGATGCTGATGGCTCAGAATCTCTATTTATAACTGGTCTTAACTCTTCTGGTTAGTTGCTCATCAAGTTTGACTTTGCTCTCTCTAATTCTGCTTTAACAATTAATTGGCCAACTGTGTAATGCTTTCTAGTTCATTTGGATACACTTCAGGTTTTGAAGCTTGATCTCTCATTTCTAGTAACCTTCATGATGCTACTTAGCCATGTTGGCTTCCTGTAATGCTCCTGGCAAGTCTCTCCTGGTGTGTAACAGGCACTACTACTGCCTAATCAGTACATCTGCAAAGCCTAAAAGAATTCAACTTTTTACACACACCTTTTATCTCCTTTTACAGAAATCAGAAAGCTTGTCGTTTATGCTGTCTTTTAAGTTGGCAAAACTGTGGTGTCTGGTTTTGGCCTTTTCTGAATAGTGTAGGAACAGCTACCAAGAATGTACCCAGCCCAGGGACAGGTGCAGAGCTATCACCACTTTATGCCCTCTTTGGAGGGAGCACTGGGAGCAAACTCAGCTGTTCTGCACAACCTACAATGAATGTTCAAGGGAAAACAGTACAGCTAAGCTATATCTCACCTGTCCTTATCTTGACCCGTGAGCCTTTTAATATATTTCTCTCCCCTGTCCAGCTAAGAAGGGGAGGGATAGAGTGGCTTTGGTGGGCACCCGGTGTACAGACAGGGTCAACCCACCACAGCTATCAGCCCAAACCATCCAATTAATCCTTTTAAAGACCCATCATTAAGTTACTTTTGGAAAATCAATGTGTTTTGAAACTTATGTCTATCAGAAGAACCACTTTTGCTTGATGTGGACCTCCTACACATTGGAGCAAACATTGCCATTGTGTTACATCAGTGGAAGTGCCAATAGTCTAGTATACATCAGTCCTAAACTTCAATACCAATGTAAGATGAGAAGCTGCATTTTTGGCAATATGAAATTACCTGGGCTCTTTTTCTGAGAAAATATTAACAGGATAACTGCATGCTATTTATTACATGTATATTTTTTTTCTTTCAAAGATACTAAGAGGTTACTGTAACTCAAAGGCTAATTTGTAATTTTATGGTAAAAAGCATTAGACCTGCCTTCCAGAGATCGAGACTTACATCCACACTCTTTCACTGTTTGCCATGTGACCTTGGTTAAGTCATCTTTGTGTTACAACTTGCCAGTTTTAATGCAATATCTAACATTGATATGACATAAAGGTGACATGATAGAAGACGATAGCACAGGCTAAGAGCCCTGCCCTACTTCAGGATTAGCTAACTTGAAGACTACTGATTGACCTGGGGAGCCGATAACAGTAACTTACAAGACAGAAAGCAAAAACCATGCTTGAATGAATATATTGTTTTCCATCACAGAAGTGATGGTGACAGAGTAAGCAGGGAGAATATCATTCAGTGAATCCTGAATTTTTACCCTTATAAATCCTTGATGCTGACAGAGCTTGTATATCTTGAAGAGTTCTGGGAAAAATGTTACATATTCAGCCAGTTTCACCATTACAACTGAGCATTTAGTATTTTCAGAATCTGGTCAATACTTAGTTAAATAACTAATGGTTAAACATTTGATTAAGCAGCCAATTTTACACATTTCCAAACTACTAATGTTTAAAGAAAAAACATCACTCTGTCACTTCACACACACTGGAGGTTTTGTGCTCATCTAGAAAAAATCTAGTGTAATATCTACCTGCATACTGGGATTTACAGACATTTTACTGTGCTTTTAGTGTCAAGATCAGATTTTCATTCCAATACTCACTGCACTGTTTGCAAACTAGACATATCAAAACCACACTCCTCCCAAGGCAGGCAATGCTTCAGATCATGAGAAAGGTATGACCTACCTTGTGGAAGTTTCTAAAATATGCTGCCTTCTCATCTGGAAATTTTTCTAGCCTCCTGGGTCCTTTACTGGAAGCCTTCTTGAAAACCAACCAACAACGCCTGAAAATCTGCAAACAAAATCAATGGATTATATTATCTTTTCTTTAAAAGTGGACAGTATTGCAAATGTATCCAGTTACGTAACTGACTCTGGTAGAAATTTTAAAATGGCAATACTTTATTTTAAAAGACTGAAAAATTCTGATTACATCAATTATTTCTACACAAGTAATGCCAATTCATCAATTTATATATACTGAGTTTTCCCCTCAATGTGATGCTGTCTAAACTAAGTGTAAGCAGCAAATATAGTAGCATTAAAACAATTAAGCCTAATTAACCACATTCTGATATAACACTGACACTATCCCACTGTGATTATCTCAGATGGATGTTATCAAAGTTAGTGCTTTCTTTTAAAACATTACAATTGGACTAAGGTGTCAATATGTTTAATTATGAAGACTGTTGAAAAAAACCCCATAGCATTTAATGAAATCCTCTGCAAGTATACCTCTTAGCAAAGATACAAGTTTTAGGCTTTTTCTACTATGGTTGTAAAGTTGCAACTGTACAACTGTACTTCCTATCTCAGAAATTACTTCACCTAACCTGAGGGAAAGCAAAGACAATATCATATTTCCTGAAAAAAAACAGCATTACACTGTGGGACATCATAAACCCTCTTTATTAGTAGTACTTTCTTCAAATAACAGCTTGGCAGTGTTGCAACTTACTTTACCAAAGCTGCAGCACTGCTCCCAGTTATGTCTTGATTAACCCATTTAACTCCTCTCAACATTATGGTTGTTGAGTTCCACATGGAGGTAGAGGATATTCATGATATTTTGACCTTAGTAAAAGTGACAACACCAACTGTCTACACAGTATGTATTTATTCATTTAATAAAAGTGTTGCTTTTAATAATACTCCTGGTTCTTCTGGGATCTAGGTTTTCCTTTAGTCCTTGTGTATTTTCAGTTCATCTCTCTTCCTCTGAGGAAATTTCCCTAAGAAGTTCTTTATCAAGGTAAAAGCCATTCCCTTCATTTCAAATCTTATTGATTTCCTTATTTTCCTTATCTGACCTTAATTGTTTACAGTCCTCAAAGACTTCTCTTTAGATCAATATACAGACCCCATCATCAGTGGTGGTGGGTTTTAGGACAGCACAGAATCTACATTTTACAGATGACCTTAATTTTGGACAGCTGGTGATAAAGTAAGAAAAGTGTTGCATTAATTGACTAGAAGTTTTTTGAAGGATGGTTGGGTTTTTTTGGTCTTTTTTATTTTTTAAAAAATATATATGGCACAGTCATATGCATTATAATGCGAAGTACCAGTTAGAACCAGTACATCAAAAGTATCCCTAATAAATGGAAAACAATATGAAAAGGCAAGAAGTCAGATTCCTCCCTGAGAGGATGGGAACATTTTCCAGATAAAAGGTCACATAATGTGTACTCCAAAGCAATTCCTTCAGTGGCAAATGAACAGAATTTCAGTCTTTTTTCACTGATACCGATTCTGGGACAGTGTGGAAATGAGTTTGAGGGTCTGCAGTTAAACTAACTAAAATTCAAGAGTACAGTGTTGACCCTTTTATTAGTGGGTACTTCAAAGTATCCATTGAAGAGGGCTAGGTGTGAGTTATCTTTAAGGATGCTCCTTATTACGCTTTTTTGCAAATTTCAGCACTGGGATGAATTCAAAGGCTTCAGCACATAGACTGCAGGAATGAACAGCCCTTGCTTTTAAAGGAGAACACCGAACTGCAAGAGCAGGGAGGTGTAAGTTTTTAATCTAAAGTTAACTTTAGATTGTTACTGCTTCAGTTTATTGACATCGTTTTTTTCCAGACCTTTAGGGAGGGGAGAGATCTGAATGGAATGGCTCGAAGAGGGATCCTGGTATGGTATGTACATATAAGGTACATCCCTGCATTTGGATTTTATTTTTTTTTTTAACCTACTTTTAAAGCTGGTATAAACATATACAGTTCCATTGCATTTCAGCAGCCTTTTACTTTATTACACCAACAGACAGTTTGTATCTCGGTGTTTGAAAAAGCATTAGCATATGAATTTACCTATAAATATGAATAAATAGGTGCAGATGTGAGCACACAGCAAACAAACATTTGCCTTTGGTAAGGCACCTCATTGTTATACAGAAACCTACTCAATTATTCATGAACTGTGAGATACTCTTTTATCCCTGGCCTACTTTAGGATGCCATTGGCTGTAATCAAAACTTCTGAAAAACTTCTAATGTCCTCAGATAATTGGGGTAGCCATTGTGAAAGAAACCAGCATTAGTCCTTTAACAACAGGGAGAATGAGAACCACTCACAGCGCTGTCTTCATAATATTTAGCATTTCCTGTGAGATTTAAGTGTCTGTTTTTCACACATGCATTGTTGAAGAAATGCCAAATATTTGATCATTTAATCAGTTTTAGAGTGTTCTTGGATGAGCACTCACTGCTCAGCAACTATGATTTAAAATTTTTCTATCAAGGGCAAACAACAGTCTAAACCTACGGCATTACTTTTTTTCTGGAGAATTCAGAAAAACAGCATTAAGTACATGCTATGTTTAAGTTTCCGTTTATCTAAGTATTAATTACAAGGACTGAAACTTGTTTAGTACAAACCTGACAATGATCCTATTGAAATTACTGGCAAAGTCCACGGCATAGCAGAACCTCTTTAAACAACAACTTTCCTCTCTCAGTTTTAGAAGATGGGCAAAGCAGAAAAATAACATTCCCCTAGAGCCCACTACCTGTGCAGCTATGTATCAGTAAGTGATGGCAGTAACTCAGCACACTTGTGGTCTGGTGAAAACTAATTCAACTGCCCCTTGCAATATCATAGGGGACATGATTTTCTTTACAATATAGAAGTTTGCAAGGGAGAGTAGCCTCTGTTCCTAAGGATGGGCTCTGAGTAGCCTCATCTCGTTAGCAAGAGAGTAAGATTCCAGACCTGGAACAATGTAACTTTATCACCCTCAAATGATTTCTGAAGTCTTTCTAGTCAGAAATTTGACTTCCAGTGCTGATCCATTTCCATTAATCTTTAGAGATCCATTTTTACATTTTACTTGAAACACTGCAGTAGATCAATTCATGATGAAAATCTTTGCATAATATTTTCTTACCTTTTCTTCTGCTTAATTCACCACTCAGCCCACCTTTCTATCATGTTCATATTTTTTAATATTCTTGATTACTATATGCAAAAGTTTGGCCTCTGAATGGATTGTTATTCTTCACGCTCATATCATACATTTCTGTTTTATTGTTGACAATAAACATGGTTCTTGACAATACATCCATTAAAAGACATATTACTGGAAATCTATTGGCTAAATTAGTGTTTTAGAAAGAAAATTTAGAAAGCAACTTTAGAAAAAAAATTGTTTTCCTAAAATAATTGAAAACAATTTGTGTACAGTGGAAATTTAATGTATGATTTTACATTTTCCAGAGATTTCTAAAGCCTTTTCCTAGTCATTTAAAGTAGATGTTTTTGCAATTATCTTTTCCTTTTATCCACAGTGGTAGCTAACAAAGCTTTGCCAGTCATCACTAATATATAGAGAAAGGATTTTTATTGAAAAGTGTTTACACATTATTCCAGAAATTCCAACTAACACTCAAAAAACCCCAGAAAAAACCCAAACCATCCATCTTTTTTTTTTTTTTTTTTTTAATGATGCCAAAAAAGAAAGTTACAACACTATAAGCTTTTTTTGCAAACCAGTTAAGATGCTCTGAAACTTCCCTCCTCCTATCTAAAAGACAGTACAGATGGCAATCACTTTCTTGGGTATATCGGAAAACTTATTTTCTGCCACTAGGTGTAGAAACATTTGTCTCTTGAGAGAAGCAGCAGCGGGTTGGCTCCTAGTTACTAACAGAAACCATCACTGACCAGGACAGGCACCAAAGCATCACTCATGGGGCTTTCCACTAGTATAACCCATCAAATGATTCTCTGAGGAAGTAACCTACATAGTAACACTCAGCCCTACATTTACATCTTGTTATCTGCAGGAAAGGCTAGTTAATTTCTCCTCCCTGACTTTCCAAGTGCAGTGCTCTCCTGTTAGACAACATCTGCAGTGTATGTATTAAAAACACTAAAACATCAATATGTTCCAATTTTACTTTACTAGATATCCCCATTCAAAATGAATAGTAGTTTTTATGGGGTATGTGAGGGAAATTCAGTGCGTTTTAGCTAAAAAAAAAAAATCTTGTCTCAAAATTAAAAAAATGTAGAATTCATAGTCAGAAAAAAAATAGTTGTCACAGTAATATTTAACATTGTTTTGACACCCACCACTTTTTCATTTTTCTGTACATTTTTGGCAAAGGGAGAAGACATTAGGGGTGAAACCTAGCTTCAGTGGAGCTAGACTTGTCACACATTCAAGGAAAATGTAAGAGAGATTAAAAAGCAGTTACTACCTGTAAAAAGGCCCAAAAGGAAAACAGGAAGACAAAACCCTTCATACCTCAGCTAAATAGCAAGTAAGTCAATAGAAAAACAAACAAAAAGAAAACAAACCGAAACACCTCATGGTTGCAATCCACCTACTTGAGTTACCAACACTGCAGGAAAAAGACAAAAGCACGTACTGTTGAACCAAGGCGCACCATCCCTCCCACACTTAGGTTTCTGGGCATCTTTGAAATTAAGGTGCCCTAGAAACAGTGTTTTCTCTGTCTTGAACAGCACTGATTTTGCTGTCTGCTTTTTTTGAAATACAGTTACCACTGCACCAAGTGGGTGCATTCTGGGTGGCAAATTTGGATCTGTAAGAAGAAGCGAGAGGTAGAACACTACCACCCAGCACTGAGCTCCCAAATTAGTGCAGAGGGTGCGGAGTAGCAGGGAACCAAAGCCAGCTCCTGCTTTACCACACCACTGGGAACTGGTTTATCTCCCAGCAGCAGAGAAAAGATCCTCCCCAGTCAACTGACACCTACCCCCCAAACAGGAGGAGAGGCAAAAATAACCCACAGCCCTGCTCAGAAGCATGGGGTTACTTGCTCCTGTCAGCAGCTCTGGGATGTGGGGCCAGGGCTTTACCACAAGATATAATAAGTCTTGGGAGGTTTTCCCTTTTTTTATTGATTCTAACTCTCCACCTGCTCTTGCTTATTTCAACGTATTTTCTTCAAATGTTACCAAAGTATCTACCATAAAGTAATCGCAATAAAAGTAAATCTATTTGAACTGTAAAGTCAGGATTAAAATAACCACAAATATATCCCAAAAAGATCACTAGTAATGCCTTTAATAAAAAATGCTGTCTGAAGGTGTGTAATGAAGGCTATTCAACAGCGAAACACTCCTCATAGATGATAACCTTGAACATACCCTCGAGCTGCCTTTTATCATCCTACTTAGAAATCAAGGTTAAACCTCATGATTATAAACCTTGTAGTATGACCTTCAGCAACATTATAGAAGACAATCAGGCCTGAGATCATTTTAGTGTCACAGTTCAAATCCTAGAATTTCTGACAGCATTTTTGTACTATTATTATTTTCCAGATTACAAATTTGCTGACATTTAAAGTTAGGAATAGAATATAGAAACATCTGCTACAAACTCATCTCAGATTAGATCAATCCTTGTGGGCTTGATTGCAGTCAGGGAGAATTAGGATGGTTAGAGAGAGATGATTAAGGACGATTCACCCAGTTATAGTACACATAGACGTCATATTTCTGCTGCCATAACATACCATTATAGATTCATATAGATGTTTATAATATACTATAATTTATAGTGTTATAGTCACAGGCTATACATGTAATCCATAAAAAGATTTATTTTATTATTAGAGACTTCTGTGAAATCAAAGCACACCATAGTAATTTTCCAAATACTCCTAAACTAACTAAACTACAGTGTGTATAAACATTTTAGCTAAGGAATATGATTTTTTTTTTCTGTGTTTAAAAAAGAGCAAAGGATACATATCTGAAAAGATTTGCATGTTTTATTCCTGTGAAAATTGTTTTACAATTTTATCAATCCTTAAGCACCCACCGTTACTTTGCTTTGAAGTGCCAGCAGGGCAACTCAAGTACAGACGGACAGTCTACACGAATAATGCACTCAGTCTTCATAGCAGTCTGCAGATCAGCGGAATTTATCACTTATATCTGAATTGATCTTATGGCTATTTAGAAAAAAAAATCAGTTCCAGTAGCCATTTTTTTGCCTTTCTGCATTTCTGACTCAGTTTTGGCAAGACTATCTTCAGTAATTCTTTTGGAGGAAAACTAATACTGCTTGCTTCAGGTCTGGCCTCAGAGTAGATGAGAAGAAAAACCTCAAAACAAACCACAATACAAATTTGGTTGCAACAGTTTTAGCAGGTATCGAGCAGGAAAATCCCCAGAACTTGCAATATTCCTAAAGGAATTGTGCCCAAGAAATCTGAAGCATTTCACTGAGCTTAAGCTGAATGTGTAGCAGCTACTTATGAACAATTATGTAGCTAGAATTTGTACCCAAGTCTGTATTTATTCCTAAAGGTACTCTTCTAAATGCAATAAAAAAAAAAAAAAAGCCAACAGAGAAACTTATGGTTTTGTTATGCTTTAATAATAAATTTGAGTAACTTCTCAAACTGAACTGGAGTAACTAGCTTACTTAACTCATCTGAATTTTTTTTGATGGAAATACCGATTTTTTACTTACTTTTTACATTTTACTTTGATTAGTTACAAATAAATATAGCCCACTTGACTGACAAATAATCGTTCTATATCCTGTAATGGAAAGCAGTATTTACAGGAAAAAAAAGTTGTAACTCCTTTCATCAGTTTTTAATCAGATAACTACATAGTGAAATAATGGAAAAAAACCACTGCAGTAAACCTTAATTTTTAACTCTTCCACAGATGAGCTTATTAGGCTGAAATGCAATTTTTACACATATTTAGTAGACAGTCTTCACTTTGTTCTTGAAAAAGTTAAATTCATTTAGCATACCTACGAGGGAACTTAATGCTGAGAAACAGGCAAGTTAGAGTTATTGGGAGAGATTATTTACACCTTTACAAAACAAAATTCAGACATTTATACAAAATCTGAAATAACACACACTGAAAGATGGTATCTTAAGGATAGGTTCCTTAATATTTTATGTTAGGAAGGTGAGGATTTGTGAAAATAAGTGTTACAAAATCAAAACCATGCAACAGAATACCTTAAAATGAAGCAGAGCTGCTGAACAAAAGAGTAACCACAAACATCTGTTCTATACCACCGAGGGACAAAAACTCAAATCATTTTTACAGCTTCAGTTTAGAGAGTTACAAGCTCAAATTCAGCTTCGGAATCCAAAATTATCCCTCAGGTTTATATTAGCTAGTATTCCACCACATCTATCCTTACTTTTCTCTACCTTATCACACAGTTTTAGCTGAGGTATCACAGTCCTCAAGACGCTGTTGTTTAGACTCATAAAATAAGTGGAAACAGTGTGCTTCGCATGGGGTTTAATATAGCTGAGCACAGCACTAGGTCTAAAGCACTTTCCACAAAGAACAAAAATGTGAGCTGAATGTAAGTGCCACTGCGTATTTATGGAGGTGTATAATTTCTAACAGCAGTTGATTCTCAAAGTAGAATAGGAAAGTTAGTCCTTTATTCTTGGATGTATTTTTTCATTTCAGCATATATCCAGAAAATCTTGCAAGTCCAGCCACACTGATATATATAGGTGAAAGCTAGCTGTAGTCTATAGGTGCTACTATTAAATGCCTGGTCGCAGTCCCAGGCTCACACACATGCACAAAGTGTATGCAACATGTTTAAATGCAGTGAGTCTAAACAATCTAAAAATGCCAATGTAAAAGAAAAGCCCTTCAAACATACTCTGATACATTGTACTACAGAACAGAGTACAGATTCTAAAAAATGTCATTTATCCATGACATGTAATTCAATAAACCTCTGAAGTATCAGGTTGGATGAATCAATCACGCTGGTTTCCTACAAATTGAAAGTATCTTTTTTTATAAAGTTGCATATTCTGCTTAGAATCTTCTTTAAGTATTACAATGTCTGCTAGATTTTATGGAGAAATTAATCTTATATAGAAAAGAAGGTGTTCTGCAAAATGAAGGCTGCAGTAGGATTCAATCAGGACCTTAGAAATAGTAATGATCAAGAGGATGTCTAATACCAGTGCTGATTTTTTGACATTTGATTACCTGCATTAATGTAACCTATAGTTTAAACCTCCTCCTGCCAAAGAATCATAGTTTTAGCAGATGCCAAACACCTTCATTAAGTCTTACTTTTAGCCTAATTGAAGGGGAGGAAGATGAATTAACAGCTTGTGTTAAGTGGAAATAGTTAAAAGCTCAGTTAGCAAGAATCCTCTGCAGCAGGAATAAAATGGATACTAAAATTGAGCACTGTGATGAAATTTTCTGCAGTATTCATACACAGAGCTACCTGGATATTTTAAAGTAAAAAACCAAAACAAAAATCAAAACAAACACCCAATCACAATTTGCTCTGGGTCTTAAAACTTTAAGAGGAACATGTATACAGACAGAAAGATAATACTTCAAATACTTCATTTGCTTTCTGCCATTCTTGTGCTACTTATTTTACAGTATTTCCTGACAATGTCTGCTTAAAGATGTTACCAGTCTGCTATTGATGTATTGTAATAGCAGACTGGTAACATCTTTAAGCAGACATTGTCAGGATGCCTACATCAATATTGCACTGAATAAACACATAATCCAAACCAAGAAAAGGATGAGAAAACAAACACTTTTACACACAGCTAAGAGGATTTGGAAGAAAAAGCTATAGCCCTTAGCTCTTGTAACTACCAACACCAGTTCTGTTCAGCTTTTGTTGCAACAGCGAATTTTTGACAGATAAAGACAGCTTTTACTCAAAGAAAACTAGCATGAAAGAGCTTCCCTAAGAACTCAAATACAGCTGGTGTGTTACATTCCCAGCCAGGATGTTCTGTGGGAAAATGTGCCACTACAGGGGATTAGAAATGCTGTTGTTACAACCCCGGGGAAATAATGCAGAGGAAAAGCAGATGGCTTCCAAACCCAGACTTCGTAAGTCCAAAAGACCACTCTGAATTCCCTCCTCTGTACCTGTGATATGTCTCAAAAAAGTCTGCCCTGCAAGTGTTTTATTAGTGTTTCACCCCAGGTAAATCCACAAAAGCCATGCCCTGTCTTTATGCTTTGGCTCAGACCCAAATTAGTAATGCTCAAAACATCACAGATCAAATACAAATTTCTTTGTTAAGGGAAAGATGGTCATCCCACCAAGTTAATAACATTGTCTCAGAGGAAGAAGAAAAAAACCCAAACAAACCAACTCCTCCTCCATCACTTCCACTGATTATTACCAACTTTCCACAGCTACTAGGAGATCAGGCTGTCCTTTCACAACCAATTCCCATGGGCATTAGAAAATTATTACTCTGCCCAAATGATGCTATTTATTTTTTATATTCTCATTAGCTGCATATAAATAGAATATGTCTTTATTTCCTGTGCTCTGAGAACCACCTGAGGGCAGGAGTGGGTAGAAGAAAGCGGTGTGTGTGTGTGTGTGTGTGTGTGTGTGTGTGGTGTGTAGCATTTCTGGTCAAATTGGATAACCTCTATACAAACATCTAACATATTGGTTCAGTATTATCTAACACAAGTCCCTTTTCTCACTTGCAGTATTAAAAGTGCAGAAAATTGTGTTGCTTATTTCCCGAGACTGCTGAGATGGTCTCAGCTACAAAAGCTGAAGTTATAATACATAGTCTAACATTAAAAAAAGGAGGGGAGAGTGGGAGGGAGAAAGAGAGAGAGAGAGAGAGAAAGTAAGTGTTCTGTGCTCATTGGTACTAATTCTACCAGAAGCAAGATTTGGCTTTGCAGTATTAACTGGTTAATCCTCATAATTTAGTTGTGATGTCTGAGTGAGAGTTTAAAGTGTAAGACTTTAAAAAGTAGGAGACTTGTTACAGATACAGATTTATTATATAGTGATAGCAATGAGTACACTCATAAAACCACTGCAAGTCAGCTTTATCGCTAAGAAACCCTTCCATGCAAAAAGTCAGTAGAAAACTACAATTAGAAACTAAAAATATGCAGATTTTATGGAAAATACCCAGTAGGTTTAATAACATGATTACCTTTATTAATAGCTACTGAATAAGAACATACTATGAATCATGGACTAAAAAAAGCTCTGCCAGATTCAGAGACTGTCAGAGAATGGACTAACAACTTTATTATATTTTTTTGTACTAGAATAGTGAAACAAGCAAAGTATTATGACCAATTTTCAGCTTCTTCAAGACAAGAATTTGTGTATATGGTGCCAGTTGGTTGACTGGCTCACCAGAGGTACTGTCTTATATCAACAGTGCACAGAAAGTGTGTCGTCTTGACCTGTTTGTTTTGTCATGAAGTCATAGGGGAAATTCTCAAATAATTTTCAATATTGTAGAATTTTCTGATTTGGGGGTGGGGTGGAGAGGAGACACAAGGAAGGAAAATAGTTTTCACTGTAGAATTACATAAATGAACACTCACAATCCCAGGAATCCTCACCAAATGATTCAGAGTTTAAGGATTGTTTTTTATGTTTACATCATCTGTATATTTAAAACAATACATACTGACAACAGTAGGTAAACTTCAGTCTCCTCATGCTAGTATATGGTCACTCACTGACAGATGTATTGATGCATTTATATCATAAGTAGCATTCCAAATTCACAGTTATATTTCCAGTATCTCAGAAATTAATCCAAGCAACTCTTTTTATGAGGCCATACAGACAGGTCTAAGTCCAGTACTGCAGAGCAACAATTTCTACACATATTCCCTTTTTCTTTTAAAGCCTGCACATAAAATGACCCCACTTGCATATAAATCAAAATAGAGTTTGGTAAGTGTTGGGCATAGATGAATGAAAGGACATGTGCAAGTCACTGTGCCCTGCTTCCTTCAGTTGCAGAAACGGGTGGAATAGGTGCCTGTCACTTTTTGATCTCCTTCTCTATTCATCACACAATTTATAACCAATGAGATACTGTAAGTCTGACACGTTTTTCTTGTTGTCCTCATGGTACTGGCTCACCAGAATAGAAATAATTTCCTTCCTGAGGAGTAGCAGAGAAAAAAAAATGTTGGACATTTCACATTCATAATTCTTTTTTTCATAGGTGCTCAGTGGCTAGTATGCAACTATTGTTCTTTGGAGAGCTAGCTTTCACTGTGATTTACTTTATGAGTCTTGTTCCAGCAAAAATTTTAATTCTTGCAGCTAACATCTGAATGAATGGATTTTTGCCTGTGACTCCAAATTGCTTGTTTTAGTACGTTACCCTATTGGCTTTCGTATTTTTAACATATAATATAATGAATCTATCAGCAGGAAGAGCCATTCAGGTGTGGACAGGGTAGTTCAATGCAGCATTCACCAGTGAACTCACAGCATCAGGTCACAGCAAGACAGCCACAGTGACACAGCAATTAAGGATGCTATACCATCCTACCTTTTGACGGCAGAGCCTTTTGTTCTATTTCTCTTTAGAAGGATCCAGCTCTGTTCTTTTCAGATGGCACATAGTATGTGATTTCTCCTTCAGCTCCTCTACCTTTCAAATTAACAAATCCCTGCTTCCTAGTGTTTTTCCTCAGGTTTTCTTAAGACTGCCCTGCTGGATTTTAAGTATCTTTCAATGATCACCTTAAATAGGTTCAGTCTTGGTTTATGATGGATTTAAGCTCTAAGACTTCAAAAATGAATAAAATATTACATAAATGGAGCTGACTCATAATGGAACATTATCCATATTTACAGTGATTTTTTTTTTACTTTTTCACAGAATTCTTCATACCTCTACTGTTACTTCCATTATTGCTGCTATTTCTACTGTTGCATATGACAGGAATCCCTTTCTACTATGAACAGTCTCCGTTCTTCTATTATTAGCAGCACAGTAATTGAAGAGTATTAGCATTTATAATTGTCTTGTAGGATAAGTTCCAAGAGACATACTGTGAAATGCCACAGAGGAGTCTGTTTATTTCCATCCTACATACACAGCTAAGTTTCATATTCTTAAGCAAACAATTCCACAACACTTGCTTTGGCATGAAGTGTTTTAAAATATTTTTCAGATCTTTTTGATGATCCTGTCCTTATTTCTGAAGTCTGCAGGAACATCACTAAAATGTAATTTTGAATGGTGTTGGCATTGAAGACAGGAGGTTTATGGGGTTTTAATTTTTTCTACATTTGGTCTTTGTAGAAAGTAATAACACAGTTGTTCACTCCATAGTTTCCGTATCTTATTATAGTAAACTTTTCCAGTCATCTTTTGCAGATGAAGATCTTGCTATTTAGTTACCTGCATCTCTAAAGGGAATGAGAGCAATATTCCCACTGACCACAGGCAGAAACAAGAAGAGAAGAGAGCAAGTTTGGATTCAAAATACTGTCATTGAGATGGGTGGTCTAAACTACTTTGAACAGTGAATATTTTCCCTGTTTCTTTTCAGAATTTTCTTTCTTGATTATTGCTAACAAAAATCCACAATCAAAACATAATAAAATATTAGGAAAATAATACTTTTACAAGATATACCTACACAGATCAATACTAGAGCTGATCTTTTGGACAAACTCTTCCTAGAAACACTGTAGTACTACTCTTTTTTTATCTAATAGATTCCTTGCAAGAACCATCAGAATCATCCTGACAGAATTTGCACAAATTAGTCCAGATATATTGAGCTTGTCTTTCTGTGCTCTTCAACATCCAGAAATTATGAGAAAGCCACAACTTTTTCTCTTAATCTTTAGTTCTTGAAGTCTTCAAACAACCTCTAGTGACAATTGAAGCAATGCAAAACCCTTACAACCAAAGAATTTTGTCTAGGACTAACTAGAATATTTTCATTTCCTTCGGATAACCATTCCTTCTTGTGCAGCACAAACTCTGGATTAGACCATATATCAGGCTTAGTCTTCCAGTCTTAGTGCTTATTTAAAATGGGATTATATTAAAAGAGAAGTTAAAAGTTCTTTCCTCTCCCCCCCCGCCTATAACCAGAAAAGAACAAAAAGTAATTAAAGAAAATAACAAGCCTTTGATGTTTTTTGGTTTTGGTTGTGTTTCTGTTTGGTTTTGGTTTTTTTTCTTTTCAGGAAAAGCAAGGCAAACATTATGGAAAAAAAAAAACCCAAAACCAGAATCCCTTAGTGACCATAAACTAATTCAGTAACACAACACAACACATACTTAATTCCTTTAAGGTCGTATCTGTTATGTCATTCTGCTTGTCACCGTTCCTTTTAACAACACTACACCACTTCCCCAGAGATGCAAGTCACTTACGTAAGTGGGTGTTTGTTCTGAAAATACACCCATGATTAAATGTCTGAGCGTGTGTGTGTTTGCATATATCTTTACTCAGAAGCTTTACTGGGGGGAATGTATACCCTCAAAATGAAGGCACAGAAGACATCAAAATTAAACTAATTTATAGGCACCCCAAGTGAAAAATTCATTAGCACAGAGGATTTAAGCAAAGTACATGTTATTAAAAAACATACAAATTACCAAGCTTTGCTGACTGAAGTTCTTCATTTTCAGGGTAGTGCTCTTTCTGATCTTAGAATCGTCATAGAGATGGTATGTGTCTTATAAGAGAGAGCTTCCATTAAGAAATCTGATTTAGTACCCCTTTCATCACTGCTGCAGAGGATTACTGTGAACTGTGAACAGCAAAAGTTTGATCTGATGGGTGAGATTATTTTAAAGTCACATACTGGTAGTCAACAATCCCACTCAGGGGTGTTGGATTAGCTCACTTCCACGATCCTATGAATACATGAATTAATGACTAAATGCAACCTTAAATGCTTCAATTTTCTGCAAGTTTAGTTATATTTTTCTCTGTAAAAAAATCCGAGGAAAAACAACCTGGATAACTCTTTCTCTAAAGATACAGTCTTTTCATTCCTCCCAGTTTTGCCTTTTATTCTCCTTAAAACTGGATTTTGATGAGGCAGAGCAAAATAGGTGCACAGAGCCGAGAAGAGGTTTTGCCACTTGTAGACCCTGGCAGCAGGGCTCTCAAGCAAAGGCAAATGGTTGAAAGGTATCAAAGTATTCTTCTATCACGGTCTACTTCTGAAACTGTAGAAAGCGTTACCACAGCGTGGTTTTCCCAAGTCAACCTCAGTCTTCACTTTCCCTTCCCCCTCCCCCATTCTCCTGTTACTCAAAAGATTCTCAGAAACAAAACTTTTGTCACTTTTGGGAAGTAGTAGCTTAGTTAGGATGGCAGCTCTTTCTCCTTTTAAGATTGCAAAAAGATCTGAAATTCAACTTTTTCTCTTCCAAATAAAGAACTTCCTAAAAAGCCTAGGTGCTGCTAACTTTAATAAAAACAAAAAAGCCAATGAACTAAAGTAATGGTCTTTTAACAATTGTTGTGGCACACTACATAGCTGTAAAATATGATTTCAGTGTCTGTGGATTAAGGTTTAGTGATTTCTAAAGAAAAGTTTAGTGTTGCTTTGTCTAGAGTAAGGATATGTAATTTAAATCCATCATGCTTTATGCCTCTGAGTTGCATAATTCTCTGACCTCATCTCTTCAGTCTAAACACAGCACAGTTCAAACATGCATGCAAATACCAGGCTCTGAACAAAAGCTGAATAGAAATTAGATTTCAAGCACTGAAATGGTAGTTTCCATTATTCTGGAAGTATAAAAGGAAAGAAATAACTCCTTATCTGGAATGGGAGTTTTATCCACTACTACAGAAATGTGTGTTCTTACTTTCCACTGTACAAAGTGCTCAATGTTCACAAGTTTTTGAAGTTTTGATCATATCATCAAGATACTTGTATCAAGACATCTCTTGGGAAGTTCAAACATTTACTTTTGGTCTAGGATAACCTGTATCCTGCACACATTAAATATGACTTTTTAATAAATTTTAGAGAAGAAATAGTATATGGCAAACATATGGGGTTTTAAATTAAGGGTTTTTTCTGTAATGAAAATTTTCTCCCCTTTCCCATCTCATGTCTTAAGAGGAGCACTGAGCAAAGTACAGTATTTACAGCCCTGCCATTATTGTAGTAGTGGTTCTGATGACAATATCCAGTGTGAAGGTTACATTACAGCCTAGGCTACAGAGGCCAGAGGCTCAAAACAGCATTCTGTCGATTTCAGAAAGTTACTTAACACATTGCAAACTAGAAGTTGACATTTCACTGATCTTAAAATGTTCCTCCACTGTGTTTCTAACATTTTCATTACTAATCCAGTAGTCTTCAAGTGTCTGAGACTGGTGTGACTCCACAGATGTAAATTATTGCTGGAACAGAAATGAATCTGCTTCTAAGCATTCCAGAAAACTAATTTCCTGTATGTCACTTGCAATTAATGGTAGCTGAATGAATAAGGCAAACAGTTTTGTGTAAAGACACCCAGGATGACTAAGTAGATTTTGATTCTTTCATTTTTCATCTAAATAACTACAAGTACTGCTGAAGGCAAGCACAGCAAGTTGCTTCAAGCAATTGACAGGTTGTCAGATGCACCAGAAGTGATAAAAAAAAATCAGAAAAATATTTCCCATTCTCATTTCCTGATAGTAGATTCCTTTAAGAAAATATGACAGTGGTAAATATATAAATGAAGAGAGACTGGCTATCCTTCTTTTCACGTTACCTTACTTCTGTTTTCTTGGTCACATGTAAGAACTCCCCACATCCCAAGGAAGCAACTTTTCACAACTAAATACAAACCAGACAAACTAATTTGACTCCTGAGAATTAAAAAGAAATAAGAACTAAATTTTTATCTTGTCTCACTAAATAATTGTTTTCCAGATAGAATGAAATAATTAATGTTTAACCTCCAGAGAAGATTCCCAGATGGTCTGAGTCTGAGAACAGGGGACTTTTGCTAGTGGAAATGGCAGCTCAGTGACCTGAGAGCTGGCACTTCAGTTGTCTTGTTTATGAGCAAGAATTTCACCTCTGGACCTGAAACTTTGTATCTAGTCAAGCCGCAATGACTAAAACATGGAAGAGAAAGAGAGGTCCAAGGAAGTACATGTGACCTTGTAAGATGGTCAGCTCCCCACTGTACTTGGAGGCAAGCCATTGCTTCTGACCTCGTGGCTGAACACCAGGATGGTTGTCCACAAAAAAATGAGCTACTGCAGGAATGACCAATAGATCATCGTTATAGTTCAGGAAAATTCAGAGGAGAGCTATGACTCAGACACACATTTTGTATTAGAACTAGCTCTTGTGGCTATAGCGGACAACCCCGAAAAAACATTCATCTCATACATGAACGATCCTGTTCAGACCCACAGGACAGAATTACCTGCATTGCAGGAAAACAAGCAGAGTATAAGTCTCAGAAATCACCATTTCCCATCCCTCTGGTATTATTGTTTTACAATACTGCCATCCCATCAGCAATTCTTTACATTATCCTTCCAGACCAAGTGAAATAAATGTCTGACAGAACCTCTTCCCCAGCATGCACACACAAACCGAAACTTCAGATTACATGATTGCTGGTAGTTCCTTCCTCCGTGACTTTCCTGATTTCTTGAATTTAGTGAGAACTTGTGCTTACAGCTTACTAGAGAGCAATCCTCCCGTTTCATGGGAACAAAAAAGGTAGGTGTCACAGTTTAACCTGGCAGGCAGCTAAACACCATGCAGCTGCTTGCTCAGTCCCACCCTACACAGCGGGATGGGGGAGAGAAATGGGGAGAAAAAAAGCAAGTCATGGGTTGATATAAAGACAGTTTAATAGGACACAAATAGGAGAGAATATAATAACAACAATAATAACAAAACCAATAATGACTATGATGATGATGATGATAATAATAGAATCAGAATATATAAAAAGTGATGCACAATGCAACTGCTCACCACCCACTGACCAATGCCCAGCCAGTTCCCAAGCAGCAGCCCCTGGCCAGCTTTCATCCTACTTTACGTACCAAGCATGACATATGGTATGGCACGCATGACATTCTGTGGTACGGAATACCCTTTCGGCCAGGTTGGGTCAGCTGTCCTGGTTGTGTCTTCTCCCAGCTTCTTGTGCCCTTAAGCCTACTCACTGGCGGGGTGCGGTGAGAAACCAAAAAGTTCTTAACTCAGAGTAAGCACTGCTTAGCAACAACTGAAACACCAGTGTGTTATCAACATTATTCTCATACTAAACCCAAAACACAGTCCTACACAAGCTTCCAGGAAGTAAATTAACTCTATCCTAGCCAAAACCATGACAGTAAGACAACAGGGCATTCATGTAAGCTCTGCTGTAGTTTGACATCCCCGTTGAGTGCCCTAATTCCTGGGTTGAAATAGTTTTGTCTCCAATGAATTTGAATCATCCACAAATTCTGAACCTCTCAAAATTCAGACAAGTGCTTAACTGAGCTGCTATAGAAAAAAAAAGTATCTGAGTTTCTTGAGATATTAAAAATATCACTAACATCAAATTTTGGTGTATTTTTGTTTTTTCCTTGTATAGGTACAGTAGCCTAGAGATTTCTCCCTCATTTATCTCTTTGCATTGGATGTGGCAATGAAGCCTAAGTGCTGAACTGGTGGCATCACAGCCATCTCCATAGCAACACGCCACTTTCCCAAGCATCATCATGGCTCTACTGTCACTGAAAGCTGAAAGAAAAGCAAGGCTGAGAGAATGGCATGTTTGTCAAGCATTCAAATACAGTGCTAGTTTCAACTCCCCTCTTAAAGCAGACCAAACTCTACACCTGTCCTGGTTTTGGCTGCGATAGAGTGGATTTTCTTCTTGGTAGCTGGTGCAGTGCTGTGTTTGGGGGTTAGGTGAGGACAATGTTGATAGCACGGATGTTTTTAGTTGTTGCTACGTAGTGTTTATACTAAGTCAAGGACTTTTCAGTTTCTCAGGCCCTGCCAGCGAGAGAGCTGGGGGGGGGGGGGGCACGGGAAACTGGGTGGAGA
>JAVJGJ010000037.1:64896058-64908590 GCA_035590215.1 Microhierax caerulescens | reverse complement strand
TAGAGATATTTACAGTCTTTGTTCTTTGTCGATGATTGTGAGGCAAAATGAGAGATTTTCGGACCGTCTCTTACACATGGAATGGATAAATAATTGAGTAAAAGATGGGAAACAGGGGTGGGACCACATAATCAGTCTCGTGATGGAAGAGGGTCAGCAGCAAACCTCTGCAAGAGACCTCACTGGGTCCAATGCTGCTCGCCACATCCCCTGGGAGCCTCACAAGAGGGCAAGCAGTGAGGCAACTGGTGATGATCTGCTGGTGCTGGAGATAACTGGGATGACATCAGGCTGTGAGGATGCACACCAGGCACTTCTGAACAAGCAGGCACTGAAATGGCAATAATAGTGGCAAAGCAGCAATGGCAACAGTAT
Organism: Microhierax caerulescens; assembly: GCA_035590215.1. Taxonomy (NCBI): domain Eukaryota; kingdom Metazoa; phylum Chordata; class Aves; order Falconiformes; family Falconidae; genus Microhierax; species Microhierax caerulescens. The sequence continues at coordinate 64,908,215 of JAVJGJ010000037.1, read as the reverse complement.
GCTAAAATTCAGCATGAAAATACATCAGGTAACACAGGCCAGTGAACCAGGTCCATCTATTTTAGGAAATGAGGGGCTTTAAGCCTCAGTGTCAGTATAGAGAGTTCCCTGAAAACATTGGCTTAGAGCTCAGTAGCTGCCAGAAAGGCAAATCAAGTGCTAGGAATGACTAGGAAAGCAACAGGGGAAAACAGAGCATTTTTATGACACTAAGACCATGGTTCACCCACATCTGAGCTCATCCCATCTCCCATTCCTCTCCAAGAGGGAGAACAGGAAGGGTCAGAGGGAAAAACAGGAGGTATAAACCAGATCCTGTCAGAGAAACGATGAGGCCTCTTCAGCCTGAAGAAGGGATGGCATAGCCAGGAGAGTAGCTGGCTAAAGTGCAGATCTCCGAGATGAAAAGCAACGTGTTGTGAGAGAGCTGCAGATAAACTATTCACCAACTATTCCAGTAGAGGAACTGAGAGTAGGAGATGAAGACAGCAAGGTCCTGACTCAAACTAGTCACAGGAGGTGGCTTGTCTTACAGTGGGTAGGAAGCCATGGAAGTATTTTTGGCAAAGAGTATTGTGGACGCAAAAAATCAGCAGCGTATCCAAGGGAAGGCTGGACAGGCACTGGAGGAGGGATCTGTTAAAAATTACCAAGCAGAGAAACCATGGAAAATTTAGGAAAGCTGAAGAGTGAGAAATCATTGGAGGCTGGGACACCACTTGTGAAAAATATCACATACTCTTCTTTTGCTTTCACTGTTCACTGTATGTCAGCTTATGGGCACCAACAGAGAAAAACGACTGAGCCAGATGCATTTTTCATTCTTATGACCGAGGGTCAATACCCAAGCAGTTGCATCTCTGCTCTTGGTGAAAGTCTTGAAGGGATATTAAAACAAAATGGGAACTTCAGGCTTTGTGTTTAGTCAAGATTTGCAGCATAACTCCTGACAAACATGGTGGCTGAGTTTTCTGTCAATGACAATCCAGAAGTAACAACATCCTATTTTCTGCAGTCATTTATCTTTCCTTCAAATGCCTTCTTGTGCTAAGTCTTACCTTTTGCAAAATTTTACAAAACCGCAGGCAATGATATCGAAGCGACAGAATGCAAACATGTGGAAATATATCTCTACACCAAGTAGCCTGCCTCATTAAAGCTGCTGAAGAGCACCACTGTGCATCCTGTGCATTCTCAGCTGAAAGTCAGTGAAATCCCTATAGCACTTTCCTGTAGGAAAACAACTTGTTATATAAATTCTTCAGACATCAAAAATTAAAATATCATTTCTGACACTGCCTCCTCTTTACAAATCTTCTGATGTATCTTTCAAAAACAACCTAGAAATCATAGTACATAAAAGATATAAACCAAAAAAACCACTAACACTCTCCTCCCAGAAAAAAAACAAAACCAAACCAACAAAAAACCCCACAACCTTATATAGTTTTTTTTTGTTTGTTTTTAGTATCATTAAAAGCAGATCCAAGTACTTAGCTGCGAAAAGAAAAACTTGGATGTCATGAATGCATAAATCCAGGCCTGTGACCTAAAGAATCCTGTAAGCCTCCCATCCTAAAAAAAACAAACCGATCTTAAAATACTAAAATACAGAGACTAAAAGACTGTTTCTAAACAAACAGGAGGAACATCAGGGAATTCTTTGGAACACTTGATCCTATTGACTTATTGGACATGAGTAAGACACACCCTTGAGGCCCATTCCAGTTTCCACGACACAACAACTCTATGGACAGAACTAGACTTTTACTAGCAACTTTTACTTGCTTATAACTAAGCAAGAGAAAACTATGGGAACTATCCTTTCCTCTCCTTATACTTGGTTGCGTAGATGATGGCACATATGATATGGGAGATCCATGTCTGGATCTTCAGACAAATGTTTTCATCAGGATATCATAATAGAGAAGCTAGCTAACAACATTTATTTGAAGAGAAAATGCCGATTTTTTTTTTAAAGGATTTTAAGCTTTCTCCAAATAAAGCTTATTAAGCTATGTTTCTGAATAACCGTTTAATATATAGAGAAGAATCATAGAATCCTAGAATGGTTTGGATTGGATGGGATGTTAAGGATCATCTAGTCCCAAGCCCCTTTCACTACAGCAGGTTGCTCAAAGCCCCATCCAGCCTGGCCTTGAACACTTGCAGGGAGGGGGCATTCACAACAGCTATGTTTTTTTCAGATGAAATATTAAATCTGTGCACCATTAGTTCTTATTTCAGCTGGAAATACTGTTTGTAAAACTTTGTTACACACACTGTAAACATTGCGAATATGTAGGAAGCCTTCCATGAAACAGAAACCTGGACACGTTTGATTTGGCGAGGAGACAAGAAAAGACATGCAGCAGAAAGAGTGCATGGGCATATTTTTTCTATAACCATCACTGAAGATTTTTCCTTCTTTGTTACAGAACAGTGTCATTAGAAGTATGATTGTGAACATAAGTTTCTGTGGTGTTGCATGCCAAGTTCTGTGTGAAGGATACTGAAGATTTCTTTTACTTCAGGTTTGTGGTTTGTTTGCTCTGGTTTCATTAACAGATGGCAAACAACTTATATGGGACAATTTTGTGCAAGAATTCCTATAAAGTAATGTTCCAAGAAAGTTGGCACAATATTACTTCAGTTGTGAAATTGAAAAAAATCAATTAGCTTAGGGCTTCACAAGACTGATGTTGGCAGAAGTTCACAGCACCAAATCAGCAGCATCTGCAAAACTCTAATTTGTGAATTTATTGAGAAAGTTTTCATTACTATTAGCTAAAGTTAAGTACAAGCATGAGTGGCCAGTCATGAATTGCCGTTAACAATACCAACCTATAAAATATCACTAATAACATACAGAATAAAATAGATAGGAGCTAACAGCTCATTATGAAAACAGCACTTTATTACTGTTACTGTATTTAATGGAGAAAACTGGTATTCATCCATTAGTTATATATACAAATACTTAAATATGAAACAGAATCCTATAAATGGTTTAAACCTCTTTTCAGTGACACAACTGATAGCCTTTCTGATAATTTAAATAGGCTCAAAACCTATTATGCTGTTATATTCCTTGTCAGCATAGATAAAGAATAAGGAAGTGCTCTATGAACTTACTTTTAAATATATAAATAAAAGTCTGTTTCATTCTATGTTTAAAATTTTTTTAGTATCTTGCAATTATTAGATTACACAATTTATACTAGAGCAAGATTTGCAGTGTTCTAATGTATGACCACAAGTTCTAAACCTTTGGGCTTTGTCTGTAAAAATATAATTCGTAACATTTTTTTTCCTTATTTTTTCTTCAAAAAAATCAAATGAGCACTATCTTTATATAATTATTTGTTAAAAGCTTTTTATGCATTGAGTGTAAACTTACAGAGTAAAAATCAATTGCAGACATATCTGCAACAAGACTTACAACCCACCTGCCAAGCTGTTGATTTTTAAGCTCTTAGCTATCAAGGTTGGAAACAACTGTACTTACCAAAAAGGTTGTTCTTCAAGACAAGTGCTAACTGTGCTATATATATGTCTTTGTTTTGTTAATTGTACAATGCTTACAAATGAACAGCTCTTCAGTCTGACCTCCCCAGTGAAACAGACACCATTCCCCCAATTTCCAGATGTTCCTCACTATTTTTCCTTCAAAAAGTGAAATCAGCATACTTGTGAAACATTGCCATAATTAAAATCCTAAACCATACATATCATATGAGTTACCAGAAACAATCTGAGGGCTTATGCACCGGACCAGTGTTTGGACAGGAATTAATAGGACTTAGTCCTGAATGTAAACAACTTGTTCTACAGTGTGGCAAATGTACAGATGCTGAACAACTTCTTATAGGTGAGAAAAAATAAATTCCCTGCTTTCACAATATGTATCACAAATTTTAGGTTTTTAATGAAGAGTTGTAATGGAAAAAGCCACAAAGAATTTAATGTGGTAGAGAGATATCAAAAAGAGTTTTGACGCAAAATTCAACTATTTGTAAACACAGTCCCTTACAAGCTACCTACAAATTACTTAATTATACTTAATTTAAAAACTATTCTTTGCTTCTCTCTATTGCACTAGTCTATTTGCACTCCTACAATATTTTCCCACAGAAGGAAAATCTGGATCCTGTTCTAAATCTTTAGGTTATGTTTGCATCAGTGAGTGAAGAGACACCACAGAGCCAGGTCTGTAGATGGTGCTTAGGACCCAGTATCCACAGAATATGCATTTCATTTGGGATTTCTGTCTTGTTCTATTAATGAAGTGCCCTTCTAGGCTGGAGTGCATTATGCATACCCCCAGAACATCTTTGAGAATATTTTCACTTGAAATTTAGTCAGAGTCCTCCAAGATGGCTTTGTAATGCAAACTGAAGACTAAGTAAGGACAAAAAAAAGAGCCCTTCTACTCCAAACCAAAAGCTAAGGCAGATGTATCTTAAGAGATCTGTTTTTATCAACAACAGATCAATGAAGACAATAAAAATCAGATCACAAAACTATGATAGAAAACTTGTTCAGAAAAAGGTATCATCTTACCAATTTTGACAGTATTTGTCTAACTTCACTTTCAAAGTGCAGAAGCATATATATACATTATATTACATCTGGTGTAGATTAATGTGAGTGCTAAACAAAAGTGTTGACTAGAAATGTGACACCCTTAAATTTAGATTTCTAGGGAAAATACATATAAAAAATTGTACAGTTATATATAAAAAATTGTACAGTTTCTCCTTAGAATGTAAATTGTCAACAATTAATTCTTAGAAAATATCTGCACTGAAAAAACACCACTATAACTCACACTTTCAAGCTTTTGTAGTGTGTTTTTAGACATCTTGAAAGCAAAACATTGTGTAGATTCATACAAATCTGACATTTCAAACTGTTGAAAAAGTGGGTTTTTTATATGCAACATACACGTTATGAGGAAATGGTAATGCAAAGAAGCTGAAATTTTGCTATTTGTTTCTTCTGAACTGAGAACGTTACGACTAAGTCATAAAAAAACAGCGACCACCTAAAAGAAAAAAAAAAACCACTCAATTACAAAGAAAATTCTTAAAGATTTTCAACCGATAATAAAGTGAACAGAAATGATAAAACTCTTTCTTGGGGAAAAAAAAAAAAAAAAAAAGGAAAAGTTCTACAACTCTTCTAAAATACAAGAGATGTTATGTAGAGGTTCTGTCAAGTAATGAAGGGAAGATGTTACCTTTAGATAAGTACACTGAAAGTAAAGCAAAAAATTAGTAAATATGTATGCATGCAACACAATTCATTGCAAACAAGACTGTTCCTAGTGAACAAGCCAAGATACTGTAAAAGTAACCTGTTACCTGTCGCTGTCTACTTAACAGGTTTTGTCTGTGTTAGCCAGATTTTGAGTTTTGGCTGTTTATGAGATACAGAAAGAAAGTACAGCAACAATGGGGAAGACTACTTGGCTTGGCTTGGCTTGGATCTTACTAATTTTCACAGGATATAAAGGAGGACGATTAAAAGCCAAAAATGTGTCAAGAGTTTCCTTTGGCATTCTGTGAAATAATTGAGAAAATAAGCATGTATTTGCATGCTTATTTAGTATCAGATTATTTTATTAAAAGTGTAATATAAGAGTATAATATTTTTATTTTCAAAGATCTCTTACTCTACCTCTGTCCACATCTGAAGAAAGGAATTCATGCTGGTGGAGTTACAGCTTCATATTAGTCTTGTATCTTCCTGAAAACTCCTGTTTGCTGTAGTTTTAGCTTAATGCTACTGATGTAACTGATTGGATGATATATAAAAAACAGAATAAAACCAGAAACTGGGCTTTTCCTTTAGCTCTTGTTCTGCACAGGTCAGGATATTCACATGTATTCAATTTGCACTTCCTTTGAGCAGGAATTTGTATGTCGTTTAAGTGCACATTAATGGTAATAGAAGCAAAATTAGAAATAGGGCTGTGGGATCTAGGTCTCCAATATAAAGCAAACCAGATGGAAACAGATAACAAATCTGTTTAGATTTTAAAGATCTTTAACTCCTTCTATGAACCAAGAGTATCACAAATGATTTGAAAATGAAGTATTAGAGCAGGTATAGAAATGTAAGAATGACATAGGAGGTGATACTATGGTGCCTTAAAGAAGATAATTAAATTTAATAAATTAAAACATACACTCAGTAACATTCACTTCAAAGAGATGAACTACATGTAAGTATTCCAGTTAATAAACCAAACTTAAATGCAGCAGTTAAAAGGTTAATGTCTTTTTAAGCAGGATTTATATTACCTAAAACACTAAGGTAGAACATCAAATTAAATATATCCGACACAACTGAAAAGGACCAAAAGAAAGCTGGCTTTTTAACAATCAGAAACTGGCAGAAATATTTTTTAAAAAATGCATCCTTTAAAAAGTGAAAGCTGTGTCCAGCTGAAGAAAACAGATGAGCAAATGTAACAAGTTAAATGCAAAATTGTAAGTCAGGATAAAAAATAATTTGAATCATAAAAACCTGAAAAAAAAAAAAAAAAAAGAATATTCAACACCAGGGAGCCTGCAGGGCCAAAAGCTTACCAGTGTGTAAAAGAAATGTTCAAAGAACATAAGGCTGTAAGAGAAAAAATAAAATAAGCAATTAAATTAATTCTTTGCATCAATCTACCAAGGAGCTTGAGCAACGTCCAAAACAGTGTTTTGGTTTTGGTTGTTCTTTTCCTGGCATTAAATAAGTATCTGTCTCAGTGAAAGCATTAGCAAAAGAGGCTTTGGAAAACAATAAAACGAATAATAAAAGGTTACTACAACCTAAGAGCACTTACACAACAGCTGAGCAACTCAAGTGCAAAATTCCCAAAAGATTAAGTGAATGAATTAGCCTTTAAATTGGCCCCATTACTAGTGTAGTAAGTAGGAAATTTGACAAAAAATTTTCTTCCAAGAGATTGGGTACAAACTGTGGAAATACAGAGTGGTAAGCCTGGCTTACACCACTTGAACTAGTTGAAAACAAAGAACAGAGTCAATAGGAAAGGTGTGAGTATTGTAAAACTGTGAAATGTCAATGAGGCTTTTGGAATCTGGGCTACTGCTGCTCAGTACAGACACGGTATAGATAGAAATGTACGGAGAAGGGAAATAATAGTTACCAAAAATATATAATGGATTCTGTAATGGGATAGACTAAAATGGTAGAAATGCCTCAGTCTGGAAAAGACCCAAGAAATGAAATTGTTTAAACACATAAAATTGTGGCTGGCAAATTGAAGATGGATAGGGAATAAGTTCTCACTGTTTCATAATGCAAAAAATTAGGGACATCAGATGAAATTACTTTTTCAGTAAATAAAATAATAAAGGAAGCACTCTTCATATCCCTAAAAATAATCTTGTGGAAGTTATTGCTCTAGCTGTATCAGATGCCAATATAGACAAATTCAGAGGGAAACACCAGGGAGTAGCACTCATGACACTATCCATCAATTACTTAGGTCAGCAAACACTGAATGGCAGAACCTGAGGAAAGAAGTATCACTCTGATTTTGCCCTGATGTTTTACTGCTACTAACAGAACTGTCTTCTACTAATTTAATTGAATACTGAGTTGAACAGACAGTATGACCATTACATAAAGCACATTCCATACAAACCCAGTATCTGTTTACTTTGCTGTTTCTGGTCTTTATTTCACCATTTCTAATACATAAATACATTATGTTCTATTGATTTTAAATGTCTGTCTTCACCCTCTATGGATTGTTAGTCTGGAATCCAACTGTGCTCTCACGTGAAATTTTGAGCAGAAAATCTGAGTAAAAAGAAACTATGGAAGTTTCTTCTATTAACAGTATGTACTGGAATGTTGTCCTGGTTTCAGCTGGGACAGAGTTAATTTTCTTCCTAGTAGCTGGAGCAGCGCTGTGTTTTGGATGTGATGTGAGAACAAGGCTGACAGCACACTGATGGTTTTGGTTGTTGCTGGGGGATGTTTATACCAAGTCAAGGATCCCTCAGTTTCACGGACCCATCCAGAGAGGGCTGGAGGGGCACAAGACATTGGGAGGGGACACAGCCAGGACAGGTGACCTGAACTAGCCAAAGGGATATTCCATACCATATGATGTCACACTGAGTATATAAGCTGGGGGAAGAAGGAAGGTGGAGACACCCGGCATTATGGCGTTTGTCTTCCCCAGTAACCATTACATGTGATGGAGCCCTGCTGTCCTGGGGATGGCTGAACACCTGCCTGCCCATGGGAAGTGGTGAAAGAATTCCTCACTTTGCTTTGCTTGTGTCCACGGCTTTTGCTTTGTCTCAACCCACGAGTTTTCTCACTTCTACTTTTCTGATCCTCTCCCCCACCCCACTCTGGGGGAAGCGAGTGAGTGGCTGCATGGGGCTTAGTTGCTGGCCAGGGTTAAACCACAGCAAATGCCTACAATTAAATGATGCAAACATTTTCACATGAGCCACTGCTGGCAAATAGAAATAAAAGAGGTCATAGTTAGCCTACACTAGAGCTGTGCTGGAAACCACAGATAATAGTAAGGGCTTATAAATCCAGGAATATGGCCAGAAAGGATGAATTCTGAATGAGAACTCAGTCTTACAACATGGATCGAAAAATTCAGTTTCATTTCAAATACTGAGTCTGATTCACCTGTTGCCCCTTTCAGAAGCCTTCACAAGGTGAAAATCAGCAAGACAGAGCAGTATTTCTACAAAGCATGACCTAGCATTTCATTTGAAGATCATTCCTTTCCATGTGGAATACATGAAGAAAGAAGTCATGATCTGATTGCTGTAACTGGTCAATAATGCTCCTTTTATGTAGCCTAAGTATAAACATCTGTGGATTAAAACTGTGCCTCTGAGTAAAATGTATTGAATCCTTAAAGCATGTACACTGGTAAGCAGTAAATTTTCCATAAGCAAACTATCTGCAAAACCCAAAGATGACTCAGTGTTTTTTTGAGAGAATCCTGTCAGATTTGATAATATTGTGACTACTGATAGCTTACAATACCTAATTAAAGGTCTTAATCTACTATCACAGCAGGTCCCAAAAATATGCAATACTTCTAATCTCACAAAAATTTGATGCTCCAACCCTTTTACAGAAATTAATTTTACTTTCAAGAAGTTATGTCCACTTGCTTTTGCTTCACGGTTCTTATATGACCAGTGGCCACCCTGTAATGGTTGCAGAGCGCTATAGTCTTAAAAAACCCAAAGTTATTTGAGCCTTTAAAATGTTAAAAATTCAAAAGAAAAGCCTAACAAACATTGAGAAAAAATAACTTCAGGATTCAAACCTCCAATTTGCAAGCTTGCAATGAAATTGTATTTGCTTTCTCATTAGTGGCAGAGACAAACATTGAGGATTTCATACATTCTCCTATTTTTAAATTTACATTAACCAAACACATGAGAAAATAGATCCAGCTCCCTGCAGAGAGCATAAATATTTCTGCCTCTAATATTATGCCAAGGTTGAGTTTTCATGTTAAGATGCCCTTGGCAACAAAACTAGTTTTAGATGGTTTTGTCCCCAACCACTTATTTGTGCCCTCTACATCAGTGCACTGCTGGTGCCAAAATACAAGAACATTTGTTTGTGGAACCAGCTTTAAAGCCTTATAATAAATCATTTTGGCTGATGGGCGGATGTGGAGGCATCCTGTACTTATTTTATTGTTAACATATTTCTAAAGCAGGATGAGTTCCCTTATCCATGCCTCAGGTGGCATAAATAAGTGGTTGCTCTGTTGCTTTCCTGGAAAGGAAGAAACCGGGAAGGGAGAAAATCAGGGAGACTTTCTGACCAAAGTCAGTAAGCCACCGACCAATTTCTATCATCAGTCCACAGCCACAGAATTTTGCACAGCCACTTAATTATGAACCTCATCAGTTCCCTCCCAGTCATTTCCCTTTTGCACAGTAGCGTAGGCTATTTTATAGTGGTAGAGAATACAGAGGTCTCTCTGTTTTACTGTATTAGAACTCAGAAAGATGTATGGTGGTGACCACCTGGAACAAACGGTACTTATTGTTGTGTAAGGAATGTGGCTTTTTTCCTGAAGAAAAGTGTGAAAATAGTTCACAGTGTATTTGCCTAATAAGAAGACCAAAAATGAAAACCTTAGAAGCAAGATACTAAAAAGAAAAGGTTCTCATAGAAATGTGTAGAAAATTTAGAAATTACATGATTGAGATGTACAAACAGGAACTTTGTAAAGTTCATAGATACATGCACAAACCTTTGCTCTTGCACTGTGATCAGTCTGGCCTCTGATTTTGTGACCATAGCTTATAATTTAGTGACCATAGCAGAGGAAATAGGACAGCCAGAAACTGTATTTCTCTGGGATATTCCAGATGATATGCACTATTTATCTTTTTTTTTTTTTTTCCCCAGTATTTTTTCTGTGTATTGTGTGCATGTGAAACCCTTACAGGGACACCGTGTGGGATGAGGAAATGAAAAAATAATTCCAGCACTTTTTATTTCTCCTCCCCCAATGCCTTTAAAGTGAACTATTAAGAACTCAATGGCTATAATATCCCAGGCAGAACGCTAGAGCCATATTGCTGCTGACATAAATTAGTCATGGTGCCATAGGATTGGTGAGAAGGGGTTTCTCATGTTTTACATTGTCCTTGCAGCATACAGAGACAAAACCTAACCCTCTCTATAAAACCATAAATCACGGTTTTCCTCTTGAGAGTTCTGTTCTGCAGTGAGAACAAGGAATTCTCCTCTCACATCCAGGTTAGTAAACTTAACGGTTAATTGTGCGTTTTTAAGATGGTCAGATGTGGGAAAATCACTCCTGAACTAAGTAATACAGCCCAGACAGTTAATTCTTTTTGACATCCAGAGTGTTTTGTATGAATTAAGACTTCAAGTAATTACTTCGCTAGTCATTGATCTAAGCATAAGAAAAAAAGAAAAAAAAAAAAAGAAAAAAATTAGATCATTTGTTTTCAATGAAAATCTCAATTAATGTAAGCCTTCTTTTGTTGTTTGTTTGCCATAAGAAAAACACTTGTTAAAAATCTGATTTGGAGACTTAAAAAATGGTGCAGAATGGAAAGCAGGACACTCCAAGTCAGCCTGGCCGTGCTCACTAAATGGCAGTTTGACAAATGTCCCCATGTGGTTCCCTGAAACAATTCTACAAAAAGTATCCCACGAGAGCAAAGCACAGAGAAATGCAGTATTTTATCTTGCTATTTTTGAGTGGGGATGGGCAGTACCAACCAAAGTTATGTTTATGATCAACTGAAAGCCAGTCAACTATTTTGGAAGTTTCTTCCAAAGCTGTTTCCAATCACTTGGGCTGCCATCAGAAAACACCTATTTGCAAAACAGCTCTCCCACAAGAAAGTAACAAGGTGCAATGACAAGGTACACAGTAAAAAACACTCCCTGACAGTTCTCCTTTCTGAGGAATCTTCCTGTTATGACTCAGAGCAGCACGAGTAAGGCTATTACTCACATCCCACTCCTGTGAGAAGCTGAGATAAACCTCGGATGCACTTGCATACCTGTAAAGGTCCCTGCTATGCAGCTTTGTTCCACTGTGCTCTGACAGTCTCACCTTTTCACAAAGACGCCAGAACAGAGCAGCAAGGCCATTCAGAAAAAAAACATTCATTTCTACATCTGAACAGGGCTGACCTGTTACTGAGGAGTATCTTGCTGTAGGATGAGGATTCTTAGTTCAAACCAGGTACAGCTGTCATCTTAAATCAGATGACAGTAGAACCGCTCCTATATGCCAGTATGTATGGGAAAAGAAAACACAAAATGCCAACATAAATGAAAAATGATTGAGAATGCCTCAGCACAGGCCTATACTCACCCATGAATTCTGTGAATGAGAAATTCAGAGCAGGAGATGCTACACATAGTGACAGGTGGAAATATTATAGTATTGCCTTACAACTTGAAACACATGTGTTTGAAGCTGGGTGTTCAAAATCTTGAACTCCAGGGAACGTGAGCTTGCAGCTCACTGTATGGCACTGAAGTTTACCAACTGTTAACCAGGTGCTTCTCCCTAAACTCTGGATATGTGACTACATCTGCTTGCATCAGACCTTTTTCGTACATTAAAAAAAAATCAGCC
>JAVJGJ010000037.1:64879990-64895958 GCA_035590215.1 Microhierax caerulescens | reverse complement strand
TGACTATGTCTACTTATATCAGATATTTTCCTTGAATAATAATAATAAAAAAAAAATAAATCGGGGATATTCAGAACTATACTGTGACCCACTGCTGCTCTAGACATAGGGACCCCTGAAGAAAGCTATTCAGTGGGCACTGAATAAAGGAACTAGTGGCTTTTTTTATGAAATGAGGGATACTGTTAGGTTTGGTGAGCCATAACCCAGTTTTATTAACTTCAGAGGGGAAGCCCCATGCTCATCTCCAGGTTAATATAATTATTTTTTTTTTTTTACTCCATCCTCAGGAAATGAGGAATGCTCAGTAAGTTACATACATTTATTTTTTTTTTTTAATTTCCTAAGCACTATATGACTGAGAATCTGATTTAAGTGGATTTTTCTTGTGAGATACAAAGTTCTCTCTTTAACCTGTTACTATATTTCGGCAACATTTTGGCAATGTTAAAATGACCTTGACAATATTCAGGACCCTTTCCAAATTGGGCTGTTATTTATGTCATTCAGCAAATTTATTTTTCAGATTATCTGCTCCAGTAAGACAGTACTCTAACAGTATTTGATTCCTTTTCCATTTAGGTCTACCCAGAGGTAAGTAATGTGTAGTTCATGTCTTCAAAGAAAAGAGAGATAAATACTCTGGGTTTTCACATATGATGTTCTCTTTTCTTTTGCAGTCAAATTCAGAATAAATGAAATAAAGTTTGTTACAGGCAAGACTGCTCTGCAGGCTGTGGTAAACCTGATAGAAACATTTTAAGAATAGGTCGGGCATGCATTTCAAAAGATGAGATGAAAGAAGGTAAGCTAGCAACCACAACAGCCATTCCATCCACAGAACCAGTTTTTTGTCCAAACAACTAAACCACTGCACATTTTAAAACCAAATTAAACATTGTATGACAGGTCTGTTGGGAGTACATTAGGAAGACAGAACCACACACTTTAATGTACCAGACCAATGAGTTTCCTTTGCTTTTTATTTTTATGGCCTTTATGTTGTCTCTGAATGTTACAAGATAACAAAGACTGATTAGCTGGGCATCCATTAACTCCTTTAGAAGTGATGGGATTTATAATAGCAGCAAAGCTGCCAGTTTTCTCTTCTGTCTCGTGGGTAATTAAGAGAAAAACTGTCTTCCAGATGTGCTGGCTGTATGCACTATATCCAATTTGTCTGTCTTAAATTCTTTTCCTCAATTCAGTAATTTTTTATGCTAAAAAGGAAGTATTGTTTAAAAATTATAAAAATACAGTCTGAATTTCAACTGTTTACTTAAATTTAATTCACATACACAATTTTCTACAATACAGGAAAGCTGGGATGTTGTCTTTGTACTATGCATCAATTCTATACAAATAAAACACTCTTGAATCTGGAACAGTAGGACAGATCAAGTGTTCTGGCACATGTCCAAGTTGATTATAGCAGCTTAATATTCATCTAATACCCCAGAGCTGCCCTATTTCAGCCCACTGGTTGCAATGTTTTCTGAGGTACAAATTACATCACTGTAACGTAGAGAGAGGATGACAGGATACACTTCCTGACAAATACCCTGCTCTCTTTATTTTCCAATGCTTTTCTAGCCCTTGTATATTGCCATACAAGGTATGAACATTTTTGCCGAGTGTGCACATTCCTTAGGGGCAAACAACTAAAGGATAAATTAAATGAAGTGTCACCGTTCTCTTAAGAAAAATCTGTCTGAAGTCCTCTGCTGTCTCCCTGCACATGGGCAATTTCACAGTATCAAAACCTATTCTAACTCTAGGTAGCTATTCAGCTGTCTCACATACCTACTTAAATAAGGTTGAATTAAATCTAGTAAAGATACACAACTCCTCCATACATGTTTTCCAAATGACCTAAAGGTTTTCTCTGCTGTCCTACCCCAAACTGCTCATGCCAGCTTTATGTTACAGTAATTCCAAAGGCCTATAAATTTTTAAATTTTTATAATATAAAACGTGAATAAACTATTTCTTGATAAAATCTGTGATTTACTCTCAAAACCCCTAAACTACTATCTGAGTTGACAGCAAAATTTACTGCTGCTAAGTTTTTCAGTCTTTAATGTGGTTTAGCAAGCCAGGTCAGTAAACAGGTTCCCATTCAGGTTCATGCTAGAATGTGCATTTATGCTGTTTACATCGGACCTTTCATATTAGTTTAATAAATTACCTTATAAAACTTTGTTAAGGGCCAGCAAATTCTATTTCCTTTTTTAAACCTTTTGAAAGCAAGTTTGCACACTTGATTTTTTTCGTATACATGTGCATATTTGTTTAAACTACTTCTTCAGTTTTCCAAAAGTATATCCAATTCTAATCATATATTTCAAGGCATTTGCCGTAGCTCAACTGCACTACAAGTCTAATGTGTGTTTTCTACTTCTTAATTGAGGTCACCACTGAAATTGTTTGGTAGTGCGGATCCACAACAATCCCAAGGAAATTTCACTTGATACACCCTTTACTTTTAATAGCGAACTACTGTTCTCTGAGTACTGTTCCAACAGTGTACCAATAGTTCCCTGAACGGTACACTATATTCAGCTGATTTTGCGACCATTCACACCTTGAATGCTGTGTGCAGTTTTGGGCCACTCGCTACAAGAGACTGAGATGCTGGAGCATGTCCAAGGAAGGGCAACATAGCTGGTGACGGGTCTGGAGCACAAGTTCTGTGACAAGTGGATGAGGGAACCGGGGTTGTTTAGCTTGGAGAAAAGGAGGCTCAGATTGGAACTTATAAATCTCTACAACTATCGGAAAAGAGTTTATAGCAAGGTGGATGCCAATCTTTTCTCCCAAGTAACAAGCGGCAGGACAGGAGTAAACAGCACCAACTTGCGCCAGAGGAGGTTTGGATTAAATATTAGGCAAAATTTCTTCACAGAAAGGGTGGTCAAGCATTGGAACAGGCTGCCCAGGGAACTGGTTGAGTCACCATCCCTGAAGGTATATTAAGAGACATGTAGAAGTGGCACTTAGGGACATGGTTTAGTGGTAGACTTGGCAGTGTTAGGTGAACAGCTGGTTCAATGACCTTAAAGGTCTCTTCCAACTAAATGTTTCTATGGTTCTGTAAGTTTTCCTCACATATGAGATGGCAGAAAAAGCATTGTGGAAGTCTAGACAAGATACTGGCTACTTCTTGTGTAATAGCAGTGCCTACCACTATATCACTATAACAGAGCAATTTTGATAAAGGACTAGAGATAATGTAATAACTGATACTAGTTGCAAGAGTTATAAAAGCACTGACTGTCTATCAGAAATCTCTTAATGGAACTATTATATTTGTAGACTAAATGACCCTAGATTAACCCTAGGATAATAAGGAAACATACATAATGGCATTGTGCTAATTAAATGTCATGTTATCATGAAGTCGCATCTCATAGTCTTCTGAAGAAAAAACCATGAACTGTATCAGAGTGTATGAGAGTAGTAGCACTAGAGAGGAGAAACCTCAGAAGAATAAAGATAATGCCTAATGGTATCACTGCAAATTATAAAAGATTAGTTAGTGAGACGTGCAATAAAAGATTATTTAAGGTGTAACTCAAGCATGTGGGGAAATGTGTAACAAACTACTGCAACTGCTCATGACTGACAGCCTGGAGAGAAAAGTCTTTAGACTGCATATAACTGCAAGAAAACCTCAGCACCTTACTTCAGAATCGGCTACAGACAACTGATCACTCTAGTATCCTGCATTTGATGCGCAGGTAAGGGTCTAGAGAACAAGTATTAGCAGGAGCGGCTTGGGGAACTGGGCCGGTTTAGTTTGGAAAGAAGGAGGCTCGGGGGAAACCTTACTGCTCTCTACAGCTGCCTGAAAGCAGGGTGCAGGCAGGTGGGGGTGGGTCTCTTCTCCCAGATAACAAGTGACAGGACAAGAGGAAACAATCTTAAATTGTGCCAGGGCAGGTTTAGATTGGAAAATCTAAAGAAAGGAAAAACTTCTTCACTGAAAGGGCGGTCATGCATTGGAACAGGCTGTCCAGGGAGGTGGAATCACAGTCCCTGGAGATGTTTAAAAAATGCATATATGCGGTGCTTAGGGACATGGTTTAGGGATGAATATGACAGTACTGGGTTAACAGTTGGACTTGATGATCTCCGAGGTCTTTTCCAACCTAAATGATTCTATAATTCTCTTACCATTATATATACCTGCATATATCTGCTTGTTGGGGTCTGGTACCCCAACTTCATCTGTTAACTTGGATGCAACATACGTAGGTATTCCCACATATATTTTACAAAAATCCACTCTAAACCAAGTAAGAATATAATTCCTAAGTATTTACAATGGTGAAGGGAGTGAATGCTACTTCTTAAAATATGCTAATGGTTTGCAGTATCATGCAACTACAGCAGCAAAAGTTGCTACATTTCCCTCAAAAAGTGTAACTTACTTATATAATACAGTGAATTAACTGAGCATTTCTTCCAGGTCAGCAGTTTTCTTGTTGCATTTTTGGCAATTCCAATTTCATTTTGAAACACATTTTATTTTACTCATACTTTATTAATCCTGATAGAGTAGCTAGTGAGAACAGTACACCAAATGAACCTAAAGCCTGATAGCAAGACTACATTTGCTTTGAAAAGATAAAAGCAGAGCCAGTAAAACAATGTTTGTCACATAACCTCAGCCATTCATAATCAAAGGATAATATAGTAAAAGGAAGAAGAAAAAAAATATGTTCAGAAAAGAATTCACTATTACACATATTTTTCAGAGAGTTTTGAGTTGTGAGGTATCATTCAAATGTGATTCAGATTTCAAAGATTATTATAACAAGAGTTGTTACAAAAATAGAACTGTGTTCATGCAAGAGCTGGAGCACTCAAACACTCCAAATAAAACAGTTCTATGTAATATACAATATTTGAAAGAGTGTTTACACAGTAATGAAACGATACTCCACTCAAATTATCCCAAAGGACCCTCACCTTTGCAGATTGCATGGTGGAAGGAGTAAGTTTTATGATTACTCTTTTTTCCCCAAATGCCAGTTAAGATCAATAGAGTATACTAGTACATCTAATTTTATGGACATTATAATTTACATATATAGTTGCAAGTATTTAAACCTTAGAAAATAACCACATGTAGAAAACCTTGCTAATCTTGTAAAAATGAGATATTAAACCTTTTTTCTTGCCATGATTTTCCTGAAGCCTGTCACATTATTTCTAAACTGTTCTAGAATTCCTTTCTCATCTCATAAAATGCCATATCCACAGGACTGTCACTTATTAACATAATATTATCTGACAGACTGATGTATGCCAAATACTGCAATATTATGTCTTGCATACGTTTTTAGGTTGCTGCTTAATACCAGGTTTTCTAGCAACAGTCATCACAATGAAAAAGGTTAAAGAGAATATTTGTGCTACTATAAATCTTCTAACCTCAAAAAGAAATGGGAACTGGAGAGAGAAGATAATCCAGATAAATACCTCACTATCTTTTCAGTTACAAAATCTCAAAGAAACACCTCCTTGAAAATACAAAGACAATTTAATTCCTCCTCAAATCCACACTTGCCTTCTAAAAGCTGGTAGAAAAGTGAATTTCACATGTAATTCTACTGGGAGTAAATGGCAATTTACTATTGTTATCAATTAAAATATTTTTAAAATAGCAGAAAACCATGTCATGGATCCAAAATTTTTAATCAAGTGTATGGATGAAATGGGCATCTGTACGACACCATGCAGTAGAACACAATTTTCTTTTTTCAAGTTTACTTTAAAATCTTACATTTCTCTTAGGCATTAAAAAAACAAAACCAACACCCAACAAACAGAAACAACCCACACACAAACAAACAAAAAAACCCCAACCCAATACATTGGAAATTACATAGAATTAAAACTACATGTGCAATCTTACACTTCTATACTTGTGCACACATCTTATAATAAAGTTTTACATTGCTTTGTGTCCTGTTCAGAACTTTACCCTGTTTTTTGTCTCACTACCATTCTCCCTGTCTACCTAACCTACTCCTAAAACCTTCGAAGCACAAACCAAGGCTTGCTATCCAACAGTGCTAACCTCTCATTTGGGAAAGCAGACCAATCCCTTCCTTTTTTCCCCAATTCCTTTCTGTTTATGATCCTTCTCCTTCCTAGGACCCCTCTGCTCACATGCCGTTTCTTTCTCCTGTTTGATCAGTCAGTCCAGCTCTTTTTCTAAAGTCTTCCTCAAATTTCAGGTTGCCTACCTATGATGTCTCTGCACTTGTAAGAAATGCTATCTCCTTGCAATAGCAAGCCCATACTTAAAAACAGAAAGATAAAAGAGCTTCTCAAATGATTATCCTTAGACACAGCTCCTCAAGCTCAGCAATCTTAAAGTTTCTTTGTTCTAATGTAGCTAAGCAACCTTTTGCTTCAGCATCGCTTTTCAAATGGCTGAACTGGAACTGTCGAAAAAATAATTCAATAAAAGGGCTAAATTCTAGACTAAACAATTTAGCACAAATATAAAAAATATGATAAGGTATATTTTATTATTTATTATAATCTTTATTATATATTTAATTTTTATCTTAATTTAATTGTCAATCTTTTTACATAGTAAAAGAAAAATATTTATTATAATAAATATATTATTATGAATAAATAAATTCTTATAACGAGAAATGTCAAGAAATCTAATAAGTGGTAATAAGCTAGGCTAAAACTTACACAAAAGGGTGTCTACATAAGACAGTGTACTGATACATCCTTACAGGTACCAATTGCCCTAATTTATTGATTCCCACACTGTCACTTACTTACTTTCCAGAGTTTTCTTTCTTGTTAAATGGACCTAATTGAAGTGGTATATATTTCCTTTTCAAAGTATTCCACCCACCATTGAAAGAAAAGCTTTGCTTGAGAAAAAAACTCAGCAAACACTTCAGGATTTGCCCCCAGTTTTTTCTTTTGCTAAAGAAGCTGGGTAAATTCTGTTGCTTCAGAGCCAACATAACAGCAGCTTTCCAGTTCATAATTCCATAATCATTGCTTGTTTGCATACTTGTATTTGTAGGGTTTTAAAAGGTTTATTTCTCTTTAAAGAAAATTCTTACTGCAGTCCCAGCTCACTTAAAAATAAAATGGAATTAATATTTATAGCTGTCCTGTAATAACACAGATTTAATTCTGATCACAAGCACTCTCTTCAGAATTTCTTAGTAAGTCTTGTCTTAAACTAAACAATTTATGTTTATATCCCAAGGCAAAAGCAAGCATTCAAGAAATTATAGCAAAATGAAAAAAAAGTATAAATATATAAACTACATATTGGGCTAAATTACTTTCCTTCAGCGGTGGAGAAAACAGCTTTGTGATATATTTTTAACAGACGGACCCTAAAACGTCAGACTGTTTTGCTTTGTTTGGCCAATATTTCTTACAGATCTATGGTCAATACTGAAATTGCTGAAAACATGTATTCACGCAGCAGATGGGAGGTGGTCAGGTGTCAGTCTATAATCTCTTGACAAAATGGAGCAAATCTAGCTTAAACCCAGAGCAAAAGCTTGGAAAAAATAATGAATCATGAAAGTGTATTAATTCAAATGCTATCTGCTACAGAACACTATTTCTTGCTTTTATAAATGAAATGATATCTTGACATCCTGACTCCCTGTGTGGAACATGCATAACAGACCCTTCCTTTCCCACCAACACAAACCCCAAATTTTATTCTGAATTTGTATCAGCTTACACCATAATGCTGATGAAATAAAGGAGTAACCAAAGCTCCTGATCTCTTAAACTGTAAACACAAGAAATTAAGAGACTAATTATCTGCTGCAAATATTTAAATCATTTTGAGTATAAAGTTATGTTATTTTAACATGGAGTTTCAATTTTTTCCAATGGAGTTAATTTCCTTGGTTTTTTGGTTGGGTTTGTTTTTTTTTTTTTCATAATTTACTTTCACAGGAGTTCACAGCAAAAATCCACCTACACAAGGCTTTGCTTTTACAAGACCTTTTACCACCACACTTTTCAGTTGTCTAACTCCTTTTCAAAAATATATCAAAGAAACAATGACCACCATCTGCAATTAATAAAGAAATATCTCTTCTCAACAATATAATTGTTAAATTTCCTCCTTATAATACTAATCTCAATTATCACTTGATTTTGACCCAAAATTCCATTACTTTGATTTTCTTGTGAGAAGGAATGAATTTGTTTGCTTTAAGGAAATAGCTGTAGAAAGGAATTTCAGAAAGTGCTAAGCACACAAGTCATTGGAAAAAAACAAATATTCAAACAAAGAAGCAATAAAGAAACTTCAAAAAGTTTGAAAGTTTTCTAGATTTTATAAAAAGAACACTTTCAAAAGTAAATACAGAGACATCACATACACACCCTCATTTCCTAGATATCTGTTTCACAATATTCAAAGTCCTGCTCCCTTTAAAAAGCTGGATTATTCTCTTAGGTAAAACACAGTTCAGCTGGTTGCTAAAGAACAGAGTTTTTAGAAACTGAGCTGTTCCTAAAGATTTCTTAGGTAGAGGAGGACCAGCACTTTTTAGCTACTCAAAGATTTATAAATCAGGCTTGGGACATTAAATCACTATTCACACACAATAGTGAGCATTATCCAGCACACATATTCACAACAGCGCCTTTTTTACTGAAGAGAATGTTGTTTGATTTAGAACTACATGCATTGCTTTCAAAACAATGCTTTCAGAGATGTTAGCTGTATCTTGCCACTTCTTGCAAAATACAAAATAGGAAAACCAACAGTGTAATAGTAAAAAGGATGTTATATTCTGGTTTAAAGCTGGCTAATTTTTTCCATACCGGAGAAAGGCTGTATTCATCTTGCACTTTGTACAACTTGGATACTCAAACATGACTGAAATTCAGATTTTTGTGGTCTAAATCTGTGTATAAGATATTTTTACTCCCATATTATCTTTACTGCTTGTAGTGTCCGTGTGCACATCCAGTACCCATTCAATCAACAGAAGAGCAATTTAATCCCTTTTATTATCAGAAATTTTATATATAGTTGAAACTATCCTTTATATGGCTGTATAAACATGGTATTTGTCCACTAAGGCATCGTAAGGACTTAGCTTACTTGTGCTAGGGGAATCAAATTATTACATTTTCAACTTGGGTATATCAAATAGCTTGGGCATAATACATATTGTCTTAATACCTTCTGAGATTTAGCATATGCAGAAGTAATGAGTGATAGAGATATGAATCCCCATTATTTCTCCACAACTAACTGCTTTTATTGGTATTTCATGTCTTTTTCCCAGTTCACTCTCATCTCATTCCAAAGTCAAAATTTTGATCCTCTTGAACTTCCAGATGTTCAAGGATAATGTTTTATAACAATCCAAAAATATCATATATGGTTTCACAAAGACTATGAAAAAGCTGACTGAAGAAAGAAAAAAAAAAAAAGTGCAATGTTACACTTCACAAAATTAAATGTGACACTTCATAAAATTAAGTAATTCCATGCCTTTTCTTCCTCACTGTCATATTCCTCTAAAATGGATTTCAGGAAACACCAATACCCTGAAAGACTTTGTAGTTCAACTCTTCTTAAAATCAATCACCAACAGAGATCAGTGGCAGAGATCTTGAATGGGCACAGATTCATTGACCCTTTCTGTGACAGACAAAAGCCTGTAGACAATTTTTTCTCTCCAGTGTATTAATATGGGAAAACTTCAGAGGGAAGTCAATGCAAATAGCTTCTTGTGAGTCTATAGAAAGTGATTATCACATTTTTGTAATTTGAAATACACTTACCTGAACACTGGATGTCACCATGATTCCAAAGGTTCATTGCAGAAACAATCAGTATTTTGCACAAGTTTTGGAATAGTGAATTTTAAAAATCAGATGTTCAGAACTCTTACTACTTGCTTAAATACGTTTTCAGCATCTCAATCTGTGAGTGCCTAGAAATTATAAAATATAATCCTGAGAAGCTATTTAAAGCATTTTATAATGAAAACAGATTTAGCAGCCTTTCTGTCAGCATAGAGGTTAATATTGTCACCACCTTTATAAAATGAAAAGCCATCTATCATACTCTAATTCAATATACACAATTGAAATCAATGAGAGTTCTATATAAAAAGTGAGGGTAAAGAATGATGAAAAATGTCAAGAGCTTCTATTTATAGGTACTGAAATTGCAACAAAAAGAAAAAAAAAAGAAAACAAGTCAGGTTTGAAAGGAACTGATTCTTTTGAAGTAAAAAATATTATCTTACTGTATAAACATGACCATGCAAAAGCAGGAACTGTTCAACATGTTAGGCACTGTCCTTAAGACTCACTTTTTGAATGTTTAGAATTCAGAAGGGTTCTCAATTCATTTGATCTTCCACAGAACATAAACTGTTGGAATTCCATAACTTAATACTATGTTTTCCTTTTAGGAAGGAGCACAGATTTGTTTTAAACTGAAGCTGAATAACTCATATTGTTATTTGTGCTTCTGTAGCAATATCTACGGTAACATATTCTTCTAATACATTTCTTAATGATTATTTAAGTAGCTCTTAATCCATAGGTATGTTTCTTCTGGGTAGCAAAGCGTTCCATCCACATGAGACTACCTGTATCTTTTCACTTGGCTCTGGAATACTGACTTTGCTAAAATTACATTCTTCTAATTGAACCCTAGCCTAGTTTGCTGCAATACCACTTCAGTACTATTGCTTACATGAATTAATCGGTGCTACATTATAATGATTTTAAAAGCAGAAAAGACCAGGCTGTTAGTGAAAGTTAATTTTTGTATGACTAATAAACTAGAAAATTTACTTCATAAATAATAAGTGAGAAATGAAAGTTTAGAATTATCACAAGGCACTAGAACTGTAGAAACATGATAGGTTTACCTTCACTGTTAAAGTCAGAAAAGACGAATAGAAGGTAACAGGCTTATTTTAATATGCTTATAACAGAAGACATTGATTGTATCCCCAAAGGCCAATATGCTATTTTATGCTATCTTTTCATTGCCTCTAAAACTCTGCTATATTTTTCTCTGACAGATAAAAATACATTTTTTCAGATTTACTGTTGAGATACTACTATTTCATATTGACTGCTGCGTATACACTGGAAATTCTTCATGGACTTTCAAATTCTTTACAAGTATTTAGAGTCAGATTCTATAAAACAAAAATAGATTAACTTCACCCAAAACATTAAACCATTCTGTCAACATTAATTATCTGTCTTTGATACACTTTGGCCAACTGAGTCCTAGGAACCACAGATTAACTCTTTCTTTGTTACGTCCTGTGAAGAATTAATACAAACACAGACACATGACCCAAACCAAACACATTATGCTGCACAAATCCCTCTTTTTTTTATCAGAAAATAAACGACTCTTGTCTCACCATGACTTAGACCCTATGTTCTTCTGATAGAAGAAAGCAGAGGATACCGTGATGGCAATTTGACTTACATGACAAAAACCATCTGCATCGCCCTTCCTGGTGACAGATTACTGCTCTGAAGAAAACTCGTACTGACGTATTCAGGAACTAAATTTTCGTTCATTCTTTAAGGTCTTCAAAACATCCAGCAGGTATGAAAAAACCCTGTATTCTGGACAAGCCACCCCTGACTAATCACTGACTAAAGTTATACTTTCCTTTTCTGACAGTTTCACAACCTGGCTAAAAGCCAATTTCAGGCCTGTTTACAATAGCCAACGAACTTAGATGGGACATCTTGTAGATTCAGGGCAGTCTGCAAAAGTGGATGACTTTTAGAGCTCCTTTGCTGGCATTGATTGGTGGGAGTCCATTAATTTTAATTGTCCTATACTGCTCTGTGACACTCACATCCCAGCTGGTGACAGTGGCAGAACCACTTACTGAATGTAGCTAAATGTTGTCTGAATAAAGAGCCCAAAACATGCTACTGGGGATCACCACCTAGGCTGAAAAAATCTTCACCTTCAGAGTCCTAAAACAACCATTCTTATCCTCATTCCATTCCACGTTCAGATAGGTATGAAGTGAGCTCTAATGTCTGGAAAAATGGCACCTGCAGGATGTGTCCATAACACACACCAATACAAAGTATAACTAATCACAATATATGACTTGTCACCCTTTCTCTCTCCAACCCAGCTGCAGTCCTCCCTAGCCAACCCCTTCACCCAACCCCTGGTTGTGTACCAAGGATGCAAAACCCAGCTGTGATATGACAGAGCTGCCTAACTTTGGCTCCACGTACAGACAGAAGTGGGATTACTGATCATTAGCAGCTCAAGGACTCAAGAACGTAAACTCCAACACTGAAAGTTATAAAATCCTAAAAAAAAAAAAAAAAAAAAAAAAAGAAGAGAGGCTAAGTTCATCTGGGTGGAAGCTGCTGGGTCACCAGTGTCATCCACTTCAGCACTGGTGCTGGAGGACAGACATATAGCAGCCATGAAGAACCCTCCCAGCGAGTTGCAGGTACCAACTGTTCCTCTCCTAACTGCTGCCTACCTGGCCAGCAAAGATTCTTCACTGCCTCAGAGGAGTGGTGAGCATGTTAATGCTTAGCGTAAGAGCTCATTTGGTTCCACCTACCTGTTGTGTACCAGGCAAGAAATTATTGCTTTACACTTCCAAGTTAGGTATATCCTGTTTGCAGAACCTCTTTGCACCTTGCTAAAGAAGCCCAAACAAACCGATCTATAACAACCTCCACTACTGTTAAATTTTTTGGCTGGATGAGTAACACTTGGCTGATACCAACTTGGGATATCAACTTTATATGCTTGAATTTGGCAAAGGAAAATACGTTGAGGAGATGCATCTATAACATCATCTCCTTTGTCTAAAAATTTGTGCCTGTAAACTAGTTGGCACAGATAACAATGTAGGACTCCTGAATTTAGGATGTTGAACTATGATAGTTTATATTTTATGTAAAGAATGTGTTCTATCATCTATAGCTGGCTCACACTAGTGCATTTCATCCTAGCAGATTACAGACTGACTGCATATACGTTTTCCTGCCTCCTCACTTCAGCAATGCAACACAATTGGGCGTGAAGCCACCAAGCCTCAAGAATATACAACACTTACACAAGACAGCAAGAAGCATCCTCAGAAATACAAGAAACTGAAAGTATACCAGATGCCTACACTGACTGCTTACATAACACAAAGTATTCTCCTCTAAAAGATCACAAATGCTTAGGTCTAGGACACCAACAGAATATATAAAGCAGCGAGACAAAGGACCAATGTCAAAATTTTCATTTCTCAGATATAACGAATACTCTATGTAGGTATGTAAGTTGCTTAAAGAGGTTAATTAGAACAAGTCTGATACAAGTCTGGAATGAACTTTGGGATACAAGAAGGAATGGACTTGTCACCAATTTGTACTCCAAATATTGCATTTTTTCACTCATGCTTCTACTGGAACCTAAACCCACCAGGAATATTAAAAAATCTAACACATTATTCTTGAGTGGTTGTCAGATCATTTAATGAATTATAGGCAGATGCACAATCCCTGAAAAAATGATCAAAAGAACCCACACAGCATGCTTTGGTGCTCACGGTGAAAGGTTCTCCTAGCTCTTTCAGGTTTATTAGCTCGCTTTAACAAGCTCACTGGTTTTGAGCCAGGCAGCGGAGCCCCTGGCTGCACTGTTCTGGTATATGGTTATCAACATAGAGGAATGTTCCCATACAGCTGAAAACTGTCACATTTTAAAGACTGGCCCAAAGAAATTAATTTGAAGAAGAGACATTTTCTTAGATGCAGACAATCTGCACCTCCTACAAAACACTGAAATACCCTTTCTTATCTATACACAAGTTTGAGCTTGTCGGGTTTAGTTACACTTTTAGTTAATACAATGGACAGTAAAAACATTGACCTAAACAAGATGAAGTATCAGTAAGCCACAAAATTTATTTTTTTTTTAATACAATATTACTGATAAAACTGAACTTAATCTCTTGTCAAGTTTGGTTTATGATAACGAACTTCTGACACGCTATTCCTTAACCTGTCATCTTTAGTTCTTCCATATGCAGACCTGTACCACATGCTCTAACACATTCATAACGGAGGAAATGTGGCCAGTTAGAGGGAAAACAAAACCATAAAATATGCAACAAAAATCAGATGACACAGACATGATAGATTATATTTTTGCATTTGTTATGAGTCCTGGGAGCTTACATAGGTTAGATTTTTACTGAATTATAAAAAGAGATAATAAAGTTAGAGGCATGCCCATGGGGAACCAGTCATTACTGGGAATTAACTTCCTAACACAGTCCACTGCTTTTTTAATCAGTCAGCAACTAAATTAATCGGCTGTTAAAGGTTAGAAAAATTTTCCCCAAACCTAACCACAGTACATAATTTTTTTTCTTATGTTACACATTTTATATACATTATACATATATTCTTTTCAATCAAATATATAAAAAGTATTTATTTCAATTACTGTGTGAACACTTGACTGGAATGTAACCTGAAAGGATGCAGTATCAGGTGCATAATAAACTTCATTTTTTCCTTAAAGATTCAAAACCTGTCACCTTGTCAGTAGGTATGAATTCTCTCGAGTTACATGTTACAATATGAAATTTGCATTACAAATATCCAAGTGCTTCCAAGCCATAACTGAAGAGTTGTATTTGTCTTGTATGAAGAGTAGCCTATTCCAATGGCTACCAGCACTCTGGAGTCAACATCTAAGACACCACTCAAGATGATTTTTTTTGAAAGAATATTATGTATATAAGTTGCCTTAAAATAAATAGGAATAAGCTACCTCACATTTAGAGCACGGTAAGAATATAAATGTATTGATTCAGATACAGGTTGCAGATACAGTTATACTCAAAGTTACATAAGCTGAACATGAAAAATTTCTGCATTAGAGATCTCATTTTCCCATTGTCACTTTTTCCCACCTTACTGTCATGTTAAACACCTACTTCTCCTTCCTTCTCCTAAACTCCTACACACTCATACACAAATATGCTTTCACTGCTATCAACTATTTAGTCCATATGTTCAAGACATTTTCAAGAACAAACAGTAGTTTTAAACAAAACTAATTACAAAACCACACTTTTTATGTGCTACTCAATTACACTTCTCAGTGTTTCTAATACTGAACCCTGTATTATGTATTATCACATGATAAGAATGCATAAAGTGCAATACAGTACACATTTCTAACACAGCAATAGTATAATTTGATATACGTACATATATAACTGGGCAAAAATCTAACTGAAATAAAGCTAAATTTCATTGTGAAGTTAGACTTTAGATTCTGATTTGGAACCTATATAGTATGCCTTTATACATATTTAACTACATACACAAATTAGCAGTTGGGTTTAAATTCATTAGACGTTCAAGTCCCACAAAGAAGTCAACATTTTTACTCATGTTTTACATTACAAGTTAGTAAGTCCCTGGTCTTTTGTCCACTGGTGAACCACCGGTACGTTTTCACAGCTGCGTCTTGTCTAGAGGACAAATGGATTATGAAATACCAAGTTTCTCTTATTACGCACAAGTAAATGTAGATTATCAGCTGAACAAACAACTTTTTGTAAAAGTAAAGGTAATTTTATGCAGTCTCAAGTGGACTTTTCTAACCTTTTTTCCTGGTTTTGGCTGGGATAGAGTTAATTTTCTTCCTAGTAGCTGGCGCAGTGCTGGGTTTTGCATTTAGTATGAGAACAATATTGATAACATGCTGATGTTTTTAATTGTTGCTAAGTAATGTTTATACGAAGTCAATGACACTTCAGTTTCTTGGGCAGTGCCAGTGAGAGGGCTGGGGGGGCACTGGAAACTGGGAGGGGACACAGCCGGGACAGGTGACCCCAACTAGTCAGGGGTATTTATATAAAATAAAAACTATAAATTTGTAATGTATTAAT
>JAVJGJ010000037.1:64850446-64879890 GCA_035590215.1 Microhierax caerulescens | reverse complement strand
GAGGTGACCCCAACTAGTCAGGGGGATATTCCATACCATAGAATGTCATGCTCAGTATATAAGCTGGGGGAAGAAGAAGGAAGGGGGGGACGTTTGGCATTATGGTGTTTGTCTTCACAAATAACCATTAAGCGTGAAGGACCCAGCTTTTCTGGAGATGGCTGATGACCTGCCTGCCGACTGGAATCAATGCATATATTCCTTGTTTTGGTTTGCTTGCATGTGCAGCTTTTGCTTTACCTATATCAGGGGTCCTCAAACTACAGCCCGCGGGCCAGATACAGCCCCCCAGCATCCTCAATCCGCCCCCCCGGTATTTACAGAACCACCCCCACCCCCAAACTGTCCGGGGTTGGGGGGGGGGAAAACCAAGCAGCCGCAGATGACTGCCTGCCACTGAATCCGTGTGCCGGCCCCTGGTTAAAAAGTTTGAGGACCCCTGTATTAAATGGTATTTATCTCAACCCATGAGTTTTCTCGCTTTTACTCTTCCAGGTCTCTCCCCCATCCCACTGTGCTGGAGGGGACAACTGAGCAAGCAGCTGTGTGGTGCTTTGTTTCTGGCTGGGGTTAAATCATGACACCTTCCCATTTAATCAGTTTTAAATATAAGTTCTGAGTTGAATCTGAGATTTGTTTAAAAGCATGTCTACTGTTAGTGGTTTATAGAATTGGTTTTATATAAAAGATAGTTATTTAAATAAATTATTAAAAATTATGATTTACTTAAAACTTTATTTAGTAAAAAAAAAAAAAAAAAAGGCTGCATAATAGAGAAAATATCCAAAAGGGAGGTAAAAAAAAAAAATCCAAAAGGTTGACTGGAATTTTTCAAGCTACCTTTTAAGGATTCAGAAAGTATCTATAACTGAAGATACCTCCAAGCAAATACTTTAGTTAAGCTCACCTTTGCAAATGTGCTGGAAGAGCCACATAGACCTGCAGTATCTCTTACCAGTTCCTCAGGATTTAGTTTACCTTACTCCCCATCCAATTTTCTAGTCATAGTGAAAATGCACAATGTATGACCTCAGTTATTACATGCTCTTAGGTATTGATATCTATTGGCAGTTCTCTTTTTTATTGTGGTTAATTTTGGAATTTAGGTGCTAGACCTCTTTTTTTTTGGTTTGCATTCTTGAACTTTTGGAGAAGCAAATTATAAAAAAAATCAGTTTGTAATGACTTACAAAAATAATCACATCAAGAATAGAACGGGCTTTTTCAAATCTGAATTATGCTTATGTACAAAATTATTATGGATTAAATACTGTTCCAGCAGTGTGTTGGGCAAGAAGCAAAATTATTAGGACAATGCAGATCGGAAGCAAATAAAATACAGAGCTCAAATCTTGACAATGAAATTAATTTCTTCCACCTTTGTTGCATAACACAATTATCTCATATTTGCTATGTGTTTTCTTTTTTTCCTTTCCTTTACCTTTGTATTTTTATCTGCCTTTGTAAGCTAAAGAACGAGCAGTTCTAACACAATGAAAATTGAAGCATTTTCAAAGAGATTAAGCATGAACTAGAAGAAAAGAACATATAAAGCCAGACACTTCTGCCTTACTCAATGCAGACTTAAAGCAAGACTCTGCTGACTAACACATTGCATTGCTGAATGTCAGCAAGGTCTAATGTTTGACTGCACTGAGAAATAAATGAAACCATTCATTGTAAGCTGCCATGAATAAACGACAGCAAATACATCAAATGGAAATAATGGAAAGCAGTACAGAATGAACAGATATCTTGAGAAATAAAGTAGGGTTGCAGCTTTTTTATACCTCTAACCATCACTTCTATGTAACGTACATCTCTGTTCATATCTAAGACATCATCCAAATGTATTACTACCTACTCCTGTAACTTGATATCAGATATGCTTCTAAAATTGGTGCAAAATAAAGTTCACTTTCTTCAGTGTAGCCTGCATGGTACTGCGTTTTGATTTGTGTCCGAACATCTTGATAACACAGCAACGTTTTGGCTACTGCTGAACTGTGCCTGCACCACATCAAGGCTTTCTCTTTTTCCCACTTTCACCCTGCCCGCAGCATGGCCTGGCAAGAAGCTGGCAGGGAAAAAACCAGCTGGGACAGCTGACCCAAATTAGCCAAAGGGATATTCCATACCATGTAACATAATGTTCAGCAACAAGAACTGGCATGGAAGAAGGGGTGAGGGATTACTTCCCAATGTGGCTGCTGCTTGGCAAATGGCTGGGCATCAGTAGATTTGTGAGAAGTGATTAGTGATTTCTTTTCAATGGCTTGTTTGGGTTTTTTCCTCTTTCCTTCATCTATTAAATTGTATTTATCCCAACTAATGAATTTTCTCACTTTTGTTTTTCTTATTCTCTCCCCCATCCTGCTGGGTGGGGGGAGGGAGTGAGAGGCTGTGTGGATACTTGGTTGCTGGCTGGCATCAACCCATTGCACAAGGCTACATAAATGTAGTTTAAATTTAAACACTATCCATACTTTTAGTGTAAAATGTCAGAACTCTTGAGAGAGAACCTTATGATACTCTAAAGAGACCACCGTGACATGCTCTACTACATTACATTGTTCTTATCATATTCTATTTGTGGAGCAGAGCTGAAAATCAAACATGGCTGGTGAACTACAAACTCTCACGTAACCAAAAGGACTGTGCTTTTAATATATAAGAAGGAATATTAGTAATGACTGCAAAACCATTTCTTAAGAACTCTGTCACCCAAGTATATCAGCCCTGCTTCTCCTCAATAACACATTCTAAGAATAAGATAATATGCACATCTTTAAAACATCAGTTCAATAAGTGTCACAAAATTGAAATTTACAGCAACCAGATGACTATCTACTGGGGGTTTTGTGTTTGTTGTGTGGTTTTCTTTCTACCCTACCATTTCATCTGACACGGCAGTTATTCTTATATATAAACTCAGAGAGCACAGACAAAATTTGAATATCAGGAGACACAGAGGTTTCATCCTTATATTTTGAATGCCTGTGTTATTTGGGAACAGGCAAGTCATGGAATGTTGGCAAGGGTGAACCTGATACATCAGGTTACATTTCACTCCAAGGAACAAACTGCTCCTAAAGAAAAATACAATAAAAGAAATAAAATAAAAAAATACAATAAAAGAAAATTACACAGAATGAAACAAACACATTAATAAGAACAAAAGAAATTGGCTATGGAAAATACAAAAGAAATTGGAAAATGCATTGATAATTTCCAAGAGGAAAAAAAAAACCAACAAACACCAGTCAGGCAAGATGTAATTCTGACTCTAGGAAAACAGTAAATATCAATATTTAAACTAAAATAAAGCTCAATAATTGACATAGATCTAAGGCACATGTTCCTTTAAATCCTTATGTCAATAACAGTTCATCTATCAATATCTCTACAGTTACTTTTCTATATGTTTTCAATTTTAAAAAAACCAACAACTAAGACTTTGAAAGAGAGGGAGGCATTGTACATTAGAATTTAGTTTTCTTAAAACAGCTTGAACCACTTGTCTTGACCAACAGGTTATTATAGACCACTGCTTTTATTCTGTGAAAGTTTCACCAGAAGTCTACCAAACTATATAATTTCTCTTATGAATAAAATAATTTCTGAGGAAAATCAGTTGTTCCAGGAGTCCACCACTCTCCAAATAAAACTCCAGCTACAAAAAGATATACAGGGAGCATACCTTTAAAACTGTAGTTCTTGAAAAAATCAGTTTCCCTGTGATTACCCATATTCTTTCCCAGAGGACAGTCATAATTGTCACTCATTAAATTTATTTAAAGCTGTAACCTAGATTATGCCTTTTTACCCTTGTTTCTATAAGGGAATATAATGATATCAACTCCTTAAATGTTTTGATTATTAGTTTCATTATCCATTTTTTAGACATTTGATCCCATAACAAAATAGCGTTCCTAACTAAATGAACTAGCTCCCTACAAAATTATGGGGAATGTTATGATACGTTTAAACACATATTTTATATATATATATATCAGCTGCCTGATCATTTCCATTTTAAAGATGCAGAAGAACTGAGTTTTTCTTTGAACACACTCCCTCTGTGTGTTAGGTAACTTTCAAAAGAGCTCGATTCGCACTTAGACCTGAACTGCACCAATTTATTTCCTGAAGTACTTCTTTGGGGCAGGATATATATAGTGCACTGCCTGTGCTACAAAAAGAAATGGGCAACTCCTGCTTCAATCTAATAAAAGTGACCCAACCATATCTATTAAATCAAGGAGTTTTTTAGGGTAAAAATTGAAGCAATTTTACTTTGTGAAACCTTAGGACTAAAGTCCTAGTGCACAACAGAGAGTAAGAGAATCCACACAAAGAGCAGCTGTGAAAAGGTGTAATGAGAATCACAGTTTTGGATGGGGAACCTCAGTCCCACACAAACTCCGCTTTGGATACCTGATGTAATTTGTTTATGCGGTGCCCAGACTAACATACTTAACAGTGATCTTGTCTGATAACAAATGCTAGGTTATCTGACAAAAGGCTGATGACCATAACCACGGAGGGGCAGTGACAGGTGTAGAAACCACAATAAGCTAAGAAATTAAAATGGAGCGTGCTCAACTGGCTACTCCAAAGGCCATCAAAGGAAAATGATGTGATGGCTGTCCCTTGTGAAGACACTCACTGAAGCAGGTAAACAAGGAAACTCTCACTGGGAAGCCATGCACTTCAAATTCGGTCATCAGGGTGCAGGACTTATGGGGAAAGAGGATTTGGGGTTAAAGCAGAGGGAATATTTGGTGCTGTGTAAAGCTTATTACGAGATGTTTAGGGAAAGGACCAAAAACATGGAAAAAGAGGGTTCAAGATGGGTCTGGGAGGGATAAAAGTGGGAAAATAGAAAAGGACAAAAGAGGCTAGTTGGATGTAAAGAGATTGTTGGTCAGCACACTCGCCTGACAGCCCTGTGCTGCACCACAGCCCGTCCCATCTCCTTATTAAAGTCTACCCCCTGTGCGGGTACGTGCTCAGCTCTGAGTGTGCCCATGTGGGAGCCACTGAACTCCGAGCTGCACTAGGCTGCAAGTGCAGCACAAGGTCCGAGTATCAGCAGCTGGACAGGGACCATGAACGTCAGGGGCTCATAGGCCCAAGTGCTACAAGTGGGGGAGATGGAGGGTGTCAGGTCCAGCTGCTGCACAGGCTGAGAGTCTAAGGCCAGATACGGTACAGGAGAGACTTGTGACATGCATGTGCGCGCACTGCTGGAACAGAAGTGAAGCCCTCCACAGCTGGCTTCCCTAACAACATAAATGAAAACAGGATTGGGACAGAGGGTCACCTATACGGGAAAATAACATGGAATTTTTAAATGCAACCAAAACTGGGTGGTTGAATCATTTGTTGAGAAACACACCAGTATATGTATTCATGATGGTAAAGTTATTCAGATGTGTTATTATACTGTGGCGCTACTCATTTAGTGTAGAAAGAAAAATTACAAGCAACAGCAGTTACCTTAGTGTCTTGCTAAAAATTAAATTTGGATAAATATGTACCTAATTGCATTTCTTTGTAATCAGATTCCCCCCTATATGAAAAATGTCCTGCTATATTCAGTTACAGAAGTCAGTCTTTTTTGCTTAAGCCTCGAGCATCTTCAGTAACCATTAATCACCCTAGTGCAGATTGGCTGATGGTTCTGGTTTGGAACTTCCTCTTTCACCAAAGACTCTGGTAGAAAATGTGTTATTTTACAGATGCTATGACTTTCAAGGGAAAATTGCAGGTTTTATAAGAATTTTTAATTTTCTTTCAGAAAACTGTTCCCATTTACACAGAAACATCCATCCTGCAAGTCAAACTGTACTGAAGCCAAAGCTACCAGGTTTTCCAGACCTTTCAGTCCAGAATTAGGCTGGTGAGGAGATATAGGTCCCACTGCTTTCAGATTTGACCAAGTGAGAAATACTTTCAGATATATCAAAACCTACTCAGGAACAACCCAGAAATTTTAGGAAGCCTAGATGCCAGGTCTGCAATCTGACCAAGACGTTCTGTAGACAAAATTTCTAGGAGCTGGTATTTAAGAATGTTTAGGATCTTCCAGGAGAAAGAGTCGAGGTCTCAAAAGCCTGCTTAAAAGGTTGAAATGAAACATTTTTTCTCCAAATACAATTCTAGTATTTCTATTCTGCAGAAAATGCCAGCTTCTCCTTCCACATATTTTTTTCCTGTAAGTTTTTTTTTGGTTTGGACTGCTGAACAGCATTTTCCATTTCAAATCTGGGGAAATACATCTCTTTCTGGAAGAGATGCTCCTTTCTGATATATCCCTAAACATAAAATCAGGTTACTGATCTCCTGAAAAATTCTTTACAGTTCCTTAAAAACTACAGTTTAAAATATATTAAGTACGTATATTCATACATGGACACACATGTATGTATATACACATGCTAATGACTGGTCCACTTGAATGGTGTCATTCCTTTGCTTTGGCTACCTAATAATTTTTTCTTTCCATCGTCCCCTCCTTTATCTGATGGAAATACATGGTATTGTAATGAAAAGCTTGATTTCTGGGCATTTATGTCTGGTTATGGTAACACTTGCAAATGCACAGATTGAAGAAAGACTTATTTATTCCCAGTGGCTAAAGCAGAAGAGTACTGTGTACCTCCATCTGTCACTGACATGAGATGTGACCTTTATAGATATAGTTTCTTCATCTGTAAAATGAAAATTATATTAACCTACTGTACATCAGAACATTAACTTAATTAATATTTTGGGGAAAGAAAGCTTAGAAATAGATGAAAATCACTTACAAGATAAAGTAATATTACTGCTACAAATCAGAAGGCATTTGAGCTCCATATATTAAAACAGCTGTTTCTAACATCAGGATTCATGTGGAAAAGAGATACCAAATTGCTACTGATCATTCCAGTCCCTTGTTAAAACATCTGAAGAAGGTTACTTGCACTTTTGGCATTCATACTTTCATAATTATATCCTGAATAATCCTGAAGAATTGTAGTATCTGTATAGTTAGACAAATTCATAAAGAAGAAGCAAAGAGACCAAAACCTCATTCAGAACTATGCCTTACTTTTATGACTTTCTAGTAATTTCCATAGCAACATGTTGCAGTATCATAAACACAGGCATTGTGAAATTACGACAACCTAGGTCTGAATAAAAGCAGCAGTTAGGAAGTGGAAATACTAATAAAAAGTAACAGAAACATGAATTAAACCTCCTAAAAAAATGAAATCCCATTTAAAACATCTGCAACCATTTTTGGACAAGCTATTAAAGATTACTTTCACTTGGAGAAATGCCACTCCGTTCTTACCAATGAACGGTTCTCACATTCATTTAACCTACATTACATAAATGTTAAAGGATGATTCCTAAGTCTCTGACAGATATTATTTCATTATTAGTACCTAGTATTATTGACATTTATTATGTATTATATATTATTTCCCATGTGAATCAAAGTAATTAATATTTATTTTAATATTTAAGCTATACTAAAACCTAACCATGATAAAATACTGAGATAAATATAAGGAATACTATATTTTATTTTGGCATACCTTTTCCAATTTTTTGTTTAATAAACTTTCAGTCTTTTAAATGTGAAAGCAATAGAACTAAAACACAAGAAGAAAGTTAAAACCCAAATTTGGTATGCATTTCCCATTTCATGCATTTACTTCAAAGAGTAAACGTCGTAATGGAAGTAATAAAAATAAATAGTGACAATCTAAAAAAAATGAAAATCTAATAGCTACAACGTTGTGCTTCACTGAAGTGTACTCAGCAGAGGATGTCATGGTTTGGTTCAGCCTTCCTGAGACATTTCCTTTCTCAGGTATGCAAAATCAAGCTGAGATGTTACTGGAAGGCTCTTCATAAGAAATTAAGTTGAATTAATTTAATCCAATTAATTAAAATAATCACATACTGCAAAGTAATGAACATTTAATGCAATTATTAATTGCATCCCAAATAAGAGCATCTTGAACCTCTATATTTTGATTCTTAAGCCCTTGCTTCTCTTACTATAACCATCATCTTCCCTTTGTTACTGTTTCCTTTTATTTCCACTTCTTAAATTTCACCATAGGTCATATTTTAAGAAGGGTAAGCCTTTCTCTCATTGTATGTTTGCAGGTATGAAGAACAGTGTCATGAAAAACAACAGTGTCCTGGTCTTATGCTTCATAAAATATAAAAAATAATGATAAAGTACATTGTTCTATCCCTGCCTTGGAATGTAGTTCAGATTTTTAACATGCAAATAGCCACAAAGTTTTCCAGAACAAGTATGCCAAGTATACAAGCTTGTTTATTACTGTTGTTTGACTACATGTCTAATGACAGTAGAAGAAAAATTAGCAGTCCAAGATGAAGAAGGAGCATCAGTTCCTCAAGAGAGCTCTGC
This sequence comes from Microhierax caerulescens, assembly GCA_035590215.1. Taxonomy (NCBI): domain Eukaryota; kingdom Metazoa; phylum Chordata; class Aves; order Falconiformes; family Falconidae; genus Microhierax; species Microhierax caerulescens. The sequence goes on along the minus strand of JAVJGJ010000037.1, from coordinate 64,871,447 downwards.
ACTACTAGAAACTATTGATACTGAATTAGTGTGTTTGTTTCATGATCTACTGAATAGAAATGTAAGTGGAAAGCTGTCCACTGAATTCAGTCATTTGGACCACGTCACGATGAATGAGGTGACAACACTGATTTCTACAAAACAAACTTAAGACTAGGTTTCTAGAGATATTTAAACCAATGAATAACTTGAAAGTGTTTGAATAACTGTGTAGCGCACACACTCTCCTAAGATTTCCGTCCATTTTGCACAACACTGCAAGTTTAAAATCTTCCTATAGAAAATGTTCCTTATATAGGAACTTGAACTTAACAGTGGTATACACAACTTTCAATATACTAACGTCATCACTGTATCAATGGAGTTTCAGCTTTACTGAATTACAAGTCTTACTCTTCTTCTTAGAGATAAACCAAAGACAAGCATAGCCCAACATTTAAAATCAATATTTTCACAAAAATACATAGGCAGGATTTGTCTTCTATTTTACATCTCAATTTCTCATTTATTTCTCTATATTGTGATACTACTGTTTATAACTGAGGCATGTATATTCCCTAGTGCAATACTTTCAAATTATTTTTCTCTGCATCTAATCTGAATGACATCTACTATGTTAATTACTATCTGAATCCAAGGGGAAAGGGGGAAGGTGAAGGGGAAAAGATATGTCAAAATATGTGTCAACAGCTTTTTGGAAGGTTTTAATATTTTAAAATTGAAAGTTCAAGAGGTAGAAAAGCTAATAAATAAAAAATGTTCTTGCACCACCACACAATATATTAATTAATGTGGGTAGGCAATAACTAAACCAAATTTCTGGAGATGCCTTAAGGCAGGCAAAAAGTCATATCCAATATCCTTTGTCCATTTTGTGAAAGTTTAACGTACTTTTTGAGCAGAATTTAAACCAGTGCTCTGATTCACAAGCAAAATCCAGAAGCCAAAACACAGGACTTGTTGAATTCCTTAACCTTCTCTAGTAAGGATCAAATGTTAATGCTGTTAGACATTCCCTGCTCTTTCTTAATTTCTCCCTTATCCTCATCTCTTCCCCCAGGTAAGCATTAGTTAAAAATTCACAAGTAAAAAACGAGGCAATCAACACTGAGAACTTTACTTTCTCAGACAGTGCCACCCTGTTGAATTTGATAGCTACACACAACTCTCAATGACCAAAGAACAAGAACAAGGTCTCAATTCATCATACAGTTTCACTGATAATGCCACATTTCTGTAAGTCATCACTCCTCTGGTTTTACATTTCTTAAACCATTGCTTCTTCAGGAACTGGAACCGACTGCTCTTTTCTGTCCGACACTGAAGTCCTTTCAATTCAACAACAGGGTGAACCGAAACCTTACTCTCCCAGCTCTCGCTGGCTTTGACTGGATTTGGAAGTACTCAGCATAGCATGAAAAGTGTCCCTTCTCTCACAGAGCCAACCTCCCTCGAAAAGGGATTATTTGGTCTGTTAGGTACACACAACAGTTGTACGTTCAAATATACAAATGATACCCACATACTTTCAAAATGTATCCATAAAGGATAATGAGTGTAAATAACAATAAAGTTCACAGATTTTTTTTGTAAAACTATGAACTACTGTTTGACATAGGCATTTCTTCAGCTTATCACTTTGACCAGTGCTGAGAATTTACATTTTATCAGAGCTGTATGTCTGTTCACTGATCTCAGTGTAAGCCTTACGATCACTTCTTCACTAAAATACATATCCCTGTTTAGAAAAAAAACACCCAAGGAACCTATTGGTCTTATATTCAGAAGCATCAAATTGTTACCATTATTTACTTGCAATTGTGTACAAAACAACCAAGAGAGTGAAGTATGAATCACTATAATCATATAAAGAGGATAATACTTGCAGCAGTAATGAGACATATGATAAGGAACAATAGGAATTGTAATTTTACTTGGGGAAAAATCTAATAAAATAGTCTCTCAGAATTAAATTATAGTCTATTACATAGCACAGAGCTTTTCAAAATTGCAAAACTGCCGTCTTTATTTTATTATTCACCCTGAACTAGCAGCTCTCATAAACTTTCAAAATTCAATTGCCCCTACCCCAGCCCAATTTTCCCATCCAATTTGTATCAATCCAATCACAGCACTGAATGGTTCCCTTGTGAGAATGTAGACCCTTAAGAGAAAAGGCTAGACGTAGTTAAGGTACTTAACAAAGACATCATACTTTTCTTAAAGAAATAAAACTAATAAACTAGAAAACCTTACCTTATATGGTCAATCTTTTCTGAAAAATTCCATATTTGAGTGTTCTGTGTTGGCAGCGTTACTATTAATAGACCAGTAACACTAAACAGAAAGTCAAATCAGTATTTTTTTTCACAACCTCTATGGATTTCTAGTAACCCATGAGGCCAGACAAATCATAAATAGCAATGCGAAACCAACTAAGCCACCAAGGGAGGGATACCATGAATGTACATGAGGATGGGAACTGCTCCAGAGAAAGAGACTCCACAAAAGACTATTCAGATACACAGCAAGGGAGGCTGCAGTTTTCTGAGGAATGCTGCACCTCAGCACCCCACAGCAAAGAACTCCAACCTCAGGACCCTAAGTCTCATGTGCGGCCAAGAATCATTCAGCCTCCACTGCTGATGGTTCTTCCCCCCTTCATTCACTAATCCAGTGCACTTGCTGAGTATGTGGGAGTAAGTGAAAATACATTTTCAACTTTATATTGAATTATACAAACATAATGATTAAAAAAACCCATGGACTAGTCACTATTCGGGTAACAAGAATCTGACTTGCACAGAAGTCATATACCAAAATAGATAAATTAGTATCAGTTGATTTTTAAAAGTTACACACCTTTTTGAGGCCTTCCATATCAAAATTAAAATAGGTCAGAATTCATAACTCAAAACAGAAAATCATTCTCTCTGGATTAGGCCAAAATATTTGTATGATGCAAGCATATAATCTTCATTTTTACAATTACGTTTTTCAACTGGCATTCTACAATTGGTTAAGCTCATTAACTACATTATTAAACAATTCTAACAGATTTTTTTTAGAACATGAGGAGAGCAGGGTTGAAATGACATGAAAGATAGTTCATGAAGTTTAGGTATCTGTGCATACATCTGGGTGCCTGCCCATGCAAGTGACTGCACACTACTCATGTGAATGAGTATGTTTGGTGTGGGAAGAGCTCTTCAAAATTAACTTCTATGGAACTAGCTGGAAAGCAATAAGTGATCAAGCAAATGAGAAACAGGCAATACTGTCAGTCAGCCCTCTGGGTTCAGAGAACTTAAAGCACATGATGATTCTTAACGGCTTGGTTTCCTTGGCAAAAAAAATGAAGTAATTGTTCAAGTCCCCAAGAGACAGATGATTCTCAGTACTTAAAAGCTTTTTAATCTGGATTTGTTGAATTATATACAGATTTGAGGACTTCGTAATCTTCAAGCAGAGGGATTAATCAGTTATAACTAACATAAAATGTTCCACGAATATATTGAAACATAGGCATGACAGTTCAGAGTGTTTTAATAAAAAAAAAAAATATGAAAAAAACCCAAAAAACAAACCTGTGAAGAGGAAAGGCTTTCTGTCATTTAAGATAATTTACTGAATAAAGACTTTAAAAAATATATTTGGTATAAATAACAAGTAATAAAATTGGCACTAATTTAATCAAAATGTCCTTGAAAAGTAGGTACTCTAAAAGCTCAGTTAAGTGTCCCTCACAATTACGTATCAAAGGCTCATACAAAACATCAACAGCAGTAAAATGTTATTTATGATAATACAGCATCCAAACCCAAATTACTATATCACTTCCATGTAAATTGTTTACATGTGCCACCATGCCATTTGCTGTGCTGCTCAACGAAATAAGTAGTGCAGTTACAATGACAATAACAGCCTCAACAAACAGCACCAGCAGCACACACCAAGATTTAGGGCCAGGCTGTGCCATTATGCGGTATCTCACATAAGTGTTTTCACTTTTCTAAATATCTGGTAGCTGTAAGTAGTTGTTGGATCTGTTCCACGTAAATATCTGAATAAGGCTTCTATAAAGCAAACTAATAAGCTATTTAAAGATTTAAAGAAAGATATATTCCCTGTCTCAAATCTGCCTGATGTATTATGTTAAAAGAGGAAGGAAGGGTTATGCAGTTACTGAAAGTACTTTAAAAATAGATCAAATTTTTCAAGATGTAAAGTCATGACACAAAAAAAAGGTCCATTAAGGCAGAAAAAAAACCCCACTAAAATCACTGAGGTTTTAGGACTTGGGATCAATCTTTCCATTTAAAATTGAGTGTGCAATCTTCACCCAAGGGGTAAGCAATCTCTTTAATCCCAGATAAGGACAACAATTCCACCTTAATTCCAAATTTGAAAGAATGTTTTTACATGTCAACCTGCTATTTTCCTAATGATGACAGCTTGCTTTTCCTCTGCCCAGTTTTACAGTCCTAAGTGAAGATCAAAATTGAATGATCTTTGTACTTATCAGTCCAAAGGAAGGATAAGGAACACTACGATTCATCTCTGACACAGTGATGCTAAAAGAGAAGCAATGCTTGTATCTTTCTCAGGAACATGATGATAGCTAAAGGTCACATAAGACTAGTCCACCATATAGGAAATATCATTTAAGTCCTCCACCAACTGAAAGAAGACGTTACCCTTATAACTATGAATCATAATGAAAGGGCAAGCTGTGCTTCAGAAAAATTTCAGTTTCTCACCCCTCTGATTCACAAGCCCATTGGTTTTCTGCTCCTCACAGACACTCACACACACACAAAAACATCACTTTGCTCGTTGTTATTATGCCACATCTTTTCCCCAGTGACTTTTTCAAGAGATACTTCTGAAGGAAAAGAAATGGCAGAGGGAAAACGAATGGGAAACATTACAGTATATGATCTTGAAAGATTTTGGTTCAAGCATTTTTCATTGATCATTAACAATGGGAAGTCATTATTAACACTGAGCATGCACAGAATTTATAATTTCTTCTGCAAAGGTAATTTTAGTTTGAAATTAAGCAGAATCTTGAATTCTGATAGTAGTACATTGCTAAACATTACTGAGTACACCAGGGAATTTAAATAGACTTGGTTATTTTATGGCTCCATCCCTTTTCTGTTTTAACAGTACATTTTTGCCATTTGCAAAGACATGCTATTCCACTTATTTCTTGAGTATTTTTTAATTTAAAATTCACATTGTGGGACCCTCAAGAAATATAAGATTTCAAAGCCAGAAGAATTTCATATAATTTTTATATGCAGTGAAACTTGTAGCAGTATATTTCAACTCTCATGACAATATCTGAATATTTAATAGCCATTCTTTCTTACTTATGAATTTCAGGTAGTTATCCAAAAAGTAGTCAAAGTAAAAAGACTATTTGTTGAATAATGTGATTTGCTGGCATATACAAATGGACTTACATAATGAAATACTACAGAATTATTCAAATGTTTGCCTGTGTTGTTTACATCTTCCAATTCTGATGTATTTCCTCTCAGGATCAATCCATTAATGTATTTACTTTTATAGACGTCCATTTGATAAACAGCACAATTAAGCATACACCTAAAAAAAAAAATAAATCAATATCTAATTTTCATTCTAATTCAGAACAACAGTAATCTTCCCGTGCTAGGGCTGTGTTTAATTGCCATTTACATTCAAAACAAGAGTCCTGGTTTTCTGACAACAGTGTTTTATGCGGAAAAATTAATATGAGGTACAGTACTGTTGTATCATCACAGAAATCGGTAGCGGTGCTGAATAAATGTTAGGAGGCTTGCTAGAAATGTTTGTTAGTTGTTGTTTTTTTACTCTGTAATTAATAATTGTCAAGATTTTGTAGCTTTTTAAAGCATACAGAATGAGACAGGTCCTTATAATTAAAAGCAGAACAAAAAAATCCAACTGAAGCTCCTTCCACTAAAGACCACAAATAAGGTAATCATATTTGTCGTGTTATTCAAAATGATAAGAGTTGTCTGAAATGTTTATACTACCTTGAAAGACAAATGGAACAATAAAAAAAACCACAGGACTCTGGTTAAATATCCCACAATGTGTTGCTACACTAACAGACAAATGCAAAAGTGGTGTTAGAAGCTGTGTATAAAGGACTCAGTAGAAACTTAAGCACAGACTATACGTTCCCAGACACAATGTTAGAAAAATGTTTTTTCTGATTTTACAGATAACTTTTCATAACAAAATTAATAGCAGCATTCTCTGGCCTTCGGTAGATCACATTTTCCCTTTTTATGTTCAGTGTCCTGAAGTTTATTGACTCTAGGTTGTAACAACTAAAAAAATCCTTAACGCAAGTGCAATATCTCAACTGTGAACTTTGTGACCTATTATGAACTCACTTTTGAAATTCTTAAATGTATTTATTTATTTGTTTATTGCTATCAGATATCATCTTCTGTATTCTTTTTGCCTTCCCCAGACACAGGATTTCTGCTGCTGTTCCTCAGATTCCAACTACGAAGTCAATGACACACAAAAGACTGTTTTATCGACTAATGTATCTACTGACTAGAACAAGTACAAGTTGCAAATGATGTTTTAAACTCCATTTATCCATTTAATCCATTGGTTATCTTTACTCCATGAGTTTAAAACTGGAATTCTGCTTTTGGGTTTATATCTAAAATAATCAGATTATTAAGCTATGCATTAATTAGAGTCACAATGCTGTAAATCGACACATTTATCATTATATGCATAGCTAGATTTATACATAGTATAGAAAAGTCTAATTTAAGACCTAAGTTTTACAAAGAACCTAGATTATATTTTCTAAAGGGAAGAACATATTTATAATGCGAAAATGTATAAATACTGAGTATTTAGTGTACCTGAAATTGTATTGTCATAATCATGATTAGTAGAAACCATTTAACAGGGCTAAAATACTTCATCTAACTACAAAATAAGTGGCATAATCCCCTAAGAAGATTTTTCTCCCCAGGAGGATAAATTTTAATTGCATTTTTCAGTATGAAGAGTTACGGAAAATGATTTGTGTTTAACAAAAGCTCTACAGATTAGTAGAAGAAGATATACTTTCCCAAATGTGACTAGTGGACCAGATGCTTTGGAAGCCATGAATGAAAGATTTTCATTTCACAATTAAAAAATGTCCAACATATTATATTACTAATTAGCATATACATCTGTTAATTAAAAGGGACTGAGGTTGCCATGTTAGTATGTTTATTGACTGAATTTTACGTGCTTAAGGTTAGGCATGCAAATTTATACCTCTACTTAAAGATATGGTGAGTGTTTAAGAGAGCCAAACACTCAAACCTCCTGATTTTTGATAGAAGGGTTCACACTGTTACTACTGCTTGTTAAAGAGAAAATGTATGTTCTGTCTTGCTCAGCTGAAACACTCCGTGTTTTACTGAAGAAAAGTAAAATAGGACAATGAACTCTCGTGATTTTAGTCATCATGAGCAAGGCATACAATGCACCACATGGGCTTTAGGGTAATTCCTGGAGTAATTAATGAGGAAAATAGAGATGAAATAAATACACACTTCTGGTGAAGAAAGTGGGAAATCAGTTAAAGAATCATGAAGAAATCTGGATAAAAGATAAAAAGAACCCCGAGGAAGTAAGTCAGACTTGCTATGGAAGTTTTACACCACACTCCTAAACAGATTACCTTTAAAACAACATATTTTATATTATTAAGGCAACTAATTTAATATTAAATTGTATTATATTAAATGAAATCTCTAGTGTAAAGTGCCAGTTTGATTATCTTTACTCTTCACAGGACACCCTATCCATGCTCAAAAAAAAAGGGTCGGTCTCATATGAATTCATCACCAAATGAAAATTACTCCCATTTTAGTAAGAAAAAAAATCACATGTTCAGCTATTAACAGAGTTGCTATCCATGCCAGACCTACCCTCCCACCTTCAAAGCACACCTTGATGATATTAATCCACAATTATTTCATCTGCAGCTAGGGATAAGCTTAACAGAATGGAGCCTTTCTAAAGGCAGGTTGATTAAAGTAGGCCTACGAAGGCAAACCCAGCTAAAAATAGGTGCTACATTATTTTAATCATGTTATTGAATAGAAACAAAACATCTCAAAATGACACCAATGTATATTATACAAATTGGCTTCTCTACTTTAAAAAAATCAAAAGAAATATCAGGGCATTTTCTTTTTAGCAGGGGGGAGGAAAAGGGGTTTAACACTTGAAGGCTTGTTTCATAAAGCAGTGCATTTTACAGAAAGACAGGTGTTAAAAGATTCTGTGCAAACACAGCCTATAGATTTTAAGATTTGGGTTAGATCCTTTTGAAAAACACCAGATTTAACCCAAAGGAGCATTAAGTCTTAAGTATTGCACATCTAGGCTCACCCACCTGTGTTGAAAACAGTATAGAGTACTAAAGTTTATTTGAAACAGATGACGTATTGTGCATGCTTAGAAATTATGCCTGGCAGGTAAGACGCATCTTTACACTCAGCATCCAGTTGGTACCCTCAGCACAGACCTCCCTGCTCAATTCACAGCATGGTGCCAAGAGGATAACCAGTGTCACTCCTATGCAGTCCCACAGGTATGTAGGAATACAAAAAGATGCACACAACAGCTTTACGACAGTGACAGCATATTAACAAATACAGACACACGTTCCCAGGAACGTGTCCTTTCGCCCCTGGGCTGCTTAAACACTACACAGAAGGACAGCAGCAGTGTTCTGGTTTTGGCTGAGATGGAGTCAATTTTCTTCTTAGTAGCTGATGCAGCGCTGTGTTTGGGATTTGGTGTGAGAACAAGGCTGACAGCACAGGGATGTTTTTACAGGTTATTGCTGGGTGATGTTTATACTAAGTCAAGGACTTTTCAGTTCCTTGGGCCCTGTCAGCGAGAGGGCTGGGGGGGCACTGGAAACTGGGAGAGGACACAGCCAGGACAGGTGACCTGAACTGGCCAAAGGACTATTCTATACCATGCGGCATCACGCTGAGTATATAAACAGGAAGGGGAGTTGGCCAGGTCCTGCCACTTGCTTCTCAGGGACTGGCTGGGCATCAGTCAGCAGGGGGTGAGTAAATTGTATTGTGCATCACTTATTTCCTTTGCTCACTTCGCCCTGGATTTTATTCCTCTCCCCTTTTCTCTCCTTTTTATTACACAGTTGTTGTTGTTATTATTATATTACTACTATCATTATTATTGTTATTATTGGTTTTATTTTATTTTCTTTCAATTATGAAATTGTTCTTATCTCAACCCACGAGTTGTAACTTTTTCCTGATTCTCCTTCCCATCCCTCTGGGGAAGGGGGGAGTGAGCAAGCGGCTGCACAGTACTTAGTTGCCAGCGAGGGTTAAATTATGACAAGCACATATTCCATCTGACTGCCATTCTTGTTGGATGACTCTGTTAGTGCTCAGACAAAGCTTTCACATAGACACACATAGATTATTTACTGCATAACCACACCAGTTACACATAACACACATAACCACTATGTAAACCATTTTCTAGCATAACAGTTCATGCAAGTGGTCACTGAATGCCTTTACTGTAAGAGCTTTAAATGTCTACCAGGACTCAAAAAGAAGCGATGTTCAACCACCCTCAAACCAGGGAGACTTCCAGTTATCACATGCAAAATTACTTGTGCAACCCTGTGGCCACCAAATCCACTGCGCAAGAACAACCACCTCTATCCCTTCCTGTGTGGTTTCTGCAGGATCACTAAGAGTGGTCTGGAATAATTCTATATGGACAGTCAACCTCATATTAGATCATATATTAAATTAAAGATGTATTTCTCCTCTCAGTGCTTGGATACCCATGTGCTCAGATACGTGTACAGTGAAGTCAGCCCAGCTTTCCTTTAATTTCAGTGTGTGTTAGACTGATGTGTTGATATGAAAAGGATACTGAAATAATATATGACACTAGAACTCAACAGTAAAATTGTTCTGCATAATTCATAAGCTTGAAGGAAAATACCCACAAAAACTTGCATACAGTAGACACAGATTTCAAGAGGACTTTAGGTCTTCTAAGAAGAAAAAATTAAAAGTACTGGTAATGTGAAAATGGCATGCCATTACTGCAAAGAGATTGTTCAAAGGCCTTTCAGAAATAAAATGGTGAAGCTGTTTTATTTAAAAAACAGGAAATGCTTGAGGACTCAGTATTCCTCAAGTAAAAGCAAGAAAATGTTGAATCCAAGAGTACAAGTGCATTGCACAAATTAACATACTTTAGTCAGTCTTAAACCCGCATAATTTGATTTCTCACAGTGTTATTTTAGTAAGTTCTTAGATTCAGTTTTCTGTGAGAAGATAATCACGCAAGTTCCCATTTCTGATAGGAAGATTAAAGAACAAACGGCACAAGGAAGGAAAATCTTACATGACTAAGGCACTCCAGGCACCCAACGCCTACTAAATGAACAGGACCATCGTTCAATGACCAATCATTGTGGTAATTCTGAAATACCGCATCAGTCTAGATAATAAGTAAAATAAAAATGGCTTAAATCCCTCAGATTGAAATCCGGATATTCCTTCTTTTATTGGGATCTGACTCTAAGCCACCAATACATTCTGTCATTCGAGGTGATTTCTCTACAGAAGTCTTGACAAAATCTGCAGAAGTATGTGTGGAGGAAGCTTCTGTCATAATACATACTAGAATACTTCCAAATCAGTATGACACCTGTTATTGCAGTGACTGACAATTCAGAAATGCTTTAGGTAAAAGTCCTCTCTATGTGGCCTATGCATGGCCTCCTATGCAGAGCTACAAAGACACATCTCGCAGAGTTTTTCACATCAATTAAATTGCATTCAGACATTTGTCTAAAGTAATTTTGGTGAAATGAAATATGTTCCTTTATTCCTGTTCCTCTCTCATTTCTCTCATGATCTAGATGCACAGCTATTATAGTAAATAACTTGACACTTCTGGGTGAAAATATTTTACCTGAATTGTCAGGTATGACTCTTGCTAGTGAGACTTCATTATTCACACAAGCACTTTTTCTTTTGTTTAACTTTGCAACAGGTAATTATTTTTTTGTTTAACTCAATTACAACACTGACTTTACCTCAGTGTCAAACATTGTCCTTTAATTACTACAATAATTTAAACTGTAGTTAGAAAATAAATCATAGCAAACAATTGAAAGAAGTGTCCATTTAAGAAATCAGCATTTGATTGAGGATTAAAAACCCAAAGATTTTATGGTAAAAGGATAAAGTACTTTTATACTCACAAGCGTAAATGCATGTTCAGTTAGGCAACAACCTTCCCAACAAGTATTATCAGTAGAGAGAAATAATGAGCTAACTCACCTTAAATTAAAATATTATGAAATCTGTCTAGTAAATAATTTAAAAGAACTACAAAACCAGTGTTTGAATTTGTGTGAAAAATACTGTATGTTTTGAGTAAGTCTGCACTTACAGTCTCAAAACTGACACAGGCTGAGCTTTTAATGTTGTATTCAAGCAGCCTCCCACTTGATTTCTCATCAGCGTAGCATCATTGCAAAAACACACAGACAAAAAAATTAAGAAATACATAGTGAATTTTGCTGAGAAGACACATTAGCTTCCAGAGAGGACACAAAGTGAGGTATTCAAGGAATAGTCATTGATTCTGAATTCCGTAAATAAGAATTTTACTCCTATCACATGTTTCTGCACTATTAAATAAAGACCTTGGCACTCCTTTGCCATGCACGAGTTGTATTCTCAATGTGCACTTAGCTTAGCACAGTCCCCCTTGCTGGAAGCTCCTTATTCAGTTTCAATCTAATACTGATGACTATTACTAAAAGGGCAGGCAGAAAAATGGGAGTGAAATGAGAACACAGAGCTTGAAAAAAATTACTCTCATCAGTGATGGACATCAAAGTCACATAGCAGCACATCAACCCATGCGATCTCCTGGGTGCTATCAAGGCCCTTAGAGGTCTGAACAAAGAAACTATGTACCAGAAAACTGGCCAAAGACGGGCAAAACGTTTGAAATCAAACACTGCTGAGAACACAGCATGTTTCAATGCCTGATAAGCTCTGGAGACCAAACACCCTGTTGAGACTGCAAGTGCTGATACACTCGTGATACCAACAGCCTGTCAGAAGGACAAGGCCATGGGTGCACACCAACATCAACAGGAACGCAGTGGTTGGTACATGCAGACTACAGCATCATTTGCAGACCTGATGAGAGAAAGGGTCCCCTGAAGTTCTTCCTCAACACCTATCTAGAAGCCCCTGGCATGTCAGCACAGCCCTCTGCTTCTGGGTAGACAGCAACATTGGCTTCCCATCACTTCTGCAAAGTAACTATAAGCAAATACATGAGTACACTGAGAAAATAAGTAAACATGTTGTGTGAATTGTCATCTGCTATTAATAATAATGGTTTGATTTATTTAATAATAATATCTTAATGAATAAAAGATGGCTTAAGCAATATTGGTTGTGATTTCTGTATCCCCTCAATTTATTCTTCTGCTGGGGAAAAGGGAATTTACAACACTGACTAAGAGGTAGTATGATAGCTGTTTGTGGAGATGAAACCAGAAGCAGCATGATCTTAATCAGCTACAGTTTTCTAGGTCTCCAGTAGAGAAGATCTTAGCCAAGAGCAAAGCCTGAACAGCGTGCTGGCACTCATTGAGCTCCAAGGAAAATGTTCATGCTGCCAAAGGTAATTTTTCCAGCTGCCAGTAAGACTTGGTAAGTCCACAGTCCTGTGACCTTGGACACAGGGGTAGATTTCCACCAGAGAAAATGGTGAAGAACAGGGGTAAATAAAAGGAGAATACATTGACAGAAGCTGCTTTTGTGGGGCAAACAAAAGCTGAAAAGCAGTTTTTCAGAGTTTTGATTACTTCAATTGAAATAAGCTGCTGACTCAACAGCACTGGCAGCAGATGTGTACGGCAGAAAAAGGTTCAAAGAGTTTGAGAGAGTAAAACACAAAATGTAGCTGCTTATTTCCTATTATTGATCACAGATGGCTGTTGAATTGCCTAAGTGTAGGTAGTAAAGGGACAACCAAAACCTGGAACTGAAACATGAATGTATCTTCCCTACTCTTTCCCTTTTATATCTATCCTGGCCACGTACTATTAGCATCACTGAACTGGATGATCTCAGGCTTGCTTTATCTTCTCTGAAAACAAGAAATGACATCATGCATTTAGCTCCGTTTTCAAATGTGACCAGTCAAGTGCCTTGAATTTCACAGTTCAGTTTTTTCCAGTCACAGTGATAATACATTATTAACCACTGCAGCTGCAAGAAAGTATATTTAAGATCTAGCCAAAGATTTAAAATTTAACCACCGTACTGTACATTATGTGCGCATCTTATTTATAATCACATTTCTGTATGGTATTATATTAACATGCAATTAGAGCCTCACAGTAAGAAATTAGATAGGACCTTTTGTCCTGCAGTGATATACCTGCTACACAAGACTAGCAAGTATTGTGGGCTAAAACTCCTATTACAACAAGTGTTGCAATGCTAGAAACTGTAAGCTGTAATTTTAACTACATAAGTTGTATTCCTTTATTTCTCATTTAGAAAATGTTTGCCATATATTACACTGACTGCTTCCGAAAAGTCTCCTTCATTTGCTCATCCTGTTTACTTCTGTTTCACCACGTCTCTTTTCTGCTTGTGAAGCACTGTCTCAGATCTCTCTCCAGAGCAGCAACAACATATTGTGAGAATACAGAGAATAGCTGTGTTCGCTGCTTTTATGATGCATCAAAGAGTTGTAAAAGAGAAATGCAACTATGAAGACAAACTGTTTCTTCGTTTTAGCACTCCTCCCCACCCACCCCTTTAATTTATTTGCCCTCAAAGTTTGTGGTTTTTTTTGTTTGTTTGTTTTTTAAGGAATTGAGAAATCAACTGGAATAAAGGCACGAAAATATCAATTGTTTCTTCCTTCCTAAACCTTTTTGTAATTATTATATTCAGGTTATACTGTTTAACTTACTGTTTTTTAAAGCAGGAAATTCTTATTTTTGGTCCAAGATATTTTTCTGTGAACATACTCAAAATAACTGAATATGAGCTGACCCAGGACATGACTTAATCACACAAGTGCAACACTTAAGTGCACTTAGTACCTGAATATCTACATACTATGCCCTTTCTCCCTAATTTTTAGAAAAAAAAAAAAAAAGCTATGAAGAGCATTCTTCATTTGCAAATATCTTAACTATCTACTCAAATCACCCAGATGCCCTCAATCAAATGCAGCCACCATGACAAGAACACGATAGTGGCTTGGTAGAGCCATCTACTGATTAAAGAGAAGAAAGGAATAATAGTAAATTATTTGTTTAACCATTGATTTCAGATTAGTCAAAAAGCAAATATATAAGGAGCATATTGTTGCTGGAAAAGGTAGTTTTCAGTCTGAAATTTGTTAACTCCTGGTAACCAAATAAAAGAACTGGATAGCTGAAGCTCAACAACAGACTGAATTGTAGAATAATACCTTGGTTGTTTTAAATCTTCAGAGTGATTTATTTAGGCAAAGTCAGTCTTGCAGCCAAAAGACTTTTTTCATGCTCTCAAGATTCACAAAGGTTACACTATCACAAAGCTTCACATAAAACAAAAGATAATCTGTTCTAGTACATTTAGTACTTTCTGATTGGTGCCTCAAGCTTTAATACAAACTTTCTGTCTCTTACAAGATTAACATTTCGATCTTGAAACAGTAGTGTTCTTTTTAGCGGGCAAAAGAATAGAATAACAGGCAGTTAATAATGTGTGCTAATCCACAATTTTTAATGTGTGTTAAAATACTAATTGTATATTTCAGAAGTTAGGTACACAGAACACTGCGCTTGCACTCTGGTTTGGGCTGTTGTTTTTTTTTGGATTTGATTTGGTTTTTTAATAGACTATTAGTGTAAGCCAGCATAACAGCAGGCAGATAAAATACTATGTCCATGCTAATATACACTATGGGAAGATAAAAGCAGCAAATAGTATTTTGTGCTTCTAAAGCTTTATTATCTACGTTTTAATACTGTATCACTACTTAAAATGTAAGGGGAAGAAGGTCTCAAAGAAAAGAAGATAGGAATAGGAGATGAAACAAACTTACATGACCATTAAAAGTAAAGCACTATACAGCAAAGTCACCATATATGTGATGCACTTCATCAGTAAGATGTGATTTACTGGCAGAAAATTAAACATAGAGCTACAGCATAATACTGGGAACACACACGTCTAGATTAAATGGTTAGGAAATGCAAAAGTTAATATTTCTACAACAGTGTCACCCTATGTCAAAAGCATAGCAGTTTGTTTTCCAGTTTGTCTATTAAAAACTTATGAAACTGTAAGTTGTATTTTTTGTTTCATTCTCTCTTTCTCTCCCTCTCCTCTTTTTTTTTTTTTCACCCCAAAATGAAACATACAGCTTGAGAGTTGAAGAGACTATGGACCTACAGTACTGCAAATTACTTTGCATTTTCCATAATGCTTCTTGGAAATATCTTGCTGTTCAAATTTTAGTAAAATCAATAGGATTTAGGCACATTTTGCTGCATCTGTGGGTAACAGAACAATAGTAGGCAATAGATTCTGAATCAGAATGCTTAAAAGAAAAAGGTGCTACCCATTCTGTGGATAAGTGCAGAAGTTTGCCAAGAAGACCATTCTTGTGAGCTGGACTTGCAAACCTCCAACATTTTTAAAAGCACAGAGATTAGAGCCATTCGTGACTTGGAATACATCTCACATGCACGTAGATTAATTTTCTTCAACCATGACCTTGCTGATTAAGGTCTTGTTTTGTCAGCCTTGCACAGCTAGAACTACACAACATCATGGACTACAACAGAGGTTGCAGAGCCCTAAAAAAACCTCAAAATGAACACTTGACTGTATTTAAAAAAGCTGTCCTGTTATAGATCTAAAACACTATGTAATACAACTTTTAACATTTTACACTGTTGTAAACCCATATGGAGTTACAACTTACTTCACTAAATACTGTTTGAATCAGAATTGGTCTAAGGGGTAGAGAAAACTTAGAAACAAAGCAGACTAATCACTGAAATAGAAACAACTGATTTTTAATTATCTATCAGTTTTCTTAGTACACTATCAACATATCCTGTTTCTCATCTCCTGAGAATTAATAAATACTGGACTAAAGCACTGTTCTAAGGTACTTCAACTATCTCCTTTTATACGCGTTCAGTTATGTAGGCTAATACAAATTTTAATGAGCTCTGTGAGATCACCTTTATGGCTCACAGTATACTCGAGATACAGTATGTTCACTAACAAAATGAAACGGATCTTAAACATATGCAAGCACAAGATCTCTTTGAATAGTCACGTATTTTTCAACCATTAATACAAAAACTCATTTAGAGTTCACAGTAGCATCTGCTTTTCACTTAGCTAATAGCTTACATTTTCCTCTGCTCTAAGCTATGCATCCAGTACCTGAAAAACATGCTAAGGCACAGAAAACTGGCACTTCCTGAGAGATATGTTAGGTAAAAACCACATCTCTGTTTGTTTTTTCTTTTACCTTATGGGACATAATACCCATATAATAACATTACTTGGTATTTTTATTACTACTATGAAAACTCAAATACAAATAACAAGGATTGTAACTTCAATTTCAGAAGTGAAACAGCAGGTTAGTAGCTTAAAAAGCTACTGTATTCTGCTGAAATAATACTGTATTAAAAAAAAAAAAAATATGTGAGGATATCTCAGTTCAAGAACTAAACATTTTAACATTTTAATGCAATGGTCCTCCATTCATTTGGCAGACAGAGAAGCTTTTGCCATATTCAGCAACCTGAATGAAATAACAGTTTACTGAATAAGTTCTGATACTAAGCCTATTTTTTAATATTAAGAAGATTAAATAATTTATGTAGATAATCTTAGGGTTTTGAGCACAATTGGTCTTTCTTCTTTAATATATTTCATTCAATCCCAGTTCTCTTGATGCAATGTGAATCTATTAGTTGCATCTGTCCTCCAGGAAGAAAAAAAATAAAAATAAAAAGATATTTAAGAATCATGTAAATCAGTGAGGTTAACATCCAGTTATCACTTCAACTAAAGGCTTATTTAGGTACTAGCCGTGTACCATGTAACTCGGAAACATTTTTCCTGTTCTGCTCAAAGAGAGGCTTTTCATTAGCCTCAAAGAGGAAATCTAATGATGCCACGTGCTGAAATACCTCATTGTCACTTGGTGTTTCAGAAAAGCCTGCTGTTTGTCCTCACACTCTTCGTGGAAGTGTGACTGTTTCTCTCTAGTTAACAAATTTTAGCTTGCATTAAACCTTATCAGTAAACATGGCAGTACTGCAAAATCAGCAATTAAGGCCTCAATAGCTTCCACCAATTAGATCTGTTGTGTGCCAAGAGCTACAGCAGAGACAGATTGTGCACTGGGTTTATTAACTCATTCTTTTTGCAGTGAAACAGCTAAATGACTTTTTTCTGGCCACACTGAAGTAGATATAGTTGTTTTACAGTGACAAACACCTCTGCTTTAAAAAAAAACCCAACCCCCCAGAAGGCTATGAATTTTTCATTTGGGAGCTTTCACATCTATACCGAAGTGACTATCTCTAGAAGTGAAATACAATCTACATATTGCTATACCTGTTGCTATACAGACAGCACTTCTTTTATTGGTTTCAGTTTTGAACCATCTAAACCAAATTGGTTTTCCACCCCTTTTTACTCTCATCCCCTGCCAGTGCTTTCCCTGATCCCAACAAAACTCAGTAATACATGTGCTCTGAGGGGCACTTTACCTGCATCAGTGACCATTTCTTCATCAGTTTGATAGGCAGAAATTGATGATAAATTTAGATGGAGAGAAATCTTTTGGTGAAAAAAATAACAAGAGACTCTGAAGGACAGCTTTAACATTTCAGATGTTAAGAGTGTAAGCTCTTTCACACAGGGCCCATGATGCTGTTAGGCATTTCCATTCTCCCCAGCACAGCTCGACAATGATTAATTTGCACTGCAGCACTAGAAATCATGAACAATTATAAGCTGTGATCTTCCAAAGTGCTGCATATCCTCAACACCTTTTTTATTTAAATGCAGATAAAGCGGCAGGCCTACAAAAAAGCATATTATGAAAGTCAGATTTCCTTCAGCAAGAGAATAAGCATTTAAGTCTAAATGTTAGTAAGTGTCATTCACTGCATCTGTCAGGATAACTAGAATGCAATATTAACAGCAATTCACATAACAGAGTGCATTTAATATGGTCATTAATATTTCAGACTGATTTTTGAAACAGAAGAAAAAAGGAGAAACCACGATGCATATGTAACAAAATTTCTATTTTACGAACCTTAACTGCTGTTAACTAGGGCAGAGGGATTAAAGGCCTATGCCTAACACATCTGGTCCTGAGGACAAAATATTACACAAGTATTTTAATTTTTGGTTTCAGAAATTAATTTTTTTAACCCTCCTGATTCTGATGAAAAGCTGAAACATGAAATCTGGGATGCATTCCTAAAATTCCTTATCTACCTAGAAAAATAATTTTGAAAATTAGGAACTCTCTACTCAGCTTGGGTTTTAATAACATTTTCTGGGATTGGTAGAACTGAACTTTATGAAATTGCTGTAACAAAGACTGAATGAAACTTGATCAAAACATTCACTGCTATGGTGAGCCCTGTGGCTCGTAACACCTGCAGACACATACACTTTCAGAGATGTTTGCACAATCAAGGGCAGATCTGGCCCTCTTTAACATAGGTCTTTTTCCTCTGTATTTGTACATAAATTCCCTGAAAGCCTAACTTACTGAACAAACACTAGTGACAATTAAAAATAAAGAATCTCTTGGTAATTATATATTGCTAGTTGAGCTGCTTCCATTCTCACCATTTCAGTCATGATCATCCTAACAGCTACGCAGGCAGCTATGCTCTCTAAAGTCGACTTAAAAGGGTAGCAAGTAGCATTCCCCACTTCAAATCCCCTGGTTTAACTCAGTTCACCTATTGTACATTCAGCTCAGCCGTGAGCATCAGCAAGAGTGCAGCTATAGCACTACTGTGGGTGAGCTCAGGTCAATGAAAATCAATATCATTTACAACTTTTTACATTTTCCCAGACTGAAGAGCCTGACACATTGAAGGAGGCTGTATTTCTTCATATGCTTTTCTACTGACAAGTACATAGTCGGCCCATTAGCTCAACCCTTTTTAACTAGTAGGAGTAAATCAATTAAGTATATTAGGAAGTGTATCTGTTTAAATGAGAACAGGTATTTGCTCTTTCTAGTAATTTCCAGATTACAGAAAGAAAGAGTGTTAATTTTGCTATAAGAAGATCAATTATTTATCTACAGGCTGGTCTAGGAAATGTTTCAGGTAAGACAGAGCAGGGAGTGGGGAAGAATTCTGAAGAATCAAACAAGAGCCATCACCTCACTGCAGTTTTAAACTCAATTTTGTTCAGATTGCAGCTGAGGAGAGATTCACCTTGAATATTTCTTTTTAGAAGCAATGACTATAAGCCACAGAATAACATACAGAAACACAGCAGAACGACCAGTTCATTTGTTTGGGGGGGCAGTGGGAGATCCCAGGTAAAAAAATACTTTCTGACATCAAGAGTTCTGGAAAATACACCTCCAAGAACATTTTGAAATGTATTTAATCTCTGGGTTCTCTTAGGACATAAGCTACATTATGGTATGATCACATCAGAAATATTTACAAATAACATTTACTTTTTTATTTTCTCCTTCAAAAAGTCCCAAAGCAACACATCTAAACACTGTAGGTATATCATTGCATAAAAGCTGCTAGAGTAACATTTCTCTTCAAATAAGTACAGCATAAGGCCCACCAGGATAAACTTTCCTCTCACTGCCCGTAAATCTCATCTAACTATTCCACGGCTTCTCCATAGATTCCTCCTCATGTCTTATTCTGTGGCTTCAGTTTTCAAAGCAGCTCAGACGCCCAGTTCCCATGGTTTAACCAATGTTCTCCACTGGCTGCTAATCAGTTACCATTAGCTACAGCTCACTTTCACAATTTGTAAGCATTGTTTTCATCCCAAATGTCTAGAAGTGCTTGAAAACAGCCATCTGTTTAGGCATTCAGGCTTAAGTCTTCAAAATAACCTGAACAATCTAAAATGGTAATGACCCAGCAATATCCTGTTTTGGCCTCTGGGTCTCAGGCAAGTCCTCTACCATGCAATGGTTTATATTCTAGCAATAAAGCCTTTGCATTAACTTATCTACTCTACCTTTAAAGAAAAACAGCAGTCTTTGCTTTACAAAGAACTCTGGGACCATAAAAATAATTCCATACCTGTTTTTCTGCAATGACATCAGAATAGAACAGTCTGCTTCGTTTCTTTTAGTCCTTATTCCTTCTGCTGTATTTTTAATATTTATATATTTAACACCTAATGCCGCTACCAGGAGTAACAGCTGTCAGAGATTCTGTTCCAATAGAGGATGTTACACCTTAGAATTTTTTACTCAGCTTTTTGTAAATCTCACTAATTCACACCAGCTAAAATTTACATGCAAATGCAGATTTACTGCTGAGAAACTTTTTGCCTGTTGCACAGCTGCAAAAATGTTTGATCTTATGGCTTGCCAGAAGCAATTAAAAATGTACCTACACAGAACAGTGAGATCTAATGAAAGGAACAATTATGTACACCAGAAACAGCTGATCTAGTTCATCGACATGTTCACATTTACAGCAAGAAAGTGGGATATTTGCCTAATTTTGACAGCTTCTTCTACTCTTCATTAGGATGGGTCTACATTAGAATTTTCATTACTAAAAGCCCTAACACTCAGCATTATTCAATGACTGGAAAAACATAATATAATGAAGGAACTGGGTCTCATTAAA
>JAVJGJ010000037.1:64814812-64848805 GCA_035590215.1 Microhierax caerulescens | reverse complement strand
GTTGCCCAGAGAGCTGGTAGATGCCCCATCCCTGGAAACATTCAAGGCCAGGCTGGATGGGGCTCTGAGCGACCTGATCTAGTTGAAGGTGTCCCTGCTCACTGCAGAGTGGTTGGACTAGATGAACTTCAAGGGTCCCTTCTAACCCAAACTCTTTTATGATTCTATAGTTCTGTATAGGGTAAGTAGGAGATAAAAGAGAAATCTGGATGTTTCTGATTTCCACAACATTTTAAACTGTCCTGAGAGTATTTTTGCTAGCCCATCATAAACCATGTATAGAATCTCATTTGAAAAAGAAAAAAATAATAAAACCCAAAAAAAGAATCTTAATATTATGATCTAAGAAATCTTGTATCTTTATTGACTGCTGTTGTCTCTGCATCCAAGTCTAAAGAGTGTGAAAATTATGATACTAGACCAGGAAAATGATCTTTCCCCAGAATAAATAACCCTTATTATTTTATTTTTCATGAATTATTTGTGAAAGTCAATTAATAATGGTGAAACAGATGAAAATTTACCTGTTCTTTTATTTTCTAGTAACTTGATTCCTGATTATATGAGTTTTGGAACATCTGGTAGGAGTAATATTCTGCATTACTTTTATCCAAGCAAAAACGTCTATATAATTATGCAATTGTTTATAAACTATGCCATCATAAAAAAAGAATAGAGAAAAATTATTAGCCTGTATTCAATTGTGGCTTCCTAGATATTTCTAGTGAAATGTCAAAAGGATATTTTAAGTTTGAACTTCTACTTTGGGCAGAATATAATTTCTTCCTTAATTTATCTTTTAATATGTCAAATCAGACTATTCTGTGATTTTAGAGAGAAAATTGTGATATGCCTAAAAAAGAATCCTTTCAAGACACCTTACAACATATTAAATACAAGCTTTGGTCAAAATGAGACTAGCAATTGTTTAAAGTACAGAAAGCTCTTGAAGGATCAAAAAGGAGAGGAACACTTCCTTTCAGTTGCTACCAGAAAAGTACATAATCCTATTCAATTAACTGACAAAAAGACATTTCCTTTACAGATTAACCCTGAAAAATTCGTAAGTTTTTAGACCTTGTTTCACATGCAGTCCCTGCCTGCTTTTCACCACCTTTCAGCTATGCAAAAATTGACTTGCAGGATCTGAGAAAAATTGTATGTGTCCTCAAATTGAGGGAGAGGTAATGGTATGATTTTGTAATATTTTTTTTTTTAAGATTATGCTGTATATCATACAAAAGGGGCAGCAGTTTCAGAACATACAGCATTCCTATGCATTTTTTAGTTTTTCAATCTCTGCAGCAAGAGGTAACGATACAGCAGAACTTGTGTCACCTCCCAAATATACATGTTGTCAGAACTCTGCAGTATGAAAAATTTCCTGCAAGTGACATTGAAGAAGGTGATATATTTCCAAAGCTAACTGGCATTTATTCTTGACTATATTGTTTTATCATATAACATGCATGGAAAATGGTTTTGATGGTATAGATAATAATACCTCTATTAATGATTTTCAACAGTTCCTCCCCATTATTTATTAATGTTCTCATATTTTTCTTTAAAATCCATGTATGAATTGCATTATAATTATTTATTTAGTTATAATAAAAATGCAAGAAAAGATAAGCAAAACACTTGTAAAATACAAAGCGTTTTCATTTTCCATTCTACAGAGTGTAAACTAGCCAGCTTGAGCTTATAAAATAATTGGTGTGGTATTTATTTTCAGCTGCTTTGGATAGCAGCAGTCAGAATGATCAAATATTCATTTGCATATGGGTCTAATTGGCAGCTTGTGGCACAAATACATAGCAAGGCCACTCTGTATTATAGGAAGACTTCTGAACTGTCTTGTTACTTCCCTGCAGAAATAGTCTTGTGGTCATAACACATTCATACACCATGTTTGCTGTGAAAGTCACAACTTCAGAAGGGAGATTCCCCAAAGCAGTCACCCCAAATGCTTTTTTTTACCCTGTTTTTCTTCAGAAATCTCAGGAAGGCAAATGTTCTCAGAAACTCAACAGGCACAAACTCAATGGAGCCAAAAAAAGGAGATAGGAAAAACATAATATGATTCCTTCTGAAGAATATATTGCCATGAATGAATTCCTGATGTATTTTGTAAAAGATTATTTCTGATATGCCTCTTGGTATGAAATCACAATTTGGAAAGGGAAATGATTCAGCAGGTAATCAAGTCACAAATTATTTCAAGCAGAGAAGTTAATTTCTAATCTACCTAACGTAAGTGCAATCAAATCTAATACTATTTTGGACAGACAATATGTATTGCCATTTGCTTCTGTCAGAAAGTAATTAATTTAAATGAAATTATCTTCACCTGTGCTTGCTTGACAAAATGAATGAATTTTAGCACTATATATTTTACATCTGACTTTGTATGCCCCCTGTTTGTGAATGATTCACATTCATGAACAGTTCTCCAGAGACAGTTATCAGTGTTTGAAGTTTCTAACCAGGATGGATTTTCACCACACTTGCCAAAGAGCAGCACAGAGAGCTCCCTCTCAGTTTTTAGCGAAGCAAGCTGATTCCCCCTCTTCTTTTCTGACCAAATATCAGCTGAGTGTAAAGGAAAATCTCTGGTTAAAAGTTTATCAGGGAACTGGCAGTTAGTATTTAATCAAGACACCTGATAAAAACATGTTCTTACCTAAAGCCATTTCCAATATAAAATAAACAGTAATTTTTATTATGAGAATAGGAATTTGCATAGGCAATGCCAAGAAAGAAAAATTAATGTATTATTAATGTGTTGGAAGCCTATCTTCAGCTTGGCTTTGGACAATTATTTCACTCTAACCCATAAATCACATACTAACCAGAGTCCTTTGTGAACTAGCATGAAACATAAATCACCTAGACAGACAACATTAAAAAACTATTGTTTTCCATGAGCATTGTAAAAAGCAAAGCCCTTAGTTCCTGCATGAAACTGTATGCATATTTATTACTATCTTACTATGCAGACCCATAGCACATATTCTTTCATCCCCCAAATATAGGGTAGACAGGTAGGCTAATATCTTACCCTGTTGATTCTGACCTGTGTCAAAAAGGTAAATAAAAAAAAAAAAAGTGTCATCTGGTTTATAGGGTGATATATTATAGCTGATTAGTCTGGTTGTGGAGATCAAAAAAAGGAATATTGTCATCTCTGCTTTTCTGTCAGAGCTAGTGAGACTTTAATCTCTGCTCCCCTGAGACTCTGCCTTTTGACACAAATCATAATTTATGCTTTTTGCTCTTTGCCCCAGAACAAGAAATACCATGGGCATGCTTGGGGCCCCA
Source organism: Microhierax caerulescens (assembly GCA_035590215.1). Lineage (NCBI taxonomy): Eukaryota > Metazoa > Chordata > Aves > Falconiformes > Falconidae > Microhierax > Microhierax caerulescens. The sequence continues at coordinate 64,845,484 of JAVJGJ010000037.1, read as the reverse complement.
GTACCTGAGTTGGCAAACTAACTTTGTTTTGACAGATGTGCTCTCTCAGAGGTAACTACAGCAGCCTGAGGCGTTACTTTTCCCAGATGTCTGCCCCAGTCCAGATTTGGAGAGCAATGCCCTCTAGCAGGGATATTAGAAGTGTATGAACACTGGGTTTAACCGTAAAGTGCTTAGGCTGATAGATTTGACTATGAAGTGCAATATCCATGAGTAAGATACTTTGCTTCTGCTTATGGGGAAATAATGTTTTGAATTAAGGTAGTTAAATCCTAAAGAACCCATTAACCTAATCCCCCTGCAAAAAATACAGCTATAAACCCAATGATTTTCTGACTGGCTTTTGCCAGTTTCTAAACTTGAAACATGAAAACCACATAAGTGTTCGATTTAAAATAATATGTTTGGCATTTTACCTATGATACTCCAACAATCTTCAGAAACAGATGCAGGAAAACTTTTAGGGAATGAAATCACATTTTGTGTATAAAGTGTTATTTTCCATTATCATTATTACCTTGAAAGACTCAAAGGTTGAAACTTAGTGAAGTACACTTAAGTTTGAAGACAAACTTGAATTCTGATTCTTCAAAGTTTTCTGTCATGGGAAGTCCTGTATTAAAGAAAATATTCCACCTACTTACTACCTTTCTTCATATTTTCTATGGCTTTCTAGCCTGTAAATTTTCAGATTTATCCCCTGTTATTGAAAAGCATTACAGTGGAACAAAAGCTACCAAATTCATTCTAAGCATATTCTATTACAATTCCTTCCTCTCCCACAGGGAAATTATGATATTGACCTATCTGTTTGTCCACCAGTTCTGTCCTTGAAGATAACCTTTAAATCTGGTCTTGTGATAGTCTCAACAAAAAGAAATTTCCTTCCAAACTAAATCATGTGATATTGAGACAGAGAATTAACATAGGAAAGAGGGCTATTCACTTTACATTTCTTATAAAGAATAAGGTTTTATGAATATGTCTCTGGAAATATGCACAAGGAAAAAAACAGCCTAAATCCAAGAATGTGATAATGAAGATGTAGGATAGAAATGCTAACTGAAGAACCTTATGAAGGTGGAGGAAAGGGACTGACTGTAACACAATGAAGTGTCTCAGTGTTGAATTTTGCAAGCTAGGAATCAGTCTCCCAAGACACAAGTGAAAGCTAGGACAGTCTAGCTTAGCACATTTTTCTGTATATTTGTCGCATCCTTTCTTTTTTTTCCCATCTACTCGATGGGAGGGGACAGCAAGTACTTGAGAAAATAGTAAGAAGAGAGATCTGCCTTAAATTTAAAGGAAATTCCAGCTTGACCTAACAGAAGGAGGAGTGGAATCTAGCTAAGATGCTGAGGAACAAAAAGTGACTATTGGCAAACATAGCCACCATCATGCATTTTGTTGCCTTTTTTTTTTTTCTCTGCAATTTTGTGGTATTGTTGCAACCCTATGCTTGAAGGAAATTGCAATCTTTTAGCCTAAAATTTGTCTGTCGGGAAAGCTGACTATTAGTGGTCATATACAAGCTAATATATTTCATTACTACAATTTGGGCCTGTTCTCAAGACTCAGTAATTCTGATGTGTTAATATCCATATTGCTCAAAAATGTCAAAACAGAAACATGTTCCTCCACTTGTATAGACTAGCTGGCAGTTGCAAGTGTGGAGATCTGAGGGAAGGAAATAACAAGATTTAGGTAGGAGAGCTTTGCACGTGCAGGGAGATACTGGGGGACATGTCTAAGTAGGGATCATCCTTGAGAACATGCTCAGGATCCTTGTGAAGCCTAGCAGACAACCCAGTCTGGTGGGAATAAAAAAAATGAAAGGTGGGTAGTAGCTTACAAATTCTGTGAAAACTGATGTCAGGTAAAGAATAAAAATGGCGACTAGTCCTGTCAAGTAAGGGAAGGCAAGTAAAGCTCATCTATCATGTATTCAGCATTGCTGTTACCTTCTGAGCAATCCCCATAATCACACACTGGACTGTGTGTGATATACAGCATGAACCTCTTATGTCCGGGTGTTGCAGGAGATAGCAGGTGAGTTGTGATTACTGAGGCTAGGACTTTTAATAGAGGAGGAAAATCACAAATTCCTAGCAGAGTACATTGGTTTTGCTCACAAAGTAACTTGCTTAAAATCCAGCTGCACTGACAACGCACCAGCTTCTCACACTGTGAACAGCCCCTGCAGCCTGAAAAAGGCATCTGGATGCATAACTTTTCCATGCTCACACGAACATAATTTTTGCCTTTGTATATTTCAAAGTGACCCTTGCAGATATTAGATATTTCAGAATATGGTATTCCTAACGGTAGTGGAGGAGATAACTGTCCCAAACCCACTGCCTCAGCATTGTACCTCACAACATTTACCACAAAACATGCTGAAGCTTTAGAGAACTGGATGAAGCACCTCCCCCAGGAGAGTGTACAAACCCACTGTTTTATAAACCTTTGATCATCTGAGAATATCCTGGGAACACCAAACCCCAAACTGGTGCATATTCCACTGTTGTGTGGGTGTATCTGGACTGACGCTACCAAACAGATGTCAGATTTGCAGAGGGGTTATGTGGTTGCCCTCAGTACCTGTAACTTTCACATGGCTAGACTGGGACTCACAGAGTCCCAAACAAAAGTTTTGAGCTTGTGGGGAGGTCTGATTTTCATAACATTTTGGGTGGGGTGGGGTCCAAGAGCTGGGGATTATACTGCATTTTTATATCCCTAACATGACTGTGCCTTTGAATCCAGTGAGAAACCCAGCATCCACCTAGTAAAGTTTGCAGGAATTGTGGTTGCAGGCTGCATTCTCCCTGGGCAGATACTGACTCCTACTCTGCACAACCCCAGCAATTCTAGCCCAGGTTCTGTGCGTGGGCAGGTAGGGAACGGCAGGAGGAAAAACCTATTTCGGTCCTCACAGCCACGTGCTTTCCACTGGAAGCAGAGCATCATGTTACGTTGCTGTTTCTAATGTGTTACCAAGTCATCATTCCTCACCCTCCATTTCTTGCCATATCAGGTAGAGTAGGCGGTAGGCACCCCTTCAGGGAATGTTCAGTGTAAAATATAAATATTCCCCTACTTATCTCAGAACACGTATAGGTATGGTTTCACAACAGAGTCTTACCTGAATGCCTTCGCAAAATGGTTCGATATTAACACCACTGACTTTCCATAAATCTTTAGAAGTAATAAAGGTATTACATATGTAGCTAATTGCCAATCCTTAATATTTTAAGGTTCATACTTAATACTATTTTTGTAGTTAATACAAATGTAGGGATTTTTTTTTCTGCTGTGTGGAACAGTTGAAGCTGCAGCTTGAGAAAATAGAAAATGGATAGACCTTTTTTTTTTTTTTAAAAAAAATTGAATATATGAACATTATTCTGGGTCAAATGGTTCTGAAAAAAAAGGCTTTTCAGATGACGTATTTTTTCTCTGAAAAATTGCTGTCATTGCATTTGCAAACTTATGTGACATTTTAGGCTGAATGAGAAAATGTTCTTTAATATTCATTCATTTGCCTCTAAATATACATGTATGTGTTCATGCACAAATAAATATGTATGGTCCAAAGTGTAACTTATAGTAGAACTGTTTTCATGCCCTAACAGTGCAATAAAGCTCTAGTGTATGTTTATAAAATGCAGTTAAGTATTTTATGAATGTTTAAAAATCACCCAGGAATCCATCAGCATCTGACTTCCTTGATTGCATATTTTATTTTTTTTTTAATATCTTCAATTTAGTTGTATGGATCTGGGCACCTAATTAATTCTTTTGTTTCAAGGACAGATTACTTTCCATGAAACTTAACAGTTTGGAGTGCTAAATGTATTTTCATACAACTGTAATGATTTGATAGAAATTTCTGAGTTGATCATTTGTGACTGTCACCAAATAGATATGCTATTACTTGCCTATCATCTTTTATTAGAAGGTAATATTAGTATTTGCTCTTGCCGCCTGTGTTTTTTCTTTCTTTTTAACCACAGATGATCCAGGTTTTACCTTTTAAATATGACCGACTATTCTAATCAGGAGCAAGCATTACTTTCCACTTCAAAGATGAGATAATTACACTGTTATACAATTTCTATAGGTATTGTATTAATTGAAAATTGAGATTTTTTTTCTTTCTTCTCCGAATCTGCAATTCGTGCTCTAAGACCAGCAATTTTTTTAGTTGTTCCTTTTCTAGAAGGCATACTTATGTGGAAAACATTTATTAATTTAAAAATTGATATTTTTTATACTCCCCAGCTTCTTAATTTTGAAAATATTGCATGTTTGCTACAAATAAAATATTCCATCCTCTATGAAAGCCATCCCTATTTGAAATGACAACCAGCATGGTGATGAAGACTAGGCATCTGCCAAAATTAAAAAGAAGAGGAATTTAAAACAAGACTTTTGAATTATACTCTTCATGATCTTTCCTCAGAACTCAATACGTAAATATTAATAGTGGGTATGAGACTCTAGGTCATTTTTCAGAGCCTGGTGGGCAGTAGAGCAACCCTAAATATGGGTGATATAATAACCTTAAGTTAGATTACATTACATTGAAGAGAACCCAAATAACTCTTCATAGTTTTACTGATTATATGTCTGGCTGGTCAAATTGAGATTATTAAGGAAAGGCACAGCAGAAAGACACCTAAGAAGAACTCAAGAGGCAAATTTAACATCCTCTCTCATTAGAATCAACACAGTTGCTTGTTTACCTTCTCTACTTTAACACAGCCCAGGAAAAGCGGCTCATTTGACCCCAGAAATAACACTTTGGTGAAAGCTTTGAAAAAAAACCTTCAGACTCCTTCAGTGTACCCTTTATAACTTACTTCCATTAATATTTGTTTTCTAAGAATGTTACTTAGTACATTAAGCTATCAGTTTTACTTGCTACATGCAAAAAAATGTGTGTATTAACTTTAGATCAGCTTTTATTGTAATATATAGCTTTACTGTTATTACAACTAAGTCTTGCATTTAATTTCCAATTAAAAACATATCTAACAAACAATCAAAACATTCTAACTTTTCAAAAATACTATGGTTTGGGTTTTGGTGGGTTTTTCTTTATTATTTTTAATTTAACCAAAAAGTTCATTACTACTCACTACTAGGGAGTCCAATGCTCACTGTGGGTAATAGAATAGTTCCCATGGATCAATATTCCTACAGCAAAATCCCTTCTAATAAACATCATAGACATTTGAAACTAAATCTTCCCTCCTTTGCAAAATGAAAGCTTCTAACTTAGGTCCACAGTAGATAATTGCTAAATGCAGGTTTGACACACTGTCTTCATCCTAACACCATCCTCACACTGTCCCATGATCCCAACTAAAGAAGAGAAATGGAAAAAAAAGTCTCCTTTTCACCCTGTTTAAAAGAAACACAGGGAAGTGGTTTCATTTACTGCCTGCTAGTAGAAGGGTGATTTTTTTTAAATTAAGAAGGGTGGAAAAAAGTACCTCGTAGGAGACCAGTAGAAGCAGCCAGAGATGAAGAAGACACAACACCCCTAGGACTCTTCATGAATCCACAGGGGCTTGGGTCACTGCATAAGAGAGAATTACACAGTCTGTTCTTCAGCATTCCCCTACTGCTATGAAAACCACACTAATGAAATTATTTTTTGGTAAAGAAAGCACACATAATGACATGACAGAGGGATGGCAGCTGAAAACAATTGAAAAAACAACCAAAACCACCTGCTTATGTGTCATCAAAAAGACGTATAGTTTCACATTGAAGTTTAAAGAAAAAAAAGGTCACCATTTCAAAATCTTGCTGGAGAGACATTTGCTCCTCTGTGAGGACTGAATGACCATGTTTTAATTGCTAGCACTTTTTGTTCTAAACCTTTCTAAATCAGGCAATGTCTAAGAAACATTCAACAGCTACTGTGACATTGGATCAAATCTCTACAAAAAAGGCAACAGAAGATTTCCTCTGAGTACTGCAAAAGATCATTTAAGATCATTGATGTGGGACACTAACCAGGTATTCAGAAAAACTAAGTGGCCAGCCTCAGAGCAACAAAACATTGAAGCTTTGTTTGGATGTATTCACAGACTGGTGTCAGGGGAAGTTGTCTATTCACACTTCTCTGTTTTCTATACAAGGCATAAAGAATTTAGGATTTGCAAAGGGCTGAATAAAGCAGGTCCAACACATGACCCAACATTTTATTAGTTTTTCTTTGGTCTTGCATGAAGTTCAGATAATTTACATATTGTGTAAGCTGGTTTTCTTCTTTTTATTACAATTGCTTTTGTCATTTCTTCAACTTTTTCCTTCTATTTACCAGTTGTATAATGCTTTTATGATCACTCTGCTGATGCATTTTAAACAAACTATGCACTTAAATATAGATTTATATATGTGAATGCATTTATATATATTAATAACTTCCTAAGAATCATGACTTACCAGAGCTCAGCTGTACAGCAGCAGGTGAAAATCTCTCTCTCTGTTCCGCACGGTTACAGAGCCCTGTAGTGCACTACCCTATCTCCCACTATGACAGCTGTGCAGCTGGAGGCCCATTCTGCTCTCACCAAATGTGCATGCATTCGGGTTTTGAGTGGCTCTAATGTATAACCTACAACGTGATAATTTACATCCTGAAAAATGTGCAGTCCCTCATCTATGTCCTATGAGTACAAAGCTACCAAAGATTTTTACCTCATAAAATTTCCCTTTGAGTTATGGGAGATTTTGCCCTTGCACATTTACATAAGAAATAAACCTATTTTGCAAAGATGCTTTCAGAAAAAGGGACCAAACAGGACTTCTTTTAATATATTGGTAATGGAGGCACTCTTTTATCAGCTTTGCAATGCTTTTTTCTTTTTTTTTTTAGTTTATTTTTAATGGTGAGTGGCACATGCCTTCTTCTGCCTGAGTCCAGAAAATCCATTCCTGAATATTATAATAGTAACTTATTAAAGCTTATATATTCAAAATGTCTAATGCTCTCCAATTTTAAGAATATTTTCAAAACGTCCACATTTCTGCTATTTGCTGCAGACTGTGAAGGGAAGAAATCTGTGAAGACGGCAAGGCTGAGTTTTCTCTTTTCATGGAATCACATTCAAATTTGACTGAAGGTACAAAAAACTGAAGTGTCTGTTCTCTTAACTTCTGTTCCTCAGGAAAAGATCCTGGCTGTGTGTCAGAATCTCCCTGGCACTTTCCCAGACCAGGTTTATATTAGTGTTAAGCAATGTATTCAGCAGCCACATCAAGCTGCCTGGAAGTACTGCATTACTGCAAGAGCAGGAGAAGGAAGAGAATTGCAGGGTGGATTTGGAAACGTCAGAATTCAGATTGATTGCACAGTCCTCAAGCCACCTCTTTTCCTAAGTGCTTGGTAGTACAGGTTTTTGTTACTTGATATAATTCAATTTTTGATAGGGTATCGCTGATTATCTTTGGATTACATGCAAGGACAGAGCTAGGACTACTCATGGAGTAGTACGTTGTGTTAACTTTCACGTAGCTTCACTATGTACCCTGAATAACATGGGGCTGATACAGAGCAAATGAATATAAGCATGGTTTTTGTTCATGTTCTGAGTCAGTTCCTTTGAAAAGAAACTCAGAATCACTATATCAGACATTATTAATTATTATGAGTTATTTATAACAGTATTATAATTTATATCATATAAAATATTACAATATATACATAGATGGTTATGATTGTTTATGATTGTTATTATTATTGTTATTATTAATATTACATACTCCTTTTTATTATTTTATTGCTAAGACTTTCTTAGTCATATTTTCCATGAAAAAGCATTCAGAAACCTTGTATTCCCGTTTTTTCCCCCCTCTGCACTGACAGAAAAAAAGCCCACTATTATTCTTCCAAAAATCCTTAGGCAAAGAAAGTCAACAGGATATTAAAGCATGCACAAGGAATAGAGAAATTTCTTCAGAGTCCTAGGGATTTGGGGAAAAGGTTAAGTGTGTAAGAGCTCCTGTTCACTCTCTTCTGCATCCATTCTAGACTGCATTTGTCTTAACCTCTGCCTGCCTACTTTCAAGGAGCAAAGCAAGAACATTGGTTACCCAACTGCATAATTCAATTGAGTGTTACTTTGGTAGCTTTTTAGCATGTACTGAATTTACTAGTATGAAAGAAGCGACCTCAAATGTTAATTTAAATATGCAGTTGGTCAGTCTAAACATAGAAGTCTGCCTGAAGTAACATGAATGACAAAACATAAAATTTCTTCATATGGCTTCTTTTCTATGTCTTTTTTCTATGTTCTTTTCTATGTTACGGGTTTTGACTTTAATATTATACAAGTCTTGCACAAAGTGAAGGCCACAGTATAGGTTTATGTAAGCTACACAATAGCACAATCAATCAGGAAAATAAACATGGACTTTCATATTCAAGGCCTGAAACTTTTCTTTGCAAAATATAAGCAGTCACTATCACATAAAAAAAATATAACAAGATTTAGTACATTTCTTAACACAAATTTGACAGACATCTGTGTTCTCTGTTCACAATGTGTACCCGATTTTAAGGTTTTTATTTAGACAAAATGTCCATGTATTATGTAAATTCAGTCTTGTTAGTAGAAATAGTAAAGCAAAAAATATTAGGAGTTTTGATAAAAATAAGTATATTTTCTGATGATCTATTTTAATAATAGAAATCATGCTTCAGTGGAAAAGAATAACTTCAGCATAACTACTATATTCACAAAAAATTATAACAAAAGAGTTATGACCATCCCTGGCCTTTTGCAAAGAAGTCATCTTTTAAAATTCTGTTATTTTTTACTTTCCATCAGCTCCATCAATAACCACCTGAAATAACAAAATTCTTGCTTTACTTCCATTTTTCAGGTTTCACCTAGATGAACTATGATGTGCTCTTCTTACTGAGCAAGATGACAATGAGAGCCTTATTATTTAAATTCAGTGAATCCTAATTAACAAAAGCAACAATTGAATTCAGGCTGTCCAGACCCAGGAGCTCAGTGTTTGTAGTATGTTGGATAAAACCAGAACTGGTTTTGTTTTGTTTTGGGTTTTTTTGGTAGTTAGGGTGAGAAAAAAGAGAGCAATATGTGAAATAACAGGATATCTGTTCATTCATTCAGTTATTTCAGCAACTTTGAGAAGGATTCCTTATTATTTTTGTTGGGCACAGCTTAAATTCATAACAGACTAAAGTACTGCAAGAATTAAGTATATATAGTACAAAAATAAGAGTGGTTATTTTCTTAATCAAAAGAGCTGTACTGTACTGTCACTTTTTATTTAAATGATTGTACATAGATGATACAACTGTACTGTTGTCTGAGATTGCAGGCATCCTTTTAACATACTGAAGTAAGCTGCGTAAATGATGGATATTAATTCATTTGGAGGTGGAAGGGTTCTTGCAGTGTCTTAAATCTAAAATAGTGGAAACAGACCTGTAAAACTCCATGTTAGTGCCACTTAGGTCTAAGCTGTGGAGCACACTGATTAACTACAAGCACGGAAAAAGTAAGAGCAAGTAGGCAAGGAAGAAGACATGGAAGCTGTGATAGAGGTGTATCTTCCAGTATTAGAAACTATTTGTTATATAATATTAGGACAACTCACATGAATACCATCTTAAGGTGCCATCAGAGAGCCCCACATTCCCAATTTGTTAAAGAAATGACAGCTAGATATCAGTGAGCAGGAAACCTATGTACAATAGGCACAGTGAATAGCTGCAGTGCAGATGTGCTCTCTGTCAGGTGTGACTGCACTCAGTCTCACCAGGCATTCACCAAAGCAGTGAGTGCCAAAGTAGTCAGAGACTTTCAACAGACCAACATGGAATGAGGACTAAGCAGAAATTTTAATAATATTGTTGTTGCACAGACTTCAGCAAAAGTGTGCAGTAACTAAACCATTATGTGTTAAGTTAGATGGACTTTGTGGATGATGCATTTCTTTGTATGGTGATTTGGGTTTGTTTCAAACACATAATGTGATGTCTGAGGTGTCTGTGGCAAAATGAATGGGGCTTTGCCCATAAATTGATCACAAAGACAAAAGAAGAAAAAGAGATTGCTTGGAGGAGGAGGAGGTTTACTGAGATACTGACTAAAGCTGCTTTCTGAAAGCCAAGTGGATTTCTGAAAGAAGTTGATAAGCCTTGAAAAGTAATTCTCTCTTTCTCATTGGACTGTCTCCTATAATGTGGTTCATGTAACTCAACTACAGAAAAACTGTCGGGGAGAAAGGGATTTAATGTGTGCCTATGGGAAAAGAGCAGCTGCAGGTTTTGAGAGAGCAAATGTGTCTGGCAGGCTGACCAGCAGTCAGAGAGGATGGTTGCCTTAGAAGAATACAACCCACTCTTTTTTTTTTTTTTTTTTTTTTTTTGCCTAAGGGGGGGGGTAAAGCTGAAAACATCTATTGCTTATTAAGTAAAATATTTTTTTTCAGTTGTTTTTGTAAACAGGACTTTGGTACAGGTTGATGTATCACAGCTGTGATTCTCTCTTTATATATTGTCTATTACAAGTGCTTTCTACAAGAAAGCTACTAAGTCTTGTAGACAGAAAGTCTTCACAAGATTCTTACTAGAAGAACTTGGTAGAAAGTTATAGATGGGTAAACTAGAGAACTATAAAGATACGTGCTTTTGCATTTCAGAGGCCAAATACAACAAAAAAAAGGAAGCAGGGAAGAAGAAATTTGCTATGAGGTGAAATGAATTAGGAAATTCCAGCCAAAGGAATGGAATTGCCTAGCTGCATGGCTAGACTGACAAAACTTTGCTGTTTGACTAGCTTATCTGTCATATGCTTTAGGACCAAGAACCATAAAGTTCTAGATGGCATCTGTTTTAAGTAGAGGTAGGGTAGGCTTTTCATTTTCCATATAGGTAACCTGTTCATTGACTGACTGATATTGTAAAGGAGTCTATTCCTTCTAAGAAGTTTAGACCATTTTATTCAAATAACTTTGTATGAGGTAAATACGAGAACAAAGAACATGCAAGCCCTGTTTCTTTCTCATAACTTTTAAAAATATGTGATAAACCAGCTTTCTCAGACTTTCAGTGATGTTAGTACAAAATATAACTGTTTCATCTGAAAAAAAAAAATAAGAAAACTCATTCCATATCCTCTTAGAAATTCAGGATTTAGAACACACACATGATAAAGATGTAATTAAACATTTGTTCTCTTCAAGTGAGAAGACCTACACATCTAGATGTACTTATTCTGCAGAGCAAATAGGTTAGAATGGTAAAAGAGCAGGTTAGGCATTGTGCTATTTGTTAAGAGAAGGAGCAGTTTTGGGAATGGAGTCTAACAAAAACTTGGGGTTTTATCTTGGAAAGGTAAACCCTTCTACTCACAGGGTATCCTTAAACCTCTCCCATATATGCATTTGGTTTTAAAAGGTTCAGGTTACTTTCCCGTTTCTATCCTAATAGAAAAATAAACTGAGGGGAACTACATATCTAGGCAATTCATTAATGCCTCCTAGTTAAGAATGTCTGAAATCTCCCAATTTCTGTGCTCAGCCAAGGGAAAGCCACTGCTGCTCTTGCCTGCTGAGAGTCCTGTCAGGCTGTGGCAGGTGATTCCTGCTGGAGAACCTGAAATATTAACCTGCATGTGAAGAGTGGCAGTAGCTCGGCCAAGGCTTTTTTCCCTCTGTGTTTCCCTAGAAATGTTTACCTCTGAGCAGAAAGCAACAATTAAGTTTCGTTCCAGATTTTGAAAGATCTCTGCAGGCAGACATTGCCTATTTCTATGTTGACAACACATTTGACTGATGAGTTGCCTAACAGATTACATTTATACATTGATGCATATAGAACATAGATATGGAAGTGAAACAAAGGTAGACAAGCTACATACTGACCTCTCACAGCAGCCCAAAACAAAATATGTAATGAATTCTGCCTTGACATTAAGAAGCAGTACAGAAATAAACCCCAACAAGTTATAAGGGAAACAAATTTACCACATTTTACAGGTACTGAGCGTGGTTTGTTTTGTTTGTTTGTTTTTTATTGCAAAGATGAAACTGTATTTTCCTTTCTCAGAAGAAAGTTTTATGCAGCATTTTCTTAGAGAATTCAGAAACATCCTGATGCTAAAAAGTTGCGATGGTGCAGTCTCTGAAATCATCCCAGTCACATTCCTGCCTGCTCTATTTATTAAAACTCAATGCATGTTCAACTTTTGTCAGCTCACAGAGGTGATGTAAAATAAGAACAGTACACTGAACTACTACTGTAACACTGAAAGTATTCAAAAAAAGAAAAAGCAAGAGCCTGTGCTACCGTTAGTACAGGCAAACCCTGAAGAACAACTGCCCCCCCAGAACTGAGAGCAAAGGAACACCAGGTATTTCAAGAATGTCATTCATGCCACCAGCTGCCATTAAGTACATTTGTAACTCATTCACTGGAGGAAGGCATCTATAAGGTTATTTGCAATTGCCTTGTTGAAAAATGAATTAATATTTACATGGTGACATCATACTCACCTGCAAGACCCATTCAATTCCAAGATTATTATGTAGGTTATTTACTCAGATCCTCAGCTTTCTATTAGAAGCTGGAGTCAACCATTCCTGGTTAAGAAAGGCATAGAATGTGAAGTGAACAAATAAGATCCAGTCCCACTACACAAATGCAATTCTTCTTCTTGATCATATAAGATCTTTCTTACAAATTAAAGGATATTCAGCACTGTGTAGCACCAGTTTATGCTGACTTATGAACATCAATTACAACTTACTATTGTACCAACAGCTCTGAATAATTAACTACTCTTATAGTCCCTTAGGAACATTGTGCTTTTAGCTCTCTAGCCTCCTGCAGTGTTCAAACTGGGCAGTCTCTTTGATCTGCATCCACCCCTGCACTCTTTGTGCCTAGGGAGCCATATCACCTGCCCCATTCTCCATTGCTAACACATCTTAAAGATCACACACAGAGCTCCTTTTTTCCATGTAAGAAGCTCAGTCAAACCTACAGCAGACATAGACAGCCAATATAGCTGATCTTCTTTGCTAGTCTCTGAATAAGCAGAACTCAGATAGGGTTGTTCTTCACAGATAGCTTCATAAACACATTAAAAAAGTAAGATATGCTCTAAATAGCACACAGTTCTTACATTTAAACTGTTGTTAGCCTCCCACTACCATGCTCTTCAGTGCAATCTTGGAATGCATGAAAAAAAATATTCCTAAAACTACCGAAAGTTACTATACACCGATCACTGATCACTACTAAAGGAAGGGCTGGCTCTGGCAATTGCATGCATGTTCTTCAGCCAAATCATCTCTCAAAAACAGATAAACTAACGGAGAGGTCAAGAAGCGTTAAGTTATGGTCATGCAAAATTAAGTCAAGCCCTTAAAATCCCATCATTCTCTGATGCAGGGATCTGCTAAAAGCATAGTTAGGAAGTCAGCTATGTTGGTCCCCTCAGCGTTCTGTGAGGTGCATTCTGCTTTTAAAAATGACCTTTTCTTTTCATTGCAAAGCACTTAAATGTATAGGTGTCTTTCAAGCAGGGTGTTGTTTTCTGAGTATTTCCTCATAGATACAATTATCCAAACAGTAGGAGGCTGCAGAAACTCTTACTTTTTGCATGTAAATACAATGGCACCAGTTAGTACTGTTTCCAAGGCCGGGAAATTGTTATTAATCCCTTTCTGAGGATCAGTTGTACTCCATTATCTAACTGCAGCACTAAGACAGCAAGGTAAGCTTTACGAAATTGTTAACATATGCCTCCAGAGCACTGGTAGCTTCAAAACTTGGTCCCAGGAAGTGTACTAAGCTCTAAGTAAATCTTCCCTTGAAGTCTCATAGACTTATACATGTATCTTTTAATTTGGTGTCATTTAAAATTTGGAAAGAATATTTCCTTTTTTAAAATATATATTATAGCATTTAAATGGAATATATACAATTGTGGAAGAAGCAAATGACAAGTAAAGACATAAAGGAAAAATACTTTTTCTTTAAATCTTTATTGTTTCTTAATATATTTTATTATTTTTAGTCCAAACTATTAGTTCTGTACTTTTCCACCTGCTGACAGGCTCTGTAGACTTTTTAAGTTTAGCAGCTAGGCTATTTTTTCTCTGAAATTTTGTTAAAATAAACCCAGCTTCTGGAATTCACAGTAAATGCTTTGTCATTGACCTTGAAAGTACTTTGGCAAGCAAGGAATTTCTGTGCTTTGCCAAGAAGTAATGGTGATAGCAGACATTTTGATACACTTGAAACTACAGTAGTTGGTCTACTGTGTTGTTGGTAGCTTCACCTATCAGTATCCCCAGCAGCAATATTGTATTTCAGTTGTCAATTGGGAAGCAGATAATATTGGAAGAATAGGGATTTTAGACAAACAACACCACAAGCAGCAGTATGGATTTGTTGAAACCTAATATTTAGAAAGCCTTACTTTTCTCATGTTTCTTACAGTTTTGTGGACAAATAGTGCAAGATGCTTGAAATTCTTTTTTTCCCCCCTAAATTAAGAGAACTTAATATAATCAAGATTCTTTCAGTACAATGATGCCATTTATCTGAGGTGTGCATTAACAGAAATACTGAATTATAAGTTTATTCTTCCATTTTCCACCAACAGCATTTTTTTTTCTCCTTATGGATAAACTTTTAGAGTATTATACTGGAAGAAAGCTGCTTTTCAAAGTTGTCTGAAGTAATTTAAGCAGGGTTAGTTGTCTTTTTCAGCCTGAAATCCTTTGCTAAAAACAAAATGAGAAGTCTTGAGGCCAAACATTGTGACCAACAGCTATTATTTATATTTAAATAAATCGAACTTGTCTAACACTTCTGTTCCCCTGCCTCTACAAACAAGAATGAAGGCAGTACGTTTGAAACCCTTAACCATATATTATGCCTGCAAACAGGATAGGGAAACTTTTTGACACTGTTAGCCCTTTTGCATGTGCAGATCTGGTCTGCTGAGGACTGATAACCCGTCTTCATCTTCAAGCAGCAGATCAGCACACCTTACTGTCAGCAGAGCTGAAGCAATCTGGTGTTTTCAGGGGCCTGGTGCTGTAATGAGCACGTTAGCAGGTAAGTGCTTTGGCCATGGCTGCAGGGCTGCTGAATTCACCCAGCGTGGAAGATCTGGCTCCTTCCCGGTTTGCAGGCTCTACTTTTTTTCCTGTGGGAAACAGAGGAAGAGGAGACAACAGATAGTGAACATCCAGGCTTTTTCCCTGACACAGGGAGTATTCCTACACTCAGATGTGACCATTATATTTCACATGTTGACACTGTACCTTCTGTTTAAAGAAAGTTTTCAACAGTCATCAGAGATTCAAAGAAATGGCCAGTCATACTCACATAAACAGCACAGGGTTGTTCTCACCTGCACTAAATAAAAAGGAAAAAATTTTGTCTGTGAGAAGAAACATTTTTAATACTATGTACCTGAAAATGAGTTAATAAGAACTTACTTTGTATTTTGTCTTCAACATTTCATATTTTTTTCCCCTAAAAAAACAGTAAGAGATCAAGAATCCAGTTGATATGATACAAAAATTATGTAATACAGTTGTTAACTGTTACATTTTGGAAGCGAGATGCTGTTAATTCAGCCTATTCTGATTTCAGGCTATTGAAATATAAATAAACCAAAATGTATCACATTAACATGAGAAGCTTTATATAAAGCCTGCTATAGATGACAACTATATCAAGAAAGTGGGAAGGGGAAGGGGAAGGGAAGGGGTGAATGTGTCCACTATTGAGTAAAAATATAAAAAAGGTTACATACTCATGATGAAGTAAAAGACAGGATGGCTTTATAGCATGACAACATTTAGGGGTCAGCTTTTTTGTATGTGAAATGGAAATAATCTGATTTGTAAATTAAGTGAAGTACAATTGTCTTTGAAATGTATATGGCATTATGCTGATCAAAGCACTGGGGAATACCATATACATATAGCCCATTGCTCTAATGTAAGTGCTAAATTATACAACAATTATATTTAGTCATGGCTGCTTAATGGGAAAAAGACAGACAGGATTGAGTTAAATCATCGTGCACACAGTAGGTCCTAGGAGACCAGGCATAATTCCATCATGTAAGACACATAACGGATCATCCTGTCTCCACCCCAGAACAACTCAAAGATGTTATTAACTTCCTGATGATGAGAAAATGCTTGATTGTACAGAAACAATAATTTCTTTTGTCTGATTTTATATATACTCATATCAATTTGGGTAATCTTTTCAGATTTTTCTGATCCTACAGAGGACTAATCAGAAGTTAGACAACAGACTATCACAGAATAAACACATGCAGAAAGTTAATTTGGATGAGAAAATACTTCTAAAATACAATTTAAGCTTAATTTTTAGATTCAGATTGGTCTGAATGTCAGCTAGGACAGCTGCAAAGTCAAAACTGAAGCACACATAGCTCCACATGCCTCAGAAACTTGTCTTTCCATGATACAGTAGAAATGGTGAAACAACTAGGTGTCATATACATTCATGTCACATCTGATCTCAGAGAGAGTGTCTGTGTTATCTAGCAAAGGCTGAATTCAAAACACATGTAGGGAATTCTAATGATGTCTCTCACCTTTGCCCATAATGTATTTTCCTGCAAATAAGTGAAGTATCTTTGAGACTATACTGTTCTGCCAAATCTGGTTTAAATTGATTGGCTGTTTGGTGGATCAGAAACACCAAGAAATATGTGGGCAGACCTGTTACATAGGACGAAATTCCTGAGGAAACAGCCAGTTCTAACGAGTTTTCTATGAGGAAGGTTCATAACTTCTTTAAGCAACCTATTTTCATAATTCATTATTCCTGTTCCTCATATACAGCTCGAACCTTCCTTACTAGAATTTAAGATTCTTACTTCTTGTCCTAATTCTGAGAGCAGATTACCTCCTTTTCAGCAGTGTTTTATGCATGGGAAGATTGTTGTATCTCCACTTCACTAGATTATTTTTCAGACTAAACATCTTTAGTTCATTTAAAAATCTGCTTTATAGACCATGCTCAGAGGTCTATAACACATAACCATGACTTCCTCTGCTTCTCTTTCTCAGGCATCATTTTCCTTGAACTGGAGTCTTCACATTGGGATGTGGGTAAATCTTCATTGTATTCCTCAGAGTTAAAGAATATTTTCCTTTTTCTGTGGCCATAGTATGTTCTTTATGGTTCCAAGGAAAATAGATACTTTCCTTTTTTGCAACATGACATTACTGATTCATAGAGGCTTGTGATCCCTGTAGCCAGATTATTGATCAGTTATCTCCATGTTATCTTTATGCAGCTGCTTAGTTCCCATCATAAAGCACTATGCTTATACCTACTCAGGACTGTCTTTTATTTTCAGACAATGTAGACATAATTTCTATCTGTCAAGACCACTTGGAATTTCTATTAAATATCTTCATTTTTCTTGTAGTCCCTCTCATCTTGGTGACAGCTTTGAAATTAAATAAATACAATTCAGTTCATTAATGAAAATAATGAATTCTAACGGCTAAGACACAAAATCATTCAGTTATTCTCTGTATGCTCAGTCTATATGCATCAATATTTTTCTTGTTGCTGTTTTTGGAAGAGGTCTGTTTCAGGATATTTTTCTATTTTAAGAAAGTACGTATTTTAATTTAACAGGTGGAACAAACTTTTTGCCTAAAACTTTTTTTAGTTTCAAGTAGAAAATGTATTCAGAAATCTTAATAATTTTTTTTGTCTTGCCTTTTTTCCTCTCCTATGATTCTTCTTTTTTCTGAGGGCAACAATAATAATAAAATTCTGGATATTTTTAGTCCTACTTTTGCCATTACTTGTGTGTTCATGCATTTGTGTTACAGAAGAGCAATGGTTATGCATAATCTGTATTTTGTAGTGTACTCTTGAATTGTGCAATGTCATATCTACTTTGTGTCCAACCACCCTTTCTCTCACACCCAAGCAGCTAAAAATGCAAAATGCAAGTTATGAGAGATCTTTCCTGGTAGTATTGAAGTTTTCTGCAGTTGTAAATGTTTTTACATTCTGTCTCAGTAACTGCTAAAGCTTCATGAAGAAGAATCAGGAAATGTATTCTTACATCATACAGCTATGATGTCTTACTAAAACATAACGTAGTTGTGGCAGGACTAACTTATCAGTGACCTTGGGACTTACAGGCTAGTTGACAAAATTACTAAGCACAAAAGAAAAGATTTCCCCAAAGATCCATTACAAACTCTACTATTTTTAATATCCCAGGAGTATTAAAATTTAAATGAATATGGCTTCTCCATGATTGCTTATCTGCTACAATGTTCTAAACCTGACATTAGCACTGAAGTTTCAGCTCATTCAAAGTGATGCAGGTCTATTAAAAAAATATTAAATTGCCTGATAAATTGTAGCAGATTATATATTTGTAATCTTATTAAGAAACAAACTTAAATAGCTATTATATTAAAAGGTTTATTTTATTTTATAATAAGATAAACATATAATTACTGTGTGAATTCAGCAGTAGGCAATCAAATGTTATCTTCAGATTAATGGATAATTAGACACTTAAGGTGGTTAAATATTTTTAAACTGTATTGCCCAGGTAATTGCACCCTTCAATGTTTTGACAAGACTGTAATTATCTTTGTTGATGATAGATGTGGAGCCACAGATTAAGTATTGAGAGAAGTGTCTGACATGGCTAAAGGAATATTAGCACCTTCTGGTGCCGTAGATGTGTTTCAAGTCATGAGACAGCAGCAGCTGTTCATCTTTACAAAGCAGATGCTCTGTTTGACATTGTTGTATCCATCTTCTCTATCAACGATGTATGTGTGAGTACACACACACACATACACATATTTACACATACTCAACATATAGACTAACATACACTAAACTTTGCCTATTTCTTGCCAAACGATGTGAAAAATCATCCCCTAAAGACAGTTTGCAATATGTTGCTCTTGGTGCCAGATAAGCAGGTACCAAATATTGCTGTTTAAGATTAAAAAGTAATACTTGTTAGGTTTTGTCTCTGCTGAGCAGGGTTTTTTTGACAGATTTTTTTCTAACAGATTAAGATATTGTCTTAGATGTATGTGATATTCTTCTCAGTCTGACTTGAATATATAATCCTCATATTTTGTCTTATGCTTTCATTTGTCTTTGAAGAGCTTTTGTTTGCTTGTTTAGGTTTTTTTGTTTTTTGGTTTTTTGGGTTTTTTTGTCTTGCAGGCATGTTTCTCTATAGCTGTGGCTTTTATGTTATTGTCAATCCCTTGTAATTTTTTTGGAGATCATGAACTACATTTTTTTCTTTTCAAGACACTAAAAATAAGAACAAGTTCCAATACTTTTTCATTAGATATGTTTTGGGACACATGATGGATAACTTTCATCTACCCCTATGTATGTTTTCATTCTGTTGGTCTGCTTCACAGATAAATAACAATTACAGTAATTTCAGAATAAAAATCTGAGAATCGATATCTGACTGAACATCAGTACATAGGCCTACTAAGTATCTGGTCAGACATATATATTTTTTTCAAATCTTCTAGCAGTTCAGATGAGATTTCTTTCCCCAGTCACCTGTTAATTTCTTTGAGAAAAGCCATAGTTAACAAAAACTGATGTATGGATCCAAGCCACATATTGAAGGTTTGTGTTAGATCCATATAACTAAGATTTTTCTTTACAGTCATGGCATTTATTACACTACTCAAAACTTGTACCAGAAATACTCATTTCTCCAGTTATTCAATAGAAATATGATATTAAATTGAGTTTAGAGAGAATCTGGTGAGTTCTGCTTTCCACAAAAAACAATTTTTCCCATTGATTTAGTAATTTTCTCTACCCGAGCTGACAAATAAAAGTTTTAGACATCTCTCGTCTTAAATTTTCTGGTTGCCCTTGGTTTTTATTCAGGTAGATAGTTTTCACAGCAGTTTCTTCCCTTGACAGGTTTTTTCCTGCATTTTTTACTCAGCTCATTTTAAGCAAGAAAGTCTTCAATGGCTAAAGCTTTTCACCAGTTTTAAAATTTCCTCTTGCTCTCCTTGATCTGTGACAATGATATTGCTGACAGCTCCTTGATCTGATTTGTACATATAACTGAATTTCAGGATCTGTCAGATGCTTTGCAGGTTTTCTGGGTGAACAAAAATATTTTATGTCCAGCTATGTGTCTGCAGTCGGTCCACAAGCCACTCCTCAGACATTTGACAAGACTTCAAATCTAATTTTAATTTCTTCCTCAGTTCTCTTCACAATATCTCTGAGATGGTTTCAGATACTCCTTTAAATTTCTTTCTTCTGGGGAGATTTTATCAATCTTTGGATGGTTTTAGTTTTGTGAAATCATATCTCTTTTACCAATGAAGTAGAAGCTTAACAGTATTTTTCATATAAACTTTCTCCTTCCAGCTAGAAGAAAACATGCTCAAACTTACCAACTACTCTTCTATAAGTAAGGAAGAAATAGGCGTCAGAGGTTTTGTATTACTTTTAAATTTAAATTATCTGCACAAATCACTCAACAGAGCAGGTCACGAAAGAACATGAATCCAGTGTCTCTTCGGGAATGTAAGATGTAGGCTTAAAGGACAATATTGCATGATTCCTGTCCCTGCAACATGCAAACTGATTGGTATTTCAGTGTAAGACTTATTGATACTAAAATTTCTTCTATTTCTTTACCTTCATGTATTTAGAGAATAGTTTTGTATAGTGAAACTATCCACCCATCAGAGAATTAATTGCCCTGGAGACTCCCGAATTTTCTGTAATAACACCTTTAGAGGAAATTTAATACTATAAAATTTTAAGAACTAGAGAATGTAATTTAAAAAAGAGATTTACATTGTGTTTTGAATATCAACGTTAATTTTTCACCTGAAACCCACAGATTCACTTTTAAGTGCTGGTATTATTTTAGATGTTAAATTTGCATAACAGTTACTGATTTGTTGTCTGACTTCTACAGTAACATTAGCTGCACTATTAACTCATTAAAGATATTTCATAAAAATCACACCTGGCAATTTGATATATTTATTAATTGCACCCGTGTATGAACACTACCAAATATGACATACAGGCTTAGCTTCAAAGACAGTCCTAATGCATTCAAGCTTCAGTTGCAGCCTTCAGAAACCTTTAAATCACACTTAGCTATGAGATATATACACGTATATATATCTCACACACAGTGGTGATCTATATGTATAGGTTTTTGGCTAAAATTTATTATTTCACATAAAACCTTTTGAATATTTAATGAACATTTTAGTGAGATTAGCATCGCATCTTTTCTCTGGTTTATTTTTATTTATTGAAAAACTTCATTACTTTAATGAAAAAAAATATGACAAAAACAATCTGTAGTATTGATAATGATAGCTATGAGCTTCTCCAAATTCTAAAAATGTGAATTAATGCATTCATTTATTATTGGTTCACAGAAATAAAGAACATATGGCATTCTTTGCCTTTAACTATTTATTGTCTTTCAGTTATCATTAGTTTGGAGGCCATTTCTTCTGAAGTGCTTTCTGAAGGGATTAATTGGTATTTTTTAATAGCTGCCCACTTCTCATGGTCCTGTTTTTGTATATATGATATCTTTATTCCTCTCTACTACTGCCACTCTTCTGAAGTTATTACTGAAATGATTATTTATTCATGAATTAAGAACATGAGGAACCTACTGCTCTTGCATTATGGTTTTTAGGACTACCAAATTCTGCTTGAACAATATGATGTTCCCTGGCTCACTGGCTGCTGTGACTGGCCTGGTAGGTGAGGGCAGAGCAGTGGATGTTGTCTGCATTGCCTTCAGGAAACCTTTTGACACTGTCACCCATCAGGTCCTCATAGAAAAGCTGATCAAGTATGGGCTGGCTGAGCAGCCCATTTCAATGAGATTGGTGGAATGAAAACTGGCTGAAGGGATGGGCTGAGAGTGGTGGTCAGTGGCATGAAATCTAGTTGGAGGACAGTAGTGTATCCCAGGGGTCAATACTGGGTGTAATCCTGTTCAATTTCCTCATTAATGAACTGGATAATGGGGCAGAGTGTACTTTCAGCAAATTTGCTGGTGGCAGAAAACTGTGAGTGGCTGATGCACTCTAGAGGGTTGTGCTGCCACCCAGGGGGAGCTCAACAACCTGGAGAAATGGGCGGACAGGAACCTCATGCAGTTCAAAAAGGGGACATACAAAGTCCTCCATCTGGGGGGGAACAACCCCAGACCCTAGTACCAGCAGGGGACTAACTGACTGGAAAGCAGCTTTGCAGAAAAGGACCTTGGGGTTGCTGGCAGACACCTTATTGAACATGACCTAGCAATGTATGCTTGTGGGAAAAAAAGCCAGTGGTGTTCTGGGCTGCATTAAGAAGAGTGTTGCGAGCAGGTTGAGGAAAGTGATGGTTCCCCTAATGGTTCCCTATACTCAGCACCAGTGAAACCAAACCTGGAGTACTGTTTATAAGGTATATGTATAGCTGAAGGGAGGGTGCAAAGAAGATGAAGCCGTATTCTTTTCAGTGGTGCCCAGTCACAGCACCAGAGGCAATGGGCATATGCACTGAAACACAGAAGGTTCCATCTGAATGTCAGAAAACACTTTTTTACTGTGAAGATGACCAAGCACTGGCACAGGTTGCCCAGGGGACTTGTGGAGTTCCCAGCCATGGGAACCAGGCAGAACCAAAAGCTGTCTGGACAACCAGCTGTAGATGACCCTGTTTGAACATGTGGCTAGGACCAGATGACCTCCAGAAGTCTCTTCCAACCTCAATCACTCCATGATTCTATGGTTCTACTATACTTACCCTTTTTGTTACTATACTCTGGCACTAATCTTTCTTCTGTTTTAAAATCTGAGTCAAAATCAGCTTTCATCTGAGTAGATCAGTATCACAGCTATAGGTAAAGAATATTAAAATATGTCCTTTATGCTCCTTCCATTTTTCTACTGAGATATTAATGAGAAATGCTGTGAAGAAAATGCTTCACAATTCAGTTTGGTGACCCATGTAGCTGAACTTCCTCTCAGACTGTAAAACTTTTAAAATTAACTGTGAAAAATCTTTTGTTAGATGAAATCACTATTTCTAATGAAGTTTCAGTTTGAGAAAAAAAAACAGAAAAATGGAACTAGTCTCTCCAAACATTTTGATCCTTTAAAATAATTTTGATGTTTGAGTTCACCAAACAGTGCAAGCCAACGAGATAGGAAAACATTTTGTCCTATAGGAATGGGTTTTTAGAATAAATTAGGGCTGGCCTTTCTAGCTCATAGTTAGAAGATAGGTATTAGTCTATGATAAAATAAAAATTTGGATTTCGGCTCTGAAATAAATTCAAACTCTTCAAAGCTTTTTTCTTTCCTCCCCTGTACAAGTAGTGAAATTAATTATTGCCCCCAGATTTTAAAAAAAAAAAAATAATTATCAAATATTGAAATGTCCATTTTCACAGAAGCATAGAAAGCCAAATACATCTATATTTAATTTCTAGAAAGAAAATTTTGTTCACCTTTACCTGTTGAACTTTTTTTATCAGTGGTAGGATAAATTCAAAGATGACAATTTGCATGTTTCTTGTCCTTGGAAGAGAAGGATACCTAATGGAAATGCCATGATTTAGCATTTAGATCAACCAAAGGGGAGACTGATGCATCACAGAAAATAATTTTTCAAATGTAAATATTGGCTTATAGAAGAGACTGGAAGCATGAGACAGAAGCTGAGGTGCCATGGCATTCAGGGTTTGACTGATAGATTTTCATTTGATCTGCTCTAACTGATTCAAATAAACAATTAAAATGTCTTAAATACAGTTGACCTCATCAAAAATTATAGAAAATGAGAGACTAAAAAAGGGCAGAAAAAAATATTAAAAGAAGTTAATAAAGCATTCAGGAGTTATTTTCTAAGAAAACTGGGATTTTTTGAGCAAGTCAAAACATAGGATAAAAAGATAATTTTTATCTTCTGATTTTAATTGAGTTTACTTTTTCACTCAGTTTCAATGACTTTTCAACATGAACTCTCATACTACTTCAAGTTAATTAACTGCATCTTATTGCAAGTGAAATCAACATTTCTGTGCAACATTATAAACTGATTAAACTGCTAAAGAAAACTGACATTCTTTGTGTAATTGGAGCAGCTCAGCTCTCACATATAAAGCAACTTCCAGTTTTCTTAATATTGCTTAAAGTAATCAACAGTACAATTAAGAACAGGGGAAAAAAAACCACCAGCCATTAAAAAAATGAAGACTGATACATCATTTGCAATAGTGTATAGGAAGTACAGGCCAACATAGAATGCATGCAGATTCAGTTTTTGTAGTGCATGTTCATACCACGTGGTTTGCCCAATTATCCGTAACAACCATTTTGGGGGATAGCTGTGGTCTGTGCTTAAATTATACTTCTGTTAATGTTTTCTTCTCAACCCCCAGGCTTCCAACCCCTTGCTCTTCTCCAGATAAAGAAAGTGCTGTGGTTTGACCATTTGACCAGACTGAGAACTCAAATGCACATTGTGAGGTCAGAAACAAAGTCCAGATGAAAATCCAAATAGTAAAATTTGTAGATATGGTCATTTGAAGTCCAGAGTGCTTTGGGTCTACTGCTCATTGATACACTTTTCTAATAAATAGCCAAAACCTTAACCTTAGATGTAATGAATAATTCCGTTGAAATCTAATTTCATATGATTACTTGTATTGTATATAATTAAGCCAGTGAATAAATCTTTTTAGAAGCAAGTCTAAGGAAGGAGCACTAAAGTAAACGTGGTTTGAATTTAGTAGCTATAACAACCCATAGATTACTAAACACAGCAACACATTCCTACCCTTTTAATGTATTTGCAAATTTAAATCCCACTTTTTAATTAAAGTAATCTCAGAATAATATTTCTTTGGATTTGTTTTTCACATGGATTCTATAGAGGGTGAACTTTCTTTAGAAAAGGAATTTTTTTATAGTGGTTTTTTTTAGTATTAACTTTCTCACACAGGCAAGTTGACAAGAATATAACAAGGGACAGAAAGAATACTAATGAATTATAGAAAAACCACTGATTGTATTTGGAAAGAAAATAACAATTTGCATTTTTTATAATATATTTTTTTAATTTGGTGATTGGGGTAGAATTTTTCTATGCTTTTACTAAAACAACTGCAGTATTAACCTAGTATTTAAATTACAATGCATCATGCTTGATTGAGGGTAATTATTGTTGTGTTATAAATAACATAACACATCTTGAATTCTAATTTTGCTATAGTTACAGAAAACCAGTTTAATTAAGTTATAAATTATGTTTAACAGTGATATTTTTACAATACAGTCTTTGAGTTCACAGAACACCATACAGGGAAAAAAATCCAATCACTGAACATAGTTTGCAATAATGCTAACCTATCCATAATCACATTTTCTTGTGTTTGCTCATGGATTTGTTACAGCATAATGAACCATGTAACATAGTCTGTAGATTTCCTGTCAGGATAAGTGCTACCTATCTGAAACAGATAAAGTATTTTCTCTCTTAAAATCTACCCTTTACAAAAAAAATACTTGTCTTGAAAGCTTTACCCTTAATCTAAGTCAGTCAGCGATCTAGATTCCTTTGACATTACTGCTTAACACTTGCTATTCTAGACATTGGAGAACTTCAATATTGTAGAGAAAATAGTTCATAAAGTCTATAATGGGTTATGATTATGAGGGTATCCCCATCGTATTCAAAGAGAAATAAATGATGTAGGCCACTGCTCCTTGTAGCATAAAGAAACAATGTGGCAACTGTTAGTAAACACTTGATCTTTACATGATTGCACTAGAAACTATCATATTACTCTAAAATCTACCTTTTCACTGCAACTTTCTACAGAAGAGGAATGGAATGTCTAAAGATCTATACAAGCCAGGAACCTCTCTCCAGACATTGTCCTGCTGCTTCCAACCAGTAAGTCCAAACAATAAATTTGAAAAAAAACTTCAAAGTGTGTTCCCAGGTTATGTTATTTCCTTTGACCCCTTAAGTAAGCAAACTTGTCTAGCTACATCCACTCTATGAAGTCAAAACCAGGAAGGCTTAAGCAAGCTAATGGTCAAGAACTACATACACTGCTGATTTTAATGTGACTTTGTGTGAACCATCTGTACTCTATGTACAAATTTTTGGAGTCTGTGATGAACATAGAATCATAGAATTGTTTAGGTTGGAAAAGACCTTTAAGATCATCAAGTCCAACTGTTAACCTAGCATTGCCAAGTCCACCACTAAACCATGTCCCTAAATGTCTTTTAAATACCTCTAGGGATAGTGACTCAATCACTTCCCTGGGCAGCCTGTTCCAATGCTTGACCACCCTTTCAGTGGAGAGATTTTTTCAATATCCAATCTAAACCTCCCCTGGTGCAACTTGATGCAATTTCCTCTTGTCCTATTGCTTGTTCTTTGGGAGAAGAAATCGACACTGGCATCACTATAACCTCCTTTCAGGTAGTTGTAGAGAGCAATAAGGTCTCCCATGAACCTCCTTTTCTCCAGGCTAAACAACTCCAGTTCCCTCAGCTGCATGTCATATGACTTTTTCTCTAGACCATTCACCAGCTTCGTTGCCCTTCTTTGGGACCGCTCCAGCATTTCTATGTCCCTCTTGTGAGGGGCCCAAAACTGAGCACAGTGTTCTAGGTGAAGCCTCACCAGTGCCAAGTACAGGGGGACAATCCCTTGCCTTGTCCTGCTGGCCACACTGTTTCAGATACAAGCCAGGATGCTATCGACCTTCTTGGCTACCTGGGCACACTGCTGGCTCATATTCAGCCATCTGTTGACCAGCACCTCCAGCTCCTTTTCCACTGCACAGCTTTCCAGCCACTCTGCCCCAAGCCTGTAGTGTTACATGGGATTGTTGTGACCCAAGTGCAGAACCCAGCACTTCTCCTTGTTGAAACTCACACAACTGGCCTCAGCCCATTGATCGATCCAGCCTGTCCAGGCCCCTCTGTAGAGCCTTCTTACTCTCAAGGACATCAACACTCCTGCCCAGCTTGGTGTCATCTGCAAACTTACTGAGGGTGCACTTGATCCCTGAATCGAGATCATTGACAGAACTGTCCCCAACAGTGAGCCCTGGGAACACCACTTGTGACTGGCCACCAACTAGACGTAACCCCATTCACCACCAGTCTTTGGGCTTAGCCATCCAGCCATTTTTTTGCCAAGCAAACGGTACATCTGTCCAAGCCATGAACAGCCACTTTCTCCAGGAGAATGCTGCAAGAAATGTTGTCAAAGGCTTTACTAAAGTCTAGGCAGACAACATGCACAACCTTTCTCTCATCCACTAAATCAGGTGATCTTATCATAGTAGGATATCAGGTTAGTCAAGCAGGACCTGCTTTTCATAACCCCATGCTGACTGGGCCTTATTACCTGGTTGTCTTGTACATGCCATGTGATGGCAACTCAAGACGATAGGCTCCAAAACCTTCCCCAGCACTGAGGTCAGACTGACAGGCCTCTAGTTCCCTGGGTCCTCCTTCCTGCCTTTCTTGTAGGTGGGCATCACATTTGCTAGCTCCCAGTCAGCTGGGGCCTCCCTGCTTAGCCAGGACTGCTGATAAAGGATTCAAAATGGCTTAGTGAGCACTTCTGCCAGCTCCTTCAGCACCCTTGGGTAGATCCCATCCAGCCCCACAGACTTGTGTGTGTCTAAGTGGTGTAGCAGGTCACTGACCATTTCCCCTTGGATCATGTGAACTTTATTCTGGTCCCTGTCCCCATCTTCCAGCTCAGGGGGCTGGGTACCTGGAGAACAACTGGTTTTCCTATTAAATACTGAGGCAAAGAAGTAATTAAGTACCGTAGCCTTTTCCTCATCCATTGTCACTACATTCTCCTCCATGTCACTACATCAAATAAAGGATGGAGATTCTCCTTAGCTCTCTTTTTATGCTGTATGTTGCTAAATGTGGTGATAGAAACATTTTTTATTTTCTTTTATGGCAGTAGCCACATTAAGTTGCAGTTGGGCTTTGGCCCTTCTGATTTTTTCCCTGCATAATCTCACAACATCTCTGTAGTCCTCCTGACTTGCCTGCCCCTTCTTCCAAAGGCCAAAACGCTCCTTTCTGTCCCGAGTTCCAGCCAAAGCTCTCTGCTCAGCTAGGCAGATCCTCTTCTCCACAGGCTCATCTTTTGGCAGTGGGGATGGCCTGCTTCTGTGCCTTTAAGATTTCCTTCTTGAAGAATATCCAGCTTTCCTGGAATCCTTTGCCCTTCAGAACTGCCTCCCAAGGGCGTCTGTCAACCAGTCTCCTAATCAGGCCAAAGCCTGTCCTCCAGAAGTCCAAGGCAGCAGGTTCTACTGACCATCCACCTTACTTCCCCAAGAATGAAAAACTATTACTCTGTGCTCATTATGCCCAAGATGGCCTCTAACCATCACATCACCCACAAATCCTTCTCTGTTCACAAACAACAGGTCTAGTAGAATGCCTTCCCTAGTTGGCTCCCTGACCAGCTGTGTCAGGAAGTTATCTTCCACATACTCAAGGAATCTCCTAGAGTGTTTCCTCTCTGCTGTATTGTATATCCAGCAGACATCTGGAAAGTTGAAGTCCCCCATGAGAACAAGAGCTAGTGATTGCAAGAGTTCTCCCAGCAGCTTATAGAATACTTCATCTGCCTCTTCATCCTGGTTGGGTGGTCTATAACATGTTCCCACCATGGTATCTGCCTTGTTAGCCTTCCCCCTGATTCTTATCTGTAAACACTCAACACTATCATCACCGTCATTAAGGTCTGGACAACCAAATCACCCCCTAACATACAGGGCTATCCCACTGCCTTTCCTTCCTTGCCTACCCCTTCTGAAGAGTTTGTAGCCATCTTATTGCAGCTCTACAGATCTGTGAGTCATCCCACCATGTTTTTGTGATGGCAACTATGTCACAGTTTTTCTGCTGTGCAATGGCTTCCAGCTCCTCCTGTTTGTTGCCCATACAGCATGCATTGGTGTAGATGCACTTCAGCTGGACTATTGATTCCACCACCATTTTGGGGGAAGAACCCTAATTCTTACATGACCATTCTCATGTGCTTCTGTGGTTTCTAACACATCAATAACCATTGTACCTTTGCTGCTGCATAGATCTTCATCCCCTGCTTCCACTGAGACTGAAGATGGAAGGACGTCACTAGCACACTGTCCCTCAAACATTGGCATGCATCCCCCGGGCTTATATCTAGCGAGCCTTTTCTATCCCTTTCTTGCTTCAAATCTAATTTAAACCTCTTTCAATAAGCCTTGCAACTCCTGTGCAAAGATCCTTTTCCCTCTTTGAGACTGGTGTACCCTGTCTGATGCCAGCAGGCCTGCTGTCATGTTAACTGACCCATGATCAAAAATCCCAAAATTCTGCCAGTGACGTCAGGCTCAGGGCCAGGTGTTGATCTGCTGGCTCTCCCTGTTTCTTCCCTCATCATTCCTGGAATGCAACTGGAAGGATGGAGGAGAGCACTACTTGTGCTCCTGATCCCTTAACCAGCTGTCCTAAGGCCCTGAACAATCTTCACTGCCCTTGGACCTCCTGTACAGCTTTACCGCTGCCTCCTGAAAAATCAATAATGGATGATAACCCCAGGGCCGTACAAGGGTAGGAAGCTTTCTCATCACATCTTTAACCTGGGCCCCAGGGAGGCAGCAGACTTCCCCAACAAGGGGGTCTGTTCTCCATATTGGGCCTTCTGTTCCTTTCAGAAGGGATGCTCCTGTGACAATGACCTGCCTGTTTTTCTTCATGGAAGCGGTTTTGACGCAGGGTGTGGGGTGACTTAACCAGCAAGACCTCCAGGTTGTATGAACCATCGTCCTTGTTATTGTTTGGTTCCACTTGCAGAGACTCACACGTGTTACACACGGGCAGCGGGGGCAGGTGGGGCAGTCACGGAGGACACACACACACACATGCTGGGCTGGGCAGGAACCTGTTG
The DNA here is from genome assembly GCA_035590215.1 of Microhierax caerulescens. Taxonomy (NCBI): domain Eukaryota; kingdom Metazoa; phylum Chordata; class Aves; order Falconiformes; family Falconidae; genus Microhierax; species Microhierax caerulescens. The sequence goes on along the minus strand of JAVJGJ010000037.1, from coordinate 64,815,399 downwards.
CCATTGCCCCCTGTCCCTTAAGGGGCTGTGTTCAGCCTGTCTAGGAGGATAGGGAATCCTCCGTATCATGTGTCCTGTCTGCCTGTTGGGCTGTCTCAGGGAAGGCAGGGCATGGTTCCAGCAGTGTCCCTCCCTCCCTGGTACTCCCCAGGCCACCCACCTGCTCCCGGAGCTCTGTCACTGGGCAGAGCTCCTCTGCCTGGGCTCACCTCCCACAGGAGCGCTCGCTGTTGCCGGTACTGGCATAACAGCAGGGCACAGCTGGCAGGTGTCACCGGGGTGGCTGCGTGTTCCCAGCGGAGCTCTGCCTGGACAGCTGTGTCAGCCGTGGTGGGTGCAGAGCTCAGAGAGGCCGTGGCTTTCTGCTGGGTGGGTACCATTGCTCCCTGGTCAGGCTGGCAGGGCTTCAGCACCCTTCCTGCACGCCCCCCTGCACAAACTGCTACACCACGGCCAGGTGGCTCGTGCTCCCCAAGGGCTCCTTTATATGTGGGGAGGCCTGACTGCCATTGCTCCTGGCCCTGCCCGAGTCCCATCAGCTGCTGTGCCACAAGCCGGGGGCTCCCAGAACCTCTCTTGGCTCCCCT
>JAVJGJ010000037.1:64779488-64814712 GCA_035590215.1 Microhierax caerulescens | reverse complement strand
TGCTCCTGGCCCTGCCCGAGTCCCATCAGCTGCTGTGCCACAAGCCGGGGGCTCCCAGAACCTCTCTTGGCTCCCCTGAGGTTCCTCTGTTCAGGAACCCCCTGTACACCACACTGGAATGCCTCGCTGCTGATTGTGCTGGTCCAGAGCTGCTTGCCTCAGTGATGCTGCTACCCATGTGGGTGTTAAGTGCAGCATGTAGACAGCCTTGATTCAAGCTTAGCTTTCAGCTTAAATGTATACATACTGACTCCTAGGAAAGACTTTGCTGTTTGGAAACTGAAGCATCTGAAGATATGTACCATTTCTGAGAATTCCAGCTGAGCTTCTCCTTGCTGGTTTATTCTATGCTTACATTACTGATCATTACCTACTTGATAATCCATAATTAAAGAATCAACCTGATGATTCCCAACAAGCCTATGAGTAGGAGCTGACTGGTCACAGCTTTGTCCAGTTGTTGCACTTCTTAAAAAAATCTTTGGGGATAACTTTTTCAATTTTTGGGAACATAATTAATTAATCACAGAGGTCAAGTTTTTAACTTTTGCTTAAGGTTTATAAACAAAGTGAAACAAATCTAATATTGCCATTCTGAGAAGTAAAATATTGAATTAACTTTATTTTTATTTTGTCATTTAATTATTAATTATTTTCAGTTCCTGAGTTCTTTAATATTTGAAATATGAATTTAATATTTTAATGCACCTTTGTAATAATGCATTTTTTCTTTATTCATATGAAAAATAATTATATAATGCCAAGCAATGATTTTGTCTTAGCATAGAGCAACATAAATCTTGTCAACATTCATATGATTTTTAATTTTGGAGAAAAAACAGAAAAGGTTTGTTATAAACAAAATTTTAAAAGTGTAATTAAACTCATGTTTAGATAAAAAAAAGGGGTTTTGGTTTTTTTTTTCTAGATAGAAGATGAAAATATTCTGGTCTAATTGTAATGAACATACATTGGAAGTTTGGAGGTAACATCCCAGAGCTATACTCTGCTTTGACATGTAATATTAGATCCAAAGATAAGTAATCTGGGGACAACAACATTGAAGTTCTTTGTGTGTTTGGTTCGGTTAGGTTTTAATTTAAAAAATTCAGTGAGTCTGTAGATTTTTCTTTGGGAATGAACTCTTAAGGAATCTCAGAGCTTTACATTACATAAATTTTCTATTGCAACTGAAAACTGTGAGGACACTGTGCTTCCACTTTATAACATAACATTCAATGTCTGATTCACAGGAGAGAAAGTAGATGAGGAATCTGGGAACTTTAGGAAGCTAAATAGTTTATTATAGTAATCTAATGCCTAACATCTGGTCTGCTAATGTGCTCTTCTGGGATTAAATGGTCCTCTCAAGCTTCCTGCTTGCTACTTTAGTGAACAGCCCTGTCATATAGAGAACTTTGAAAGTGTTGAGAGTCATGGAACACATAAGTATTATTTCAGTCGAAAATCAGATCCTCTTATATGAAAAAAAGTATTTCCTAATGACAAAGTAGGGATCAAACCTTACATTGACTAGAAGATGGCTGGCTTTTGTCTAACCCTAGCAACCAAACCTTGTAATGAGCTCTGCTGGCCTCTGGATGGCATAATGCTGTCACACAAAAAAGGACAAAAATCTTTTCCCAATCAGTTAAAAAATGTTTTAAAGAAAAAGTGCTGAGAATGAATTCTAGGTTGGGTCATCATGTTATATTTTACATGATACACTGGAATATTACAGTCATATTCTGTATTTTTTAAATTATTCCCTGATTAAAAATGTTAAATATTTGTTATTTTCGTAGATGAGAAATAGCCTCCAGTCACTAGCACTCATGGGCTTAGATTTAATCCACTTTGAATATTATTCTTCTTCTATGTACTGTGGACCAGTGTTTATAGTATATGGGACTCTCAAGATAGTCACAACATAATGTTGCAGTCTATCCAAACCAAATCCAAGTAATGTACTAGTGCTAGTACTCAGCTCTATAGAGGCATCTCATTGACAAAATGATAGGGAAATATTTTTCTTTAAGAAAGAAACTTCTCCATGACAGGTTATCAGAAATATTATACCCTTAAATATTTATATCTTTCCTTTTTTGTATTTAATATTTAAAATATATATGTAATCCTAGCTCTGATTTTAGGTGAATTAATGTCATGTATTGCTCCAAATAAACCCCATTTGTGCCTTTCCATGGAAATGTGCATTTTCAAATGCATATCAGATGATTTAGTTAATTTTTTATATCATACTAGGATTACAATGCATTGCTATTAGTATTTAAATGCAGTCATTTTGAAAGGCAGAAGACCTTCCTCTCTCACCTGGAAATTAATGTATTAGTGCTTTTTCTTTTTAAGGTGTACAACTATTTTGGCTTCTAAAGGTATATAAGTTTAAGATAGAGAAAAGCTGTGGGCCATTACCAAAATGAGTCAGATGTTTTAATTTTATGCAAAACCATATCTTTTGGGTGTCATGAACTGACAGGATTTTGGTAGGTCTGCGATTTGTAGGCTCTGATATAAGTCTGGGTAGCTGTTGGTCTGCCACTTAGCTCTGCCTTGTGTATCTTACTACAAATCTTTCAAAACTGGCTTTTATTTGTGATCCAGAAATCTGGAGAGAGGTGGTGTAACTACAAATCAGACACAGTCTCTTGAGTTCCTATGGGCTATACTAGCAAGCAATACTAGATATGCGTAAGTTTTATCCTAAGTGGAATATAGGTAGTTAATGATTTGATAATATTTCTTTAACAGGCAGAGTACTAATGAAAGATACAAAGTCACTGGGCAAGTACATATAATCTTTGTTCCTTACGTAGGATTTCTGAAACTTCGTACAGGGAAAATTTAGAAAAGTGGACAAGCCTGACACAGTGAAATTTCTATCTAAGTTTACAAAACTGTGGAAATACAGAAGAAACTTCAGTTATTGTTCTTCTTGTCAGATGGGTAATTAACAGACTCAGGTGTCTGCCTGTATTTAAATTGCTCTTCCCATTTGCCCTTTTCACCTCTTTCCCTACTGTTTATATAGCCTGCTCCCCTTCCTGTACCTGCTGTGAATGTCAGGGAGCTATAGTATTGCAGACCATAAGAAGCATTTATTTTCTACAAAAGTTGTAATTCTTCAAATAATCAGTCAGAAATCCTTCCAAAAGAACTGTAGCATTTTTACTGTTGTGTGTTGTTGTTGTTATCCAAAGGCTTTTACATGTATCTTGAAGAGTAAGGTGAGTTGTTTATCAGAAGAATACCTATTTCAGCCACTTATGTGTGTCATAGTCAGCCAGCAATCACATTATCTTACTGCTAATTGTCCTCCCTGGGCTACAATTTCTAATGGATCAATTTATGTGCTAAATGATAATTTCATAGTTTTGGTTGATGGTGTGTCAGCTTCATAAATTGTACTTAAGAGTATGTATTACTCTTATATTCCTCATTGGTTTGTATGTTTTCTTAAAATTAAGGCAAAGGTAAGTAGACCTAAATGAAGGGTTCCTTCATCCAGGGAAAGTTATGAAAACAGAATATTAGTTTACAATACCATAATATAATTAGTCTCTTCATGCAGAGCACATCTGAATGTATTGAATAAATAATGCATATATGTAGGTATCAAATAGATACTGAAAAATCAGTTTAATTTTTTTCTTCAAAGAGTGTATCTTCTTTTGCAAATTAAATGTTGAAGTAATTAGACCAATTAAAGTTATGCTGCATTTTTACTCTATAATTTGTGCATGTTATAAAAATTTTACTGATGGTTCTCTATTCATATTTTTTGTGTTGCTATTTAGAAAAGTCTCAGACTTTTGATTTATAATAATCATTCTTTTGGCATAATTTACAAACAGGTTGAAATCATAATGTGTGGTAATCTGAAAACAAACTGGACTGTCTGGTTGTACTTCTGCTCAGCAAAGTTACTTACAGTACTTTTTGCCATAGTCCTTCTATAGTCAATCCTGTATTGTTGACCATAGTTAATTTTGGGATGTGAATTCGGTAGGGTAAAATGCAAAATGCAACTTTACTTTCACACTGTTTGGTGCCTGTGACCTCTAGAATTGGTTTACTATGGCCTGTAACTACTGTATAGGCAATTTGCCCCAGGTCTCTTTAGAACAAAGGATAACTGCATTGTGTTCAAATTATTGTCCTTATTTTGCATATGTTGTACTTATTGATGTTTGTTTGTTTGTTTTATTTTATTTTTAAAGTGGCCCATCATTTATGTTTGTGTTCAAGAACCTGCTGGCAGAACTTTGCCTCTATTTAAGAGAGTTTCTTTTCTTCAATGTCTGTGCAAAGTCACACACTGGCCCTACCACTGTGTGGTATCTAAGTTGCTATCATCTTTTCAAAGTGTTCTTGTCATATCTCAGAAGTTAACCTTGGAACCAGTGTTTTCTAATAGCAAAGACAACATATATTCAAAATTCCAGTGAGTATTAATGTTCATTTAAATAGGCTTTGATTAATTTCATAGTAAAAAATATGGTGAAGGTGATTTGGATCATATTTATATCACAATACTTACATGTCTATAAAAATTATCCCAGAAGGTGAAAAAAGAATGTTGTTTATCAAACTAATAAAAATAGCTAATAAAAAATTCTACCACGTTCAGGCTGTAAGGTTGGGAGGATAATTGCAAACATGGGAAACTCAAATTAAAAGAAACAAAGATTTCTAAGTTGCTTGGACAGTTCAAAGTTTCCCGTTAAAAAGAAAAGGAACAACAAAGAAACAGGCTTTGATGTGCAAAAGCATTTGCTGATGGAAACTTTTTCACTTAAATTAATTGCAGTGAGATCAATGTTTGATGTGCAGCACATGCTGATAACCTTTGTACTATTACTGATAAGGCCTTCAACATTCACTTGTGCTAAATACTCATCAGATGTGCTATTGAGTCTGTTATCCTGAAACATATTTAGTAGCATTTGAGATCTTTTTTTCTCTCCCAAATAGAGCCTGTCTCACCACTTTTTGCAGCTGCAGAAGAATTGCCTGAATGAGTTTCTCATCATAATAACTATGAAGATCAAAAACAACCAGATGGTTCTTTCAGGGTCCTTAGGCAAATAAGATATGCCATGTTAGGGATATCCAGTCAATAAAAGTCTGTTTTACAGATAGGCATGAAACAGCTCTGCTTTTTTTCTCAGCTGGCTAGGAGCCACTTACTTTGATTAATATAACACCAGCAAGGTCTGAAACTCTAGCACTGTACAACCAGCTTGTAGCCTAGGCCCTACATGTGAACCTGGCACTAAAGACTTTGCATGAATATACCCATTCTTGAAACAAATGCTTCCAAAGCACCACCCAAATTCTTCAAGCCTAAGGGGCTTCACTGAGTGGGCTTGTTAGAGGTAGAGAGGAAGCTACAGCCTTAGGAAAATATAATGACAATTTGTATGATTTCCTTCTAGAGGCTCAAAGTTCTGCTGGATGAGTTCCTAAAAACCTGATCTAACTTTCTAGTTAGTTCCAGTGTCCAAGTTGGTCCTGCTGCAGGCCAGAGAACCTCCAGAGGTCTCTTTCAACCTAAATTATTTTACTAATCCATGATTAAATGATTGCAACTTAGCAAGCTTAACCAATCTGCATTTCTACCTGATTCTGCAAAGGTTTCCCTAGGTGTCTTTGGAGCAATCATCTATGAAAGAAGCTCTGATAATATTTCATCTCTGAAATATGCTATAGAAATTAGACTTCTATTAGCTATAGATATCTGTCGATGATCTCCTTCATTGAGATGTCTTCTGCTCATTTTACCAGATCAGGAGAGGGGGGTGAAATTACAGGAAAGTTTCTTACTGAAAGTAAGATGGAAATATGTCATGTAATATTAGACAGCTCTGAGTAGAATTGAAACTTTTTATAACAATATGAAAGCTTCATTAAATAGGTTTTTTTAAAAGTCATTCTTCCAACCTTTTTTGCTGTAGTGTGACCTTGTCCTCCTCACTAAAGTTCTGTAACTGATTTTAAAAATCACAATTTCTTCAAATGTAGTCTGAGTCACTGTTTCTAATTTCAGAACTGCAAGGCATAATCTAGGCTTAGATTTGTCTTTCTATTACCTACCAATAATATGTAAAAAAGACCATAGGCATAAGAAGGAGATGTGTTTACCAAATGGTACTCTTAAAAGTACCATTAAGAAAATGCTTTGAAAAGAGTCAGACACAAGCTTCACCTAGTTGATCTCACTTCTAGTAAGAGAATAAAATTTGGCAACATTCAAGACCGGGATGTCTCTGTACTGTGGTGTATTTATCTTCTATCCTTTGTATTCCTACACCTGTTTAGAATAAAACTTTTTTCTGAGGTAAAGGCCTCATAACTGGACTATGAAAGTATTGACACCCCATGATATTGCTTCCTTCATGCTGTGAGCAACAGAATAGAAGACCCAGGGATCCAATGGGATGGAGATAGCAGCTGTCCATGTCTTACGGCAGGCCCAAACTGCTGTTTGGTTGGTGTTAATTGACAGCTCTTCGAGGATACATATGGTTATCTGAAATGCAGTGCATCATATTTCTCTTTAGCTAATCTAGATCCATGCAGACACAGTGTCTCCTGTTTTCCACATATGGACAGAGTTCATATCTGGACTCAGGCCTATAACCTCCTTTGCCATGGGTAGCTTCTGAAACTCCAGCTGACCTGGGTAGTATGTATGGAAAACCACCAGGTAGGCAGGAGGAACTGCTATTCCTCAATAGCAGTTCCCTCAATATATATTGCTATATATTGAGGAAAATTCATGCATTGCCCAAACAAGAGAAATAGACTGCCTGTTTTGCTGCTAGTTAATCAAAATATGTTGGGACATTGACTCCTTACTCTAAAAATGTCTAATTTTATGACTCAGTGGCAGTTATCTGTTAAATTTTGCCAGAAGATCCTTGGGTTTTTTCCTTAGAAAGGAAAAATATTCCAGCATTAGGTGACAGTATAACAAGCCTGTCCAAGGAAGACATGGAGCAGTACTGCTTCAGAACCTTGGGCCTAGTACTCCTCTATTTTAAAGTTGGGGAGTGCACCCTTTCCAGAGATTTGTAATTATATTTACACTATAAACACATAACAAAACCTGTGTAAGATTAGAGATAAGATTATAACACGTTTAAACTAGTAGCTTAGAACATCTTGGATTCCTCCAGTAGCTTTGTTATTTCAAACCAATGCAAACTAGTTTTTCAGCAGGATTGCCTGTCCTAAAGGACTTGCACATCTTAAAAACCTTGAAACTGTTTAAAAATGCTGAAGTGTTTTCTAATGTATGAAGTCTTTTAAGCTTCTGTAGAAAGCTATGTTTAAGCCACCTAAATTTCTCAACCTGTCCTGAACTCCCTGCTGAAAGCAAAAAGGCCTGTGTCCAGCATACCTATTCCTTTTAGTTTTTAAACAAGGACATAAAGGAAAGCTGAATACTTGATGCAGTGGTTTATTTCCAAATGAAAGAAAAAAGTTACATCCTGAGAACTTTTGCTATCCCACTTAATTTGTGAAGAAAATCTCCTCTATGGCCCAAATTACCATCCAATAACACAGAGGCAGTAATTGACAGCAGCTTTCATTTCAAAATGTCAGTGAGCACTAAAAGAATATATCTTGTAGGTTAGAACATCTGGGACCTGACATCTATAAAGTGAGTTTATAACGTGGATGGTCCCAAATTCATGCTAAAAGTCCACTGAGTTCAGACTGATGTGACAGACATTGGCACCCCAGAAAACATACATTGTGGTGCTTTGAGCAGATAACCAACAGCAAAATGTAAGTAAACCACAAAGACTTGCATTTAGACAGAGTGTATGGATAGAAGAATGCAGTTAAAATGCAGTAACAAAAAGAATAGTAACTATTTCAAGACAGTAGTCAGTCAACAATCTCTTTTAGACTCACAAACTATGTCCAGGGTAGTTCACGTATAAACAATGTATGCCATGAAAATATTTTGTCTTAAATTTCACAATATAGAATCTGCAGGTCAAAACAGGTACTGATGTAAACTGCAATAAAGACATCGGTGTGGGATGCTTTGCCACATAAAAAGCACAACTTTTTAGTTATGCTAGATAATATTCTTGCAGACCAGAAAACTCTGTTTCTTCTTAAAAGTGACCACTGTAAAACTGACCACCACCAATTAGTGTATTCCACTTAACTCTCTGCCTTTTTAATTCTTTTTTTAATCGCTAGAAAAATTTTCCAGATGAAAAATTTTGCAGGTATACATGAATTTACTGATATTACAGATATATATGTGATTATGCTTAGAGTCAAAAAACTGTACTGCATTGGCTTGGCACAGAACTTAAGCTACTCAGTGAAACAGAGCTTGAGCTTGGCTAAAACAGTCAGACAATTTGGGTGGAATTTTTGGTTAGAGAAAACATCAAATGGATCCATGTCTGCCTGCCCCCATTTTTGTACTATTCCAACTTAAAGTGGTTTTTTATTTGTATTATAAAATTTATATTAGAAAACTTATTTTTACATCTTTCTTTTCACTTGTCTTTCCACTGGTTTGCCTAAGCAATAAGTGGAGAAGTTAATAAAAAAATGTATCAAAACTTGGTGTACATTTAACTTGGTTTCTTATGGAAATGAGACACATATGACCAGGTTTCTATCTTCCCCAATAATATTGAAGCTATTAACAAAAGTCAAAGAAATTTGACAGAAATTCTGTAAAAGACAGCAGAAGAGATATCAACCATCTTGTAAATGCTTCCAACCTACAGCATGACAAAAGAAGCAAAATATCTTTTTTTTTTTTTAAATTATTATTTTCTTACTTGAAATACCTAAAATTAGAACAAACTTTAGGAATCAGAGCAAGTGTACCGTTTGGGGCTTATTTGTGTGTGTGATAAAAACACACACAAGAGAGAAATGAGAATAAGTGAAAGTGTGCACTAAATTAAGATCATCATTAATTTCAGAGTAATGGCTGACAGATACCATGACTAGTCTATACAATGTTGTAAGCATTTAAAATTCTTCTATTTATTCATATCTGAATTTAGACATATTTTAACTTAATCTACATAAATTGTTAGGAAGCTGTGATAATATCTCAGAAAACTGAAGAGTAAAAATTACTGCCTCATGTGGCAGGTCCTCTTTGTCTTTTCCCTAACATAGCAAATCAATCAAAGCATCTGAAGTGAACACAGTGTGACGGTTAATAGCACAGGAAGGTAGGAATGACGCAATATTTAAAGATCCTTTGGCTGTCTTTCAGTTTCCACTGTTATCATTCTCCTCTAAAAGATTACACTTGCAGCCTGCTTAGTCTTTCCTAACCAACCAGCCAAAGGGGGGGAAAAAAAAAAAAAGATAAAAATACTTGTGCTCCCATACCTGCCCCTAGATTGTCACTGTTTTTTCACAGGTCTCCATAGAAGTCAAGGGGGACACTTTTCCTGGGAAGCCAAATCATTTGCATTAAAGGGAGGAAAAAAAAAAAAAAGAAGAAAAAAAAAAAGAAAGAAGGTTTTTGGTTTTTATTTTGGTGCTTGGAGGGTGGTGTTGTTTGCCTTTTTACCTGTTTAAAAAACAAGACCTTGAGATATGTTTACTCTTCAACAGAAAATATTGGTAGTGAGCTGTTGGAGTTTTACCTGAAGAGATCTTTGTAGACAAAATCATCTTCCATTTTACTCAAGATGGACCATAACTGTTCAAAGAAGTTCTGTGAGCCTTGCATGAATACATGGGAAGTCCGTCATACCCGTATTTTACAAACATAGAAAAGTCTCAGCTCATCACTTGACCTCACTTCAGTATTTTTGCCATTCTTCATCTGTACTTTCCAGATGTTAAGAAAGACTGAGCAGCCTGGTCTAGTGGAAGGTGTGCCTGCCTATGGAGGGATGTTGGAACTAGATGATTTTTAATGTCCCTTCCAACTCAAACCATTCTGTAATCCTATGTTTCTATGATTATATGATTATTGTTATATGGAAAAGAGCTGAACAATTTTTAGATGGCCTTTTGGAATATCTAATTTTAAAGATAATGTTTGGTTCGCAGTTAAGTGAATTGATAAATTACAAACAGAAATTTTAATATAAAATTCAAGTTGCTTGTATATTAATCATTGAACATTTTGAGGATGTTACAGATGTTTTTCAGGATGCTCCAGAAGTTTCAAGCTGGATTCATATAAATTGACTATGAGTCTTTCAATTTCTTAACACTGTATGTTCTTCTTCGTAATATAGATTGCCCAGAAAAGCTATACTAACACTCTTTTGTTGCAACACAGCTCATACTGTATTAAGCAAACACAGAAATTTGTGCCAGTTCTGTTTCAAAAAAGTATCCTTTTTTCTCGCAGTTTATACAACTTCTGGTACATTTCCTCACTCTGGAGGCAACTTTCATTCTGTTAGCTACTTTGAACTGTGTCTAGGAACAAAGAACACTGTATAAAAGGGAAATATGAGACTTTATTCCAGTTAACTGAGGTGTACTGGAATAATATTGCTACAGTCATTGATGGGAATTGATTGTCCTTAAGGATCACAAATGGCAAACTCTGGTCCTTACTCTAAATACCAGCTTTTGAGTTTGTGAGGAACCATTTATCAGAACACCTTTCTCAAAAAATGTCAATTTATCAAAATAAAATTCTATGATCGAACACCACTGTCAATAAAATCACCCAGATGTTAAAAAAAAAACCAGAAAAGTTTAATTTTGATATCTTCAGATTAATTCAATCCTAGTTGAAAAAGCTTTTATCACCTGAAATTTAACTTGTCCCCCAAATTCATTAATTTGAAATGGTCTTTCAAGTAGTCATATATAAAAAATCAGATCTGCATATATATCCCATTGTTTCAACAAATTTCTCATGTAATTTATTGATGTGTGGATAATTTGCAATTTTAAGAGAATAAAATTTATTTGCTTAATTTTTTATCTTAAATTGTTAGCTTTAATGCCTTAGAATAAAATAAATATCTTAAAAATCTGGCAATATTAACAACTTCCCAGCTTCTTTAATCTATATAAAGAGTAGTTTTATACTAAGAATACATTAATCCACTACTTAAAAATGTCACTGGAATGAATTTTTCTCATTAAAATGCTTCAAGCATGCCTGAAAAGAAATAATTGGCAACATTAACTGCCTTCATCAAGGACAAAAATAATCTTTAATTCAAGGAAGTGAAGGCATGATCAATTTCTTCAAAAATTCAAAAGGATCACAGACATTAAAAATCAGGAAATTTGCCTTGCTATTCTTGTTTAATTTGCTGGTTCAACCAAAAAGCTGTGAAATAAAATATTATTGCTACTTGTGACTGACTTCTCTTTGTGCATTGTAACACAATCAATGAGCAAATGTGAACCAACTTTCTGCTTCAGGTTCTACTCAAACAGAATACAAATTATTATTTAGGGCTTTGTTCATGCAGAGTGCTGTTTCCTCTTAAGTCCCAGTAGTCACTGGTAACATTTATGTACTGCATATAAAGTATACAAACATTAAATCTATAGCTCAGTTGTAATGATAGTGAGTAACATGCAAGTTCTTTTCTTACTGTCTATAACAGTGAAGGATGATTTAGAGGAATAGTATAGATATGCCTGTTTGACTTCTGTTTTTAGGACTGAGAATGAGACACACCTCTGGAATTTTACTAACTGTTCAGTTGATGTACATATAATCAATAATTTCCCTAGTCCTCACTAAACATAAAATTCTGCTAGTTCTTTAATGCAGTAACATGGACACTCCATTTTTTTTTTTCCAAAAAAACACTTTCTGTCAAAATATATAATTTATAATGTCAGTAAAGTATTTCATCTTATTTCTTGGGAAAGTAGCCTCTTGTTTCTATCTCAGTGTCTTTCTTTATAGTCAGCTGTTATGACTAACACTAGCATACCTCAGTATGTCACAGTATTTTGACACAAGCTGCATGGCTACTGCTAGAATACAGATATTTTTTTTTATGTTTTGATTTGTTTGTTTTTTTGTTTTTTTTTAAATGATGCTGTAATATTTTTTTCTCCAGTGTTTTCCACTGTCATCGTTATTGCAACAGATAGGTTGACTTCAGATCTAATGAGATAGCTCATATAGCCAGTGCATTATTAACTCCATGATTGCCTAATCTGGATGGAGAGCAACAATGTTCTAATACTCTACAAGCAGGACTCTACAGCACCAAGTTTCTAATGAAGTACTAATCTTTTCTTGAAAAGAAAAAGTCTGGTCCACATGCTCACTGGTCCTTATTTCTTGTTTGCAAGATATATAAATAGAAAGAACATTAGCTTCATTTGATCTGTAATTACTTAAAAGCAATTCACTTTGTAGTGTTACTATGAATTCAGGAGGACAGTAATAGAAAATTTATAAACATGACATGAATTTGGCCCTAAACCATGGAGGCCAAATGCTTTTTCGTGGTCTTCTAATTAAACTTAAATAATTCCTTCTAAAAATGCAATGTGAACAGATGAAAATGAGCTGGCACAGTCTGGAAAAATAAACTTCAGAACTCTAATGACCTGGCCATCCCTGATCACTGCATCGCTCTAATGCCAGACCCATAGCAGCCTGTCAAGTGGAGGCCTGCGTGAGAGAAGGGAGTGCACATGGTGGCACATGGACAGAGCAGCAGGAAGGTAACTGCTTCCATGCAGCCCATTTTCTCTGTTCTGCTGTAGGCTGACATAGTGGGTTAACAGAGATGTTACTTTGGTTAGGCCTTTTCATTTTTTGCTCTTAAGAAGTAGTCTATAAATGCTTTTCTTTTTTAACCTGATTTTGTAAGGCATTTGTAACAAATACAACATCAAGACAAAAGCCAGCGACATCTGGCCCTGAAATCATGGGTCTTCAGTTCAGAAATAAGGCAGATTTTATTTGCCATTGAGGGTCAAGTAAGCCTTGTCTAGAGTTGCTGAGGACCCAGCTACCAGTGCAATACTCAGCCCATCATTCAGTCAGCTTGAACATAAAGCTCCCAAAATCGGGAATAATGCTCAGCCAGCCCCTTCTAAGGCAAGATAATCTTCCTGCTCAACCTTACCGAGACCAAGCAGAAATGAATGTAGGAGAGATTAAAATGAGTGACAACTGGGCAGGAGGATTGTGATTTAAAGTGGGCATGAAGTTAGACAGTATACATCCAGGAGGGCATAGGTGAACAGTTAAGAGTGCAGGTAGGGTGAAGGACAACTGGGGTGGCTAGATAAAGACAAGCGGGGGAACCCAGACTAGTTACAGGGTTTGTTGTGGTGATAAAGCAGAGAAAGACAACACTGAAGGAAGTGAGGGGGAGGGGAAGGACAGAAAGGAAGGGGGGAATAGATTTGTTGGAGAAAATTCACCCAAAGTGTACAGCTTTGCAGTAGTTGTGGGTATAGTCTTGTAGACGGAAACAAACTCTTGCTAGAGAAACTCAGAAGCAAAGGTTAGAGCTGGTCTCAGCCTCCCTCCAGGGAGGAGGAGACCACTGCAGCTGAAAACCGACAGGTAACAGCAGAAAAAGAGCTTGAGTTGACTACATTGGTAGTCCTTAGCAACCATGCTGATGGAAAGTCTGCTCTTTGAAGAAGTCTTAAAATGCCAGCCAGGTGAGAATAAGCACATTGTCATCTCATAAAATAAGTAAATGTATGGGTCACCAAAAGATAAAATAAAATAGTACTTCTGTTTGCTTGGACATTGACTATTGTATTCTGGGCAACAGCAGGCTTGAGCAAGACAGATACTAAGTGTGTGTGTGTGTGTGTGTGTATGCACATACGTGATTAATCTGTTGACAGAAGAAAAAAATAAAATCTATGTTTAATATTAATTATCACAAGGGGCCAAAAGAATCACAAGGCATGGAGGATAAGGATTTTTTGTATATGTTCATCCACTGATACTGCTCTTTTTTAGACCAAATTTAACTGGAGAAAAAGTGTGTAGGCAGTGATGGTGGAAAGCTTCAAAAGAGTATCATGTCTGGTCTTCAGATTGTCTTGCCAAAGAGATAGTTAAAGGGTAATAAAGAAGGGATCATATGGGTAAATAGTATGCTTTAGCAAATTAAGGACTGACATATTTACTGTTGATGTGATTTGTAGTCTTCAGTGAAAAAAAGTACATTATTGTGCCTAGTTGTTTCAAATGAAAAAATTAACATTTATAAACATGCATCACAGATCAGTTTAAAAGTATAATTATTTTCTGTGTGACACTTTGAATTTAATGAGTTTATTATCTTTAAGAAAGATGCTTTATATTAAATGTTTAGCTAAGTTTAATTTTCCCTTTATTCAGATGTTATTGTGGAAATATTAGAAACTTCTCAGTATCTATAGAGAAGAAACTTAGTATTTGGACTCATTTGTTAAGTTGAAATAACATCTAGTTCTCTATCCAGAATCTTGAAAATGTTCCATTTAGGGGGATAGACTAGGCAAGATGACATAAGCTCGAGACTTTTTTTCCCAATCTGTGAGTTTTCTGTTTGATGCTGCCAAATAAAACAGAATGAGGAAAGTGGCTCATTAGAAGTTTCATCACTACCTAGCACTGAAATAGAGTGAATTTCATTCAGTGCAAATGTGGTTGGTTTTATTGCACTCTGCAGCACTGAAGAAGTGGAGAGAGGAATAAAAGATTCCTATTAAGAGCAAATAGACAACCTGTGGTTCTATTAAGAGATTAACCTCCTTGAAACTCAGCAAAATTGCTTCTGAAATGCTGTAACATAGCGCTTTACATATACCGGCATCTGACTCAGTACTGTAAACACAGGAAACACTTAAGTAGTGTGTTCCTATACAGTGGTAAGGATTTGTGCTTTTTCATGTACCATTTATTTTATCTCTTTGAGTTAGTGGATCAATAGAAGGAAGTCCAGTTCTAAAATATGGAAACTTTAATGAGTTATCAAAATCTCACACTTAGGACCCAACTCAAAGACCTTTAAAATCAGTACAAGGGCTGACTCTCATTGACATTGATAGGCTTCACATCATACTCTCCAGCTCATCTTTGCATTTACAGTCAGCTTCAAAGTGTTCCTCAAGGAAGAGTATGTATTTCATCTTATTTTTTTAGACACTTAATGAAATTGAAGGTATATATTTTTCCAGAAGTTTCTTTGAAAAATAAACTTTTAGGTATTAAGTCCTATAGTCATATACCCTTTGATGGTAATATTACATTCACAAATTATAACATTTTGACATTCACACAAGTAATTGGATCCTCATTAGATGCTGCAATAGACTTTAATATATCTTTAGTACCACTTACTAGTTAACAATATTAAAATAGTATTGTATCACTATTGTGTGTTGATGGACAGTCATCTGTTATTATGATTACTATAAGAAATACAGTGATATTTTGTATGTATTTGTGTTGGCAGTGTAAGAACTCTGTAGGCAGTCAATAATTTTCTTAAAAAGAGGACAAGCAGTATGAAAGTAGAGTGATGGACTTCCTACAAAGTTCAGCCTCGGCTGTCTGAGAATTTTATGGGACAATAGGTGGTTTAAAGTTCCATGCTATTTCAGTTTGTGACTATTCCTCTTAACCCAGAAAATGGTATTTTTATGTGGTTGTTTTTCAGAGTTAACCTGCATTATCTTTGTGAGAAACTGTAGCGTGAAAAGCTTTTGGCAGTGTATGATCAATGTCACGGGCTGAAGAAACAAATCAAAATGTGATTTTTTGTCAATGCTCGTTGTGCCACGTTTTAAATGAACAATGCCAAGTATAATAAACTTTTATTTGCTTGCTGGATGAAGGTTGCAGAAGGCCACTGTGTCATCACTATTAGTTATATCAACCAGGGTTCTGCAGGTGGACATTAAATCTGTTGTAATGTCAGCATGCAACATCCATGATCTAATTGACTTGCCCGCAGAAAGTCCATGTAGCCGCGATTTGGAAAGAAAGGTCAGAATTCAAAGAACAGAGGGCAACTGGCTGAAGTAATGAAGTGCTGGAAATCCAGTCCTTCTTTACACACATTGCACAGGCCATGTGCATGCACAGGTTTGACCAGCAAAATCAAGAACTCAGGATTTTGTATCCTGTTTCTGACTCTAGGAATTAATTTTCTGCTAGAAATAAGATATTTATAGCATTAAACAAAGCATTGAATATGTTAAAAAAAATTCTCCTAAATAGGACAAGAACCTTGATATGAGAAAAGGAACAAATTTAATTCAGAACGTTGTTTTAATTATGCAAAACATCCCTGCAGGGAATAGCAGAGAAGGAAAGCAAATTATTCTCTTATCATTTGTCCTCAGCACCTTGTTCTTCAGTTCAAATATAATAGATTATGGTTGTAGTTATAGCCATATGGTCAGCAAAATAAACTGTCAAATTATTGAGACAGGAGCAAAGACAGGTTAATTTAAATCAAAACATCTGTCACCACAACATATCCTAAAATACTTGGGAAAAGAGTCATCTTAACCCTTTGCTGTTGGCAAAATAATCTCAACTTGGGTAAGTTAATTTAGTGTACTGACAACTGACACAATCTTTTTGTTGCTGATTCAGATACTGAGAAAAAAACATAGCCAGTTAAACAAATAGTTAGGAAACATCTTTTATCCCCATTTCCCCAAGTTCATCTGCCATTGGTTTTGCTGTGTTTTATACTTGATTCCAAGACCTTCAGGGAGGGTGTCAGTCCCTCAGGGGTGTTTCTGCCCCATCATGGGTCACCCACAGCCATGGTCCCTCAGAAGTCCCTGCTCTGGCATGCAGCATCCTTCACAGAATACATCTCCAGCCATGGTCCCAGAAGTGACCCTTTCATGTCTCCTTCATTTCTCCTCACCTGTTTCCTCATATGTCTCCATGTGTCTTTCTTAAATGCATCAAGGTCAGTGCACAAGGGATACCTGACAGACTGCAGTGCTGTTCCCATCAGTGTCAGAGCCATCCCTGTACAGCACAGAGCAACTCATGACCTCAGAGTATGCCCAATATACCCAATACAGCTGTTTAACTGCTTTTACTAGCATTTAGAAAAAAATGAACATACAACAAAACCAAGTTGTAGATATGTTACTCATTAATTTCTCTGTTTCTCAGGGGTAGTCTAAAGTTTTTATAGTTTTAAATTTATGTGACAAAGGATTGTAACCATAATATGCCATCACTAGGTGATGTTTAGAATAGATGTTATAGAAACTAGAAACTAGTGCAGGTACCATAATATTGTGCCTTTCACTATGACTTTGAGATATCTCAGTTCCTACTTAGCAGTTTTTTTCAAATAGCATTTCTCATAAAAAAGAATGTTGGAAGGGTAGCCTACTGCACAGTTTTGAGCGGAAGCAGAAAATTTACTCCTTATAGTTTAGGTGCTCCCCTTGCACAACCCTGGCCTACCTCTAGTCCTGTGATTAATGAAGTGGAAGGCATGGAGAACAGTGCAAAACAGCAATTAATGGCTACTAAAAAATGCAGGTGTGTAGGTTTGACTCCATAACACCAAATGAACAATGCTATTCAGGCTACACAAGTTTGCATTAAAAGTTTAGAGGCAGATTTTGACCAGAGATCCAGGTATGGCTTTTCTACTCCACCAAATATGTATTTGTCATATATATTTCAGGGTAAAATACAGACACAATGAAAGAAACCTCACTGAGTCAGGGAGAACTCAGCAACAGGAACACTTCAAAGTTAGGTTGGTTTTGGGAAGGTGTAACAAAGGATATCAGATATTCTGGTGATGACTCACTTTGTGTAAACCTGTGTAAGAATTGAACAAATATATTAAACATCTTTTTCATGCTTGAGGTTTAGGCCTGAAAGAGATATAAAACTATGTTCTGTAGTGATTTCTGTATTTGCTATATTTGTTTCATACTTACAAAACTAACTTATTTTTTTAAAAACTAAACTTCAACATAAAAGATGATCAAATAATTACAGTTTTAAAAAAAACTGTGAGTTTCCTTTATAGCTATTGCTCCCTACTGAGAAAGGGAGCATGCATGGAACAAACTCTGACCCCCCCTTTCTTTCTTGTTTCTACTTCTGAAAAGACAGAAAAGAGGAGGACAAGGGAGGGGGAAGGTGTGCATGCAGGAATTTAAAGGTTTATGTTAGTTGTTTATTGTTCACACTCAGTTACGAGGGAATCCTGACTAACTTATGTCTCATGGGTATATACCTTGATTTATTTACATTATTAAATATCATAATTTGAGCCAATTAATTACTATGCATCCAACTCAGAATCATCATAGTTATCTCTGTAGATAGCTCTCTGTTTCTATGTAGCTCAAGGACATTCAGCTCTAGTTTACTGTGGCTTCACTTGCTTTAGTCTCACTTACTAATGAAGACATAAAAGCACCACAGTCTTGCCAAAACATTGCTGAAACCTTGGAGAACTCTACAGAACTGACATGTCTCAAAGATATATAGAGAAAAAGTGTCAGCTCATTTCATACTAAGAAACCTATCAGTAACCTCTGGTAACACCTAAACTGTAAACTGCAGACTTTGACAGACAATTCCTATGGTTCATTCACAGTTTTTGCTCTTCTTGACACAGTCTTACTCACTTCTTTTGGGTGAGAAATGAGAAGTGGTTTACTCTTAGAATCTGACTAAAGCTTAGTAATTTAAAAATAGCAAAATGTTCTTTAGGTTTTTTTATTAGAAAAACCACAGTAACACTTTGTCTTTTAGTCAATCAGTCAGTTTGTCTC
Organism: Microhierax caerulescens; assembly: GCA_035590215.1. Lineage (NCBI taxonomy): Eukaryota > Metazoa > Chordata > Aves > Falconiformes > Falconidae > Microhierax > Microhierax caerulescens. Next base: position 64,795,947 of record JAVJGJ010000037.1, on the reverse strand, counting down.
TGGCACACTCTGCATGAACATACTTCACACATTTTTATTATTTGATTGTTTCTGTGCTTTCCAAAGCTGTTTCCTTGACAGTGAAAATAATCTATCAGAATCATAAAAATCTACTTTGGCAGACAGAATATGACAATCATTATTTAAATCCAGTAAACATGAAAATCAGTCCTCAAATGAGGTTTACTTCTCTGGTGCTTAAAAGAAGCCAGTGATGCTAGGTAAAACCTAGTGTAATTAGAAATAAGAAACTTTTTCTCTTCTGGTCAGTTCATCACAGTTTAATCCTTTTTTTGGTTATATATATTATTATGTTAGTGCTTTTAGTAGAATCTTATCATGGGGCACTTGTAGGACCCATGCACAGTTCTGCAAAACAAAACTAAACAGGAGAGAAACTGTAAAAATATGTGAATATGGAACTGAGGAAAAACTTAGCAGCTGCTATTGTCTATCATGTGGTCCAGAATGGACTGTCACCTATCCAAGTGGCATGGAAAATATGAAATTGTAAAATGGATTGGAAAGAAACAAGTATTTGGTTCATCAGTAAAATTCAGAATATTGGCTCTTACATTCACTTCTTTCACTGATTACCACCCCTTCCTCAAAGCCATCTGTCCCATAAGGTGGCAGCAACAGGTGGAAAATTTCTTCTCTGTGATACTGATCACTGATGTAAGTTACTTTCATTTCCTTCTAAGACAAGTCATTTTAAAATTGTATAAAGCAACATAGCTCAACTGAAACCAATGGAATAATGCTGATTTACACCATTTGCCTCTGCCCAACCTTCCTTATTTGTTTCTTTGTTTCTTCACATTGCATCTATGAGACAAATTTTATTCACAGGAGTCACGTATGTTGAAACCCAAGCATATAGAAGTAAACAGAAAGACTGTCAATCACGTCTACAAGCTTTGAAATAAACCCAGCTAAAACCAAACACCAAGGTTAAAGGAGACAAAAATTACGTAAGTATACTTTTTCTATAGGAACACATGTACTGGTGTTTTGGTTTTGCTTGGTCCTGTATTAATAAAGAACTTCTGAAAAAGCATTCTAGACCAAATTGTTGAAATCCTGACAAAAAGTGGTTACCAAATTGTCTTGCACTGTCTAGACAGACAGAAAGCTTAGAGAAGTAGTTAAAATGACAGAGTAGAGGAAGAGGTGAGTCTGAACAAAGAAAAACAGCAGTCATGAATAACAGAAGTATAATGTGACAAAACAGAAAAAGGAGAAAACATGGCAGGAAAAGTAATTGTATTTCTGAAAATCATAATTTTAGACTATAGGATGGGAAAACTTTGGGTAGATGAGACCACTACTGAAGAAATTATTCAGATTTGTGATGGAGTGTTCAGGCTATGAAAGGACTTTCAAAAGAGCAGTTCCTCTGTGCAAAGCAGATGTTTTCTGGTATTTGCTTTCATCCTGAAATATCTGGGGATGATGTTGCAGGATGAAAGATGCTGATCTGGGATTCTGATGACAATAACAGGATGGAGAATCAGACAATACAGACTCCAGTTTCAGTGCAACCTTAGGCAACATATTTCACCTAGATTTCTGTGCAGTCTAATTTTTTTATTGTCTTTTTCCTTTTGATGGCTATTAACATTTCCGTAAAACAATCATTTTAGGGATGAAAAATGTTCAATTTTGTAATCTTTCTATAGGAACAGGTTCTTATTTACTATTCATGCTAAATGATACAGGATTAGACCTGACAGTAGAATGACATATCTTCTAGGTGGTTTAGAACAGACTTCTTGAAAGAAGGTACTTACTTTTTTCAAAATGTATAAACACTTCAGGTTTCTGTATAGATATCACATGCTATTTCTGTAAAATATTCTTCTTGATCTTTATAATAAACAGAAGGCACTCTCACATTTGATGTTTTATGAACTGATGAGACTGTTGCCTTAAATGTTCTGTTGTCTGCACCTATAAACACATAAAATACTGCTTTGTCTTGAACTTTTTAGTGACTTGTGAATGCTGCTGTAAAATAGTCCTTATAGGACAATATATCACAAGAAGGTTACACTCAGCTCCTGTGATTTGCTTTCCTCTTCTGAGGAGCTCCAAAGTATCTGCAGGTCACAGGCAAAGAAATCCTACAACAGAGAAATGCATTTTGAGCTCAGATGCATTGCAACCAGATCCTGAGCTGGAGCTTCCTGCATGCAGTTCTTGTTATGCATCCTTAGAGGCATTGGGAATGGTTTTCCTAACTGTTGGCTGCCTGATATCTCTTGCATAAACCACAGTTTGATTCAGGAAAGTTTAAGGACAAAACTCTGTATTTGAGGTTGTCTAGGAAAGGAAATTCAGCACACAGTGACTAGCCCTGTCCCTGCAGCACTGCAGGTAGACTAACCAGCACATGGTCTGAGAGCAGGGAAAAGCAGTTGCAATTCTGAATGCATTTCTGCACTACAAAGAAGTCCAGATATTTAAATGTAAAGTCTATTAAATACCTTTCAAAAGTTATTTTGCAATGTGAAGACTTTCCTCAAATTTATATGGAAGAGGGTTATTTTTTTTTCCTTTTTAACCTTGTGTGAGTTTCTTTTTCTATGCAAAACCTGCATTACATAAATGCTAAAGAGATGGATGGCAGAGATCCAGAAAAACAGATCTTTGCATAGAGCAATTGTTTTTCTTCTGCTAAGGCAGAAAATCAATAGTGCATCAAATTTGCTTTGTTCTTGAATCACTACGAGCTTTGGTTCCAGATGGGTACATAAAAAAAAAATTACTTACCTCAGCTTGCATGTATATATTAGAAAGAAAAAAACAAACCAGATAAACAAGCCAGCGCTTTAAAGTATGTTCATATTAAAATTTTTTATTCACCTTATACATCATGCAGATCAAATCTAATCTAACCTAGGAAACGCTGCTTCATTTTCCATCAGGACTCTCTGCCCATTTAGTAGTGGCATATAATTCAGTATTTATGTTTTAAGAAATGTTTTTTCTATCACTATTATACGCTCAATAATTTAATGCAATTATAGCAGGGACAAAATGCAAGCTGTCCATAACTTTTGCCAGTGTTTCTATAAATACTGCCTTTGATTTATATGTCAGTAGACAGAGGGACAGAGAATGTAATAAAAAGGCTTGAATGCTCAGAAATCGAAACTTGATTTTACATTCACGAGTCTCTGTCAAAATCATTAAAGATATCTAATGATTTTTATTACCTGAGTTACTTCCTGGCTGATTTTAAACATTTTACTGGATTTGAATTATCAGAAGTTATGCAGCTGATCTTTAATGAACAAGCTGGTATACTGTCTTAAACTGGGAACTCTGCTGAGGTGACTCACATTTCCACACGCTGTCAGAAGCTTTAACCCTGATTCAAAAGTTTCAAAATTTGAAAAATGGCCTAAATGTTCAACCATTTGTGAATATTTTATACTTATGCTTTTAATCCCAAAGGATTTATCCATAGAATTTATTTCTGGTGGAAACCACCATTTTCTATGAAGGTCAGCAATCTAATAAACAAAGAGTCAAATAGCAAACATATTAGGAAGGGAAATTATAGTTACAATCCTTATACTAAGTAGACTTCTCTGGGATTTTTATTCTTAATTTTATCTACTATTTCATTTACATGAATGGAATTCATTCATCTTTAATTGAAAATGGGGCTTGCCTTGAGCAGGTGTTATTTGGACTTACACCTAATGAACTGGCAAATAAATGGTTATTTGCTAAAAAAGAAAGAATCTGGATAATTTTACAAACTCAGAGGTACTGCAATTAATACTCCTAGGTGAAGCCAGTGTCCTAGCAACAGTTTTGGAAGGAGAATCTGTTTTGTAACGTTAATGCTTTTCTCCTAATGCAGGTGTTGAATTCACAGCACAGTCTAACCACTCTACAGTATATTCATTATTGTAACAGAGCAAACATAATTCCCTATCTGTCTGAAGAGGGTAAATGCTATAAAATATGGTGTTTCCTATTACAGCAGTAATAAATATAGAAACACACACCATGGCTTAGCAAATCAAATCCTCTGCATTGGTAGGTAAACGTATAGGTGAGTTTCCTCATACCTCACAAAACTTTATTCCACATTCCTTGAGCCAAAGCCCTACCTAATGTTTTAAAATATACGTGATTTGCAGTAAAAGACCAAAACCCACAGCTGTAGCAGACATCAAGGGGATACAAAGGGAATCCTAGGTCCCTTCCCACAGATTATCCAATAAGCAGACCACATGTAAAAGACAAGGAAACATTACATGGAAGGCTCTCCTTTCTCGACTTGTATCAAATTATAAGTCAAATAAGGCAAACCAGAATGATAAATGGTATTGCCTTAACTTTATAGTCAGCCGCAGTATTTCTCATAGCCATTTGGCAAAAAAACCCCATATAAATACTTTATATACAGAGAAAGGCTGACTACTTTGGAACAGAAGCTTTGCGTCCCTGCAGTCCTTCCAGTTGAGAACCTGCAGACCGTGCAATACAATTTCTTGTATTGGTTGTCAGTGATTCATTTTGCTTTCTTTGTACTCTGCAATGCCTTATAGTGGCACATGGTTGTAAATGAATGTGACTGTGATGAAACAGTCAGGTGGAGCATGCCAGATATCTTGATGTAGAAGAATGTCACGTATGACTACAACAATCTCAAGCTACAGTTAGAAACCAGACTTGGCACAGCCTAAGATAACTTCTAGGGTGGGCAAGAAAGAGATGGAGGTCATGCTTCCCCACAGTTTCAGTACTTATCTGCAGTTTGAAAGATAGGCTGGCTGCCCCTGACCTGGAAAGGGTGGAATTCCATGTGCTAGTTTCAAGACTTAAAAAAGCATTGTCAGTCTTTTTTGCATTTATCCATATCCTTTAGGACACTGTCATCTCCCTGTCCAAATGCTGCACTCAGGTAAGGATTAGGCAAAATCTACTCTTAGTTTGTTGCCTGTGTCATTGCTGGTTTTCATCTCATCAGCTTCTTTATACTTGTAAAGAATTTTATGTATTTATTTGTGTGGGTTTTTTTCAGGAAAATTCTGATGTTCTAAGAATCTGGATGTACTGATTTGGATAGCTAGGAGTGTTTGGGTTGTTTTTACTGGGTTTTGTTTTTGTCTCTGGTTTTGTGGTTTTCTTTGGTTTGGGGTTGTTTTTGGTTTGGTTTTGTTTTGCTTTTAGTTTTCAGAAGTGTTTTTCCAAATAACGACTATTGCTATTATAACATAGCTGTCATTCTTGCCAGTGCTTCTGCTAGCACTTCTCAGCATTCTCATATGCAGGCTCTAGGAATAATTCTTCAAGCAAATTTGGTGAAGGAACATGCCTCCTGGCTGAGGAGAGAGCAGGTATTTTTGCACTGCATTTGCAATAGCAAGGGCAACAAGATGGGAACTACTTCTTCCCTTCTCCCACTGAGATACAGATTTCATTCCCTTGCAGGGATTCCATCTGTACTGTTACTGTGAGCTAACGAAATCAGACATACACTGTTAGGTCACACAGCTCTATTCATACACTAGTTGCAATGATATAAAATACAGTTAGAATTGAATTACCACTAACATAATCTGCCCAACAAATCATCTTCCTACTTGTACTATATATTACATCTTTCACATTTCATGTGATTTAGTATACAACAAATACAATTATAGTTAGATCTTCATTCAGACTTCACACTACAATTTCCAAGGGGAAGAAAGGCTATTGTCCCATTGAGAAGTGAGGACAAACTAGAAATCTGACATTGTACTGTGTGTGTTTTGGTCATCACTTGTTTTTTGTAAAACTCTGTTACACCTTCTTTGAAATATATTTATACAGTAATCAATATTCTTATACATAATACTTTATTATGTTTTAAAGGCCAGTATTTGCAAATGCAACAGTTAAGAATAACTGGAAAATCCAGTTTTAGTGAGAAAAAACAACCACACATGCAGAAAGGTGGACAAATACCTTGGGGAGGAGAGGATCTGTGTGAACACAGAGGCTTATGTGATGGAAGGGAAAGACCAAGATGTCTGTGAGAGCCTTCCCTGGAGATCAGAGAAGCCAGAGGGAGGAATGTTTGAGGGAAAGACACTTCCCTCAAACATACATACCTTCCCACAATTTCTGAATCTCACTTAATCCTTCCTGAAACTCTAAATGCTCAGTGAGGTACCCTAGACTCCTCAGACACACCTCAGGCACTCCTGTTCTCTTGCACACCATCCCTCTGACCTCTCCATTGCTGGAAAACCCAGCTTACTTTAATATTAGTTTTAAAAACATGGAAAGAACTGGATGAAGGAATAGAAATTACAAAGGGAAGCATCTGGGTAATGCTCTAGAGAACAAAGCTGTGGGAAATGAAGTGTTAGACCTGCTTTTAGTATTTGGATAAATGGCTTTCTTAACAAAGATCACAGATTTTCATGAACATTTCACCTCTTCTTATTTTACAGAAATAAATGCATGGAATACAATGGAAGTGACCAGTCTAGGGACACACAGAGCCAGAGAACTTGATTAATAAGCAAACAATACAATAATTAAAAGCACTGGGAAAAGAGTATCAGAAAAGGACAAAGGCAAAACAGAATGCTCGATGTCCAGACAAAAAAAAAGGTGAAATTAGATATTTATTAGTGCTTATTGAGCTCATGCAGCATTAAAGATAAGAAAAGTATTTTCTTATTATTTTGGGGTTTTTTTACTAATAAAAGCTAAGAAGTGACTGTCGGTCATCTTGTACGTAGAACAGGGTCAGTCATGTGGAAGTTACAAAGGCATAAGACAGGAGCTGTGAGTAACTCAGAATGGAGTCAGGTGAATCAATACGTCTGACACAAGAATTGACACATCTGTAAAAACACTGTAAGCAATTATGGCTGAAACATGATCACAGCCAGTAAAATTGTAAGATAAGTACTTTACTCCTAGAAAATGAAACAATAGGAAGATATTTTTTGTCTGATACTGAGAAGCAGAAAAATGTTTTTGCTACAGAGATGGGAATTCTGTAATTTTGTGCATAGTGAAAAAAAATCCTGTAATTAAAGATGAATTTAAAACTTAGATCAAATTTTTAATTGAAAGACAGAGACTTAACCCAAATATCATGCATCTAAGTTAAAGAAGGCATCTGATTTATCCATAAAAGGGAATGCAAATTGCAAATCAATAGTTTAGCACAAATAATCAGAATGATATTAAAGGAATTCAGACCACAAGAGAAAGACAAATGATAATGCAGAGGAAAAAGTAAAAGAAATCGAAGCACTTATTTCCTTATGCTGAAAATACAGCAGGAAGATCTAAAAAGAGACTCAGTACATGCAGAGATGGAAGATGTAGAAATTTCCAGTGAAAAGGAAGATATTTGTAGCATGTTTGTAATCTCTCTCATGATTCTCAAGGTACCTGTTCTAGGAAAGTAATCTTCCATGCATTCAGCTGTCATAATTACAACTGGGTGCATGCAGGCTGTCAGTAAGAAAGACATGAAACAAAAGAAGTTATCACTTACTTTGTGTAGCAGTTAACACACAGCAGTACCACCCACTGCTGAGTCATAAGACATTCAATTCCCATACAAGGCCAGAATATTCTCAGTGTGAGGGAAAAAGAAAAACAATGATAATTCAACTTTGTAATGTGGTTCCTTGGAAGACAATGTGGGTGTGAATGTTACAGTGCCAGCAGCTTTTAAATAGGGACAATGCTTATAGTAAGAAAAAATTTAAATCCTCACTCTTTGGAATGCCTAATCACCTAATCATCATTAAGATCACAAGGCACACACACTCAGACATGCAGATATAATCCATTGCAAAGAAGATGGAGCTACCAAGTGCATCCATGTAACTTCATCACTTGATTCTGAGTCTAACAGACCTGTCACATTACATGCAGATGAGGAAAGCCACGACTGCTTGTCAGTCCATCAGGTAGGTAGCTGTCAGTCGGACATCTTTACATAAGAGAAAGACATCTTTATGGGAAAGGAGTTACAGTATACCATTGCAAGTGAAGAAAAAAGAAGCATAAACTACAGGAGTCATACTTTCAATACCTTTTCCTTGAAATAACAAAGGCAAGTGTCATTGGATGTTACACTTTTTTTTTATAAGAAAGTACATGAACTTCAAGTAAAAGGCAAGGTTCTGCCTAATTTCATGTATTAAGGATGTGAGTAATATATTCACTACCTCTGAAGAAGCGTGCTAGACACTGAGATGTGCAATCACTGTTCAGAAATTTATGTCCAGTTAAACCATATGTATGAGTAATAAGAAATGTTCAACAACAGGAGACTATAATCTTGGAAAAACCTTTTCCTTTCATCTTTAAGAACTACCAGGGCTGTGGTAGTGGTCCAAGACCAGCATATTAAAGATCTTTGACCTGATTAATTAGGAAGTAGATGACACACACCCTTAAGATTTGGTTCCTGGATATCAGGGCATATTTGTAGAAAAAAACAACAGCAACAAGCTTTCTGTAACAAAACATGTACCGACCAATGAGGAACTTGGAAGCTGGCACATAGATTACAGTACTAAATATTTTGAAGAAATACATAAAATAGGCTACTACCTACATGGAGAAAAAAACTATCTGAAATATAAAATTTTGTAACATCTCATAGTACAGAGTTGTTTCCCTGGTGTGAAGTTCTGACATGCTAATAACCAGCAGATTGTATATAAAACACTAACTACTTCAACTGTTTTTTATATTGACTATAAACATATGCAAGAAGGGACAGATCTTGAAATATACACATCCTTTGATTTATGAGCATCTAATACTGCTCTGAGACTGAGATAAGAAGACACTGTTGCTTTAGAAGAGTGAAGACATGAAGTATCTGCCTAATAGTGTTGAAAGGAGAGCAGTTAAACCAGCCCTGGAATCCACAGGGCAGACCAGTGTGAACACTACTGGCCATAGTTTTTCCAGGCAAAAGAAAAAACTATGAATGAAACACTCTACACTTTTGCATTATTTTATACCATTATAGAGGAATGTGACCCAATGAACCTGCAAGGCTTTGTTATTTATGTAATTTAAGAAAGTGAAAATTCATGGTTGAGAAGTCAGGTATCTTCCTTCAAACAGTATAATTACGTTAGAAAAGGAGTAAATGGTTCATATTTCAAACATTTTTTTTCCAGTATATTTCTTCATTCTTTAAAAAGAATCAGTTGATAGACATACATGACTTGGAGTTCCCTTGCAAATGTTTAATGTTGATATCTTTTGCAGATACAGATTTGCTAAGGAAGCTTCTCAAGGTGGGTTTTTTTTTAGTATACATATATGTATGTTTCTATAGCTGAGGTGATGATGCAGCTATTAGAGAAATAAAGTTTCAAAAATCAGGCTTGAGGAATGGGTGTTTTCAAAGCAATAGACAACATTACCTAAGACATTAGAAAATATTGTTCACTGGGCCAAGATGAACATATAACCTGCTGTGCATTCTAGCTGTGGTTTTAATTATGAAAAGTTCTCAATTCTCTTAGTGAAGGAGAAAGGGCAGGCAAGGTACAGATATTTCTGGACTGTGCTCTCTTTTTAATGAGAATCTAAAAATTTCATGACTCTTTGACTAATAAGCACCCCCAGTTGCATATTAATAACCTTTATTTCTCAGAAAAAAAAAAAAAATCTAATTCTTCTTGGAAGAATGGCCATTTTGAAAATGCACAGCAGACTTTTCTAACTATACCCCAATTGACTTTCATTGCAATGGGTAACATAAATGACATTGAAATGTATAACTTGGTGCTTAGCAAGGAAAAAAATAAAGATCACACCTTCATACTGCATGTAGAATCGCCCCATTTCAAATTACTTCAGTTAATTTAGAAAACTTAAGTATTTGAATGTTTGTACAAATGGTCACAAGATCTCAAAAAATGTTTCTTATTCAAAGTAATTGTGCAGTTTACTATTTCACTTACTTTGAAGCATGGAAACCGGTTTCAGAAGAATGTTTTCACAGTAATTTTGGGTTGCGATAAGGAAAATAATTGTCATAGGACAGGTTAGCATTAAACATTGAAAATAAACAAGTAACTGCCAAGTAACTGCATGTGGTCAGTGAATTGACTGCAATATTTGCAGTGAAAAGAATGATCCAATCTTGCTGATACTGTTTCCAAATCATAACCTCAGACTCCAAAGTGATGGATGCCACCTCCATTGCTCCATAATGCTGCATATCTTGTTGTTCATACACCCATAAAGAGGTGATGTTAGCAGACTTCAAAAAGTACTTTGATCAGAGCTGGAACTGAAGTGATAAAATAGCCTCTTGGGAGCATATTACAGATATATTGAGTACTTTTAGGAATGAAAGCTCATGAGCCAGCAGAAAGGAGCAGAATGACTTTGAAAATATCTATGCAGAAAGAGTTTCCAAAAACATTATATTTATTAATTATTGTGCGTTCCAAGGAATTACCTTTTTTTTGTATGCACAAATCATCAATTTGCTTGTATTGATGACATGGTTTTTTGTTTGGTGTTTTCCCAACCTCATTGATTATTTCTTTAAAGGTGACTTAAATGCAACAGCAACTGAATGTGGATGTAACTTGTTAACAACATTCATTCATGTTCCTTCCTTTCAAGAGGATTAAGCCATAATTTGACATCACAAGCAAGGCATTCTCACAGTCTGTGAAAATGCTATTTTCTGAAGCATCTGCTTTTAAACTGGATCCGCCTATCTTCTTGTAGATGGGGTGGGATTACTAGATTTAGGTTCTTTCCTAAAGCTAGCACTCTCAATTTAGTAATGTCATAGATTTGAAAGGGAGTATTTTTAATTTTGAGAGGATCTGTATTTTCTTCTCTGATTTATGCAACATCTATTGTAAGTGATTTGTTTTCCCATTCCTATCATGAATGCCCAGACTGCTATGTGTTTTTTTTCAAGTGTCCAGTGTACCTTCCAGGAGTATTCCTTTGTGCTTGCTTCGTTTCCAGCTTTTTACATTTACACTTTTAGTTCAACTTCTTTGGTCTTCAGGTCGGAGTATGCTTTTGACTAAATTATTTTCTGATGATTTCTTCTCTATCTTTGAGCCTTTCTGTTGAACTGAAATAATAGGCACATGCTAAACAGCCCCTGCCACCCACCCAAAACATTTTTTCAAGTTGTTTTTTGAAATCCTGATGTTTTTCTCTTCTATTAATTTCTATCATGTTTATTGTATACATATTTTATTAATATCTTCTCTCTTTTTCTCCTGTCTATATGTTCCTTGTTGTTCTTTCTTTTACCTAATAGGAAGATTTAATCTAGGAACTTTATAGCTTACTCTTAAACTACTATTTTGCCATGATATCTTCCAGATTCTTACACCTCCAGATGCTCTCAGAAGCCTCAAACTAGTCTTTAAAACACTTTTGTTTTTCCTCTTAATTTCTTTCACTACTTCCCAACTGATGAACAAAACAGTTTTCCTTCCTATATAAGGTTTATATAATTAGTTTTTTATTTCATTTCTCTATAACCTTTGCTATTCACTCACATTCAGTCTTGCATTGCCTCTAGAATACCTGTTTTAGTGGGTTTTTTGCTTGTTTTATTTTCAAGGCTCCCTCAAGACTTCTTCAGAAAGGAAAGCAAAATTTAATTCTAAGGATGAAATAAGTTTCCCTTGAATTAGCAAAATTCAGACTTTCATTGACACTTCCTGTAAGCAATAAAGAGGATCAGGGTTAACAAAGGTCCCCAAGCTGACTAGCAGGTGGCCTGACCACCATCTCAGCCCCATCACATACCTACCTGTGTCCTTTGGCAGTCATTAATACATACCCTGTGGGCTTGTCAAGACATTTCTCTTGTCTAGGAGAATGAAGGGAGAGTATAGCTGACTTCCATCACCCACTTCATTGCCAGAACAATGTATTATTGCCTCAATTTCCTCTCTGTTTCTCAGCCTGAAGCATGACCTCTGCCTGAGGCAGGGGACCCGGCCAGTCTCAGCCACCTGAGCTGCGCGGGGAGGGCAGCAGCAGGGAGGCCAGTTCTGCCATCAGTGCTGAGTTTGGGCGAGCGGGATTCAGATTCACAGTTTTTGTTCCTTCTTGATTTGATATCTTTGAACTTTTCAGTCATTTACTTCCTAGGTATCCAAATTGCCTTTGCTAAACCAGTTTTCTCTCAACAATTCCTATGAAACCATCATTTCATATAATCTTGTCGTTATCATACTGAAATTCATGTCCACACTTTCAAACACCTTGAAATTTTCCCATACTGTCTCTTACTATTCCACAATCTTGTCATGCTTTCTAAGTTGCATTTCTACATGTTTCTCTGTGTATCCTTTGCCTACTCTTTTAAACTATTTTCTTCCAGGTCAGCTTTTTTCTTCTTCACCTTGACAAGAAACTCCTCAGTAGCAATTTTCTTTCCTGAACCTACTGTAGTACCAGACTTGTGTCTAACTGTAAGACAAAGTTCTTGTGTGCAATAAAACTAGACACAGAGCTTCCTCTGTGTTTCTGTGGTATAGTTTACATTTATGGCTGTTTTCATGATTTTTAAGAAAGAAACCTACCTTAAAATGTAACTTTTTAAAGAAGGAGCATTCCTTCATGTAACCTTCTTATGTTATTTCTGTTTTTACTGAGAACATGGTCAAATGAGATACTATTCAGAGAAAACAACAACAACAATAATAATAAATTTAAATAGAATAGTTAACAGAAGTTCACCAGAGAATATTCAAAATTGTATTGATAGGTATTGCCTATCTATAGAATAAAAGTTTTCAGTGCTTCACAGACACTTTGAGAAAATTTCTGAATTAGGGCACTTACAATCAAAGTTTATGAGTCCGACTACAGTGGAGCTGCCTTGCTCCATGTCAGTACAGATCTCTGTGTGTATGGAACCAATCTTAAGAGAAGGACCTAAACAGCCAAAGCAGGAATGAAGAAACAGAGGTGAGGGAGAGCTGAAAGAATTCTTTACTATGAAGAATGGTGAGACACTGGAACAGGTTGCGCAGAGAATTTGTGGATGCCCCATCCCTGGAAGCGTTCAAAGCCAGGTTGGTTGGGGCTTTGAGCAACCAGGTGTAGTGGAAGGTGTCCCTGCCCATGGCAGGGGATTGGAAATAGATGGTCTTCAAGGTCGCTTCCAACCGAAACCATTTTATGACTCTATGAATATCATAAAATTAAAAGCAATATTAAAAAGTACAGGATTCAGCTTATTATCTCTTCTTAATTTTATTTTTATGTTTTCCCCTGCCCAGGGTTCTAGTTTTAAAGTCCTATAAGCCCTGGTTTGCTGTCTCACACTTCTAGAAGATGACACCTTCTGACTCCAGCATTGTCAGTTTTGCCCTACTCTTACTAAAATTTTGATAATTCATTCCCTCTAATTCTGGAAGTTAGCTCCCACCCAAGATAAGGGATGAAGTTCTTTCTTTCATTTAATCAGTTGCAATAGACACTTAGAGCTGAATTACCTCCAGCCCCAGAAAGAAATGGAGAAAGGGGTATGTGGGGAGGCAAGAGCTACATTGTCTGTTTATATGGACATCTGGAGTACTGGCAACGAAGAATGTTGCAAATAGTACAGCCAGGGACTTCTGTTGATGCAATATAATTTTAGTAAGACCATCATTTTAGTAAGACCAAAATCTATGAACTAACCAGTGAAACCTGGCCTTCCTATTTATTTTCTCCTCTCTTCATTTTTGCTAAGTTCAGTCCCTTCTCTTTTGTATTTGGGATGATGATTCCCAGATTCCTACTGCACACAAACAGCACTTTCCTTTTTTTGCCCCATGCAATTGATTTTGTAATTAAGAGAAGTACGATAACTGAGCATGTCTCTATGTGCTTTCACTATAGTTTTCCGTATCAATGTTAGAACCAAAATGAAAATCTGGTTTATATACTATTAATCTTTGTAATAAGACAGTCATTAATATTCCAAAGTCATTATCCAACACTTTAACCATTTTGAACATCAATTAGATTTATAGCCACATAAAACCTGTGGCATCCTGTACCTTTCATAGTCAATCTTCATCTCAGATTGCAGAGCAAATGCGAAACAAGAAGACGCTACACAGTCTGTAATACCACTGATACAGGAAGTAGCATACTGAATTCTAAAGCACTGAAATTGTTTTTTAATTAAGATAAAACATTAATAACTTCTTCTTCTTGGATTTGATAGCATCAATACATAAATTTCATTGCTGTCCTTGACAAATGAAATATGATAATGGATTTCCTTGTAGACCAATTAACATTTAACAACAATTAACTGAAAAATATATATAATGACCCTGATGGAATCAAAATATTTGTCACAGGCAGTTAACGGGAGGCAATTATATACGCCAGTCTGAACATGTTGAGGAAAATTCTCAGCTCCTCTCCCTTTCACCCAAACATATTTTATTGTCAGTCAAATGCTTATTTTGTTAGTGATTAACATAATTTCACAAATTCCACATCATCTACAAAGACTGCATACACAGCAAAGGGACACTCATTTTTTTGTCAAAGTCCAGCTGTTTTCCACAGAATAGGCAGATCATTAAGCAAAGCAAGAAATGGCATTCTGTTGTGGGTTTTTTTTGTTTGTTTTGTTTTTGTTTTTTTCTCCTGAGATAATGAATCATGTAACATTTTTATTTATCATCTGTCTCCTCACTTAGTGATGCCAAAACCCAAGTACAAAAACACCCACCTAAAACTGGAACATTTCTGGTGCAGCATTATTGTGGCTATCATATATAGAAACTCTTTTTTTGTTAAAGTACATGTGAAATATAAATGAAGGTAATTTGTAAGACAAGTGAGGTGCTAGGTCTGCTAATTACTTTGGGCAGGTCATTTATGTGTCTATTTGACAGAGTAAACACTGTGAAGACTTCTTGAAATTCCACTCCTCTTTTATTTACGTTAGATGTCTGCTAGACATTTATAGGATTGAATCAATAAACTTTCACTTTCTTCTAGCTCACATCACAGCTCATAATGACATTTACAGTAGCTGAAAAGTCACTTGATTTCTCTTTATGTTTGGAAAAGAAAAAGGTAAATTATTAGGGAATGTATTTCTGGAGATGAGAAGGTAAGAACTGTCTAGAGTATAAATAACAAATAAACTCTGCCAGTGACATTTTGGTGATATCTTCCATGCATTATTCTAAAACTATTCTAATTATGTTTTTAACAATCCTGTAGTATTGGATCCAAAAGGAAATGCTAGTGAAAATCATGACTATTTTATGTGTGCATAAACTGACATGTTATTAACTAATTGGCCAGTGGGCACCAAAATCTGACTTTTATTCTTTTATACCAAAAGTCTTCGTTGCCTTCAATGTCCTTTCTATTTATACCGCCCTTTCTTTATGTTTAATTCATTAAGGAATTTTATGAGTACCTCCCAGGAATGTTATTAGGAATTACAAGAATTATTCTCAACAACAGGATGAATACATAAGCTTAAAAGTCATTATCCCCCCAAATAAACAAGTTGAAATAGTCTGCTAATAGCAAATGTAATAATGACAGGTCATGGCTCTGAAAGTTACGAGCAAAATTTTATGAATACTAAGGAATATGTTTTAAAGTACCAGCCTGTCTGTGTTGCTTATAGACTTATGTTTAACTAACCTGAGCTGTATACTCAATAAATAGTTCATTTCTGCTAAGCTGATTAAGACATGCTAGCTTTCAAATATAATTCAGGTCAAATTGTCACTGACCTGATGAAAACATAACACAATAAACTGTTGATAAGTCTGTCCTGTCATACCCTATAGGGTCTTCCTGTAACATGCGAGCGATACAAATGCGCTGTGATTTGGATATGAGGTGTCATTAGACCATCAGGCCATTCTTTGACCAAACGCCACATTAAGATTTTATTATTATACAAATCGAGGAGAAAATTCTTATAAAAAACCCCAAACACCTGAAATTGTCTATTTTAACAGTAACTTTCATATTGTAAAGGTTAAATTCTATTATGCTCAATTAGCAACTAATACATGCATGTGTTGATAGAGGCATATTTCATTAAGTACAGTCATTAAAAAAAATGCTTTAATGTGCCTAGCAATAGTATTTTATTTTAAGACAGAAGCATTAGAAGGCTCAAAGTAAAGTTAAATTCCAGTGTTTTCTTACTGTTAGAGAAGTTACGATTCTCTATTGCAGATAAACAGAGATGACATTTGAAGGACAGATTACATTCAAATGGCAAAAAAATAAGTGCAAGGAATGCTACTTTGCTAAAGGATACTGCTTTTAGTGAGAAGAAATGAAAGTTCAAATTTTTTATGGGCAGATAACAACTCATCCAGGCATTCAGCAAGGGTAAAGATCATTCTGTCGTGGTATCACTGCAGTAGTATAAACTGTTGACATAAAAAGACTGAGGCATAAAATGTCC
>JAVJGJ010000037.1:64753254-64774295 GCA_035590215.1 Microhierax caerulescens | reverse complement strand
CCGCCCCCCCCCCCCATCACACCCCCCCCCCCCCCCCAAGTACAACTATGTAAGATGATGATGGACTTGATGACAGCATGTGCACTCTCTATTCTTAGGAGGGAAATAAGGCTCAAAGAGTTATAGAAGTGGGTGGGTGGGGATGAATCTTACTGTGCCCAAGGTAAGAGCTACCTCAGGATGAGAAAAAGAGAGGAAACACTAAACATAGCAAAGGATGTATGGCACAATGCATAACACCAAAACACCTTTTGATGCCCTAATGGCCAAATCAGCTCTTGATGTAAACTGGCTGTAATCTTCCACTGATACGGGTACCTCACCTCCCCAAGGACCATCCCAGCCACTAGGCTACAGCTGTTCTGAAGACAAGGCAAAGGAGAAGATTTGTCTTCTTATGCAGAAAAATTGTGTTTGTTATTTATGTGACATATTTTCTCTCAGTTATATCATCCTAAGTGTTCCTGAAGTGGAGGATGAATCATCTAAGATCAAATGTACATTCTTAAATCTCTCCCTGAACCAACAGGCCAAATGATGAAAATGTGCCTACACAATAAAGACCTGGAGTTCTCTACAGTTAAGCTTCTAAGACACTTAGATAGCTTGGACAAATTTCTTTAGACCCTTTGTAAATGGCTGTAATTCTTTCAGAGTCAACAAAGTGGAGATAGTCTATAATACTGAGAAATCTGGCCCTACATTTCTAATGCCATAAATATTATCTTTCAATAGATATGCCTCCTTGAGAACATTTTATCTTTCTATATTTCAAATGTCAAGTATCAACAAACTGTAGATTTAAGATAAAATGTCTGCTTTATGGAGGAGGCTAAGATGAATTACAGACTTGCACAACATATTTTATCTTACAAATGTTTATACAATGGTATCTTTACCCAGATTATTGTAAGTCTTTACCTATTATAATTTTTCTCACCTGTGTAATATTTATGATAAAAGCTGTGAGACCACATGGTCTACAAAATGGAGGTCAATAAATAATGTGGCAAATACAAAACTTCAGTTCACTGCAGCTCAGTTTTCTAAAAAGTCTCTCTTCTCTTAGATAATCAGAGCTGTAAGATTTTAGATAACTGGAATAAAGTAACTGAGAAAGAGCAACACATTGATTAATATAAATCTCTGTACTTTGCTTGGCTAATAATGGCTGCCTGCAATTCAAAGTATGGGAATTTGCATACTATGCTAAATTACTAAGAACTGTGCTATCGTTATGCAAATATAAGTGCAAGAAAATGAGTGACTAAGAAATAAGTATGTATACTGAGTGGTAAGGGCGAATGAATCAAGTAAAAATGTAAAAGCCTGCCTGAATTCTGACTGGCTGAAGCTTCTTTTCCAATTTTTAAGCAATAATGCTGGGATAGTTAAAATATGAAGGAATATAAATAGGGAGAGAAGCAGCAGAGCTTCTGGAACTTGGAACAGTTTTCAGTTGCTTTCCTAAAAGATAATATTCTGACAATGTTCCTATTGTAAAATAAAGGTAACATTTTGTTTACCTTATAAAGATGTCTGAGCTCTTAAACCAGTAAAACCCTGAAATGAAAGAGAGAAGCTGGAAATCTTAGGTGCTGTAACATTGATGATTAATATTAGGAATATGCTAAAAAATACATTATATCCATGCTTCTATGTAAGTCTTTATCTGAAGAAAATTATGTTGTCATGATATTTTTTAAATTACATTGAATTTTGGCTATTGATTGAGCTTAGGTATATTACCTGGATATAAATATATATTATGGAATGGGTCAAAGTGTAACATAAGCAATCATGTTTTTCTTATTCTTTACTCATATTCCATTTAGATCTCATTAAATGACATGTTGAAGTAAACAGTCAGTATGTATGTTAGATATTCTAATTGTAACGGGGACCTTGCACATCTCAGATCAAATTGTGTGATAACTGTTGCTAAGATGGTGTCAGTCTTGTTATACATGATATAATGATGGGATCTAGGAAGTGGATAATTGCACTGACTTCTTCTGTATGATATTTTCCTGGCATTTGTGCAAAATTGTCATGGGTAAGTGTGCTGCCTGAGAATACATCAACAATGTTGATCATTAATTAGACTGTATGATTCAGCATGAGGTTGCCTGGCATCTAGATCGCAGGACTTCAAGGAAGCTCTGTCTCCAGGAGATTTTCCCCTGACCTATTTGCTTGTTTCAGCAGCAAAATGAATAAACAAGCTGATAACAGCTCCTTGGACACATTATCAAACAAAGAAGAAACACTATGGTTTTTGCTGTTTACATCATTGTTTATATCCTATATTTTAAGTCAAACTTGCTTTGATATTTTTGTTTTAACTTTTCAAAAATTGCAATCGTGATTTCACTGCCAGGAGCTGTAAAATATCACAATTTATTTTTCTTTGCTGGAACTGTTATCTTATGCCACGTGCTACAGGGATATTCTCGCACTTTATGCCTGCATAGTCCCAGTTCACAAGCTCCTTGATGTAAAAGGATTTCCATTTCTGAAGTATGAACATTGTCTTAGCTCAAGCAAGAGGAGAAGGAAAGGAATGGAAGTCAAGAGAACCAAAGGTATGTCTGTATGGCATAGTGCTCAGGAAATGCCATCCACTGGATCATGTTTTCCAATGTCATTTCTACAATAGGTCAAAACCATCGGGTAAGCGTTTTGTTGTCAACATGGAATTTTACCTTCCTGTTGCCTGAAACTTTGCAAGAGAAAATGGCAGACCCAAACAAGGCATTGCTATAAGCAGCAGTCACAACTATGACATGTTGGTATGCTGTGGTACCAAGAATATGTTGAAAAGCAGCAACAGAACCTGGAGAGTTGCTTACCAGTGACTCTTTCTCCAAAGGCCCTAGTATAAAATTTGCATGGCAATATCAGGGCTTTAAAGTCGTCTTTTTCAGCTGATGAATTAACAGAAATCCTAAGGGAATTTAGACTCCAAAGTTGATTTTTTTTCTCACTGTCTGTGAAACAAAAATGCATAGTCGTATGCATAATAATGAAAGAAATAATCACTAATTTCAAAAAGGAAGTGTGTAAGGACATCAGGTGAAAGTGAGAACGGGAGTAGATTGTAAGGAAGGAGTTAGATGAGACAGATGTAGAATATGAGAAGTTGAATTCCTCACCACGTCTGTCAGGTCTGTGCTGCTGGCCAGAGTAAAATAGGCACCATATGAAATAGGGTACTTTGTGTGTTAGCTTCCTATTCTGGAGCTTCACAATAGCCAAAAATGCAATTATAACATTAAGAGACTTTTTAAAAAATAAAATTATGCTACAACACCTCTCCACAACATTTATTTTTCTTACTTATACTCAGAGGAAGATTTTATAAAAAATATACCTGCAAACATTAAAAGGTATTGATATTTTGATTCCATATGGTCAGAAACAATGTCATCTGCAGAAATCTTTAAAGATGCAATTATTAATTATTAATAATTAATAAAATTAATATAGTAACTATTAAACAATATAAAATATGATGCTTCAGTTCTACAAGCTATTTAAAGTTTCTTTTTTGTTTTAGATATTTACCACCATCTCATTATGAGTATTTCTATAAATATGTGTCTGTAAGTAAGAATATGGCAAATAAATGACTAAATAAAGGATTCTAAATTACCAAAACCAGAGTCAAGTCTAAAATATTTATCTGTCAAATTTTTGCTAGTTTTCTTTCTTTTTTTTTTTTTTTTTGTGAAGCTCAGTTTTGACCCATTTCCCTCCTGCCCGATTTCTGATTTGGAAAATATGGAGGAAAACTGTTAGAAGATGCTATATTTCAGGTAAAAACACAATACATTTTTCACTTCATCCCTTTGAAACAGCTTCCAATGCATGTTGAGTAATGTTAGAGCAGTGAACCGTGAATAGATTTCCTACAATGGAGAGAGTTGGAAAAGTACATCAGCTTCATTCTGACACAAAAGAAGAAAAGACAATTTTATTGCTTTTATTCTCAGAAATTTCACGGTCATACAGAAATATGCAGAGAGGCATAATTTCTTTTTTGATGTCAAGATGAGGAAATAATCACAGTAATTTAATAAATAAGGCTATACAGCACTCTGACCTACATCTCTGTTAACAGCAACACATAGCATTATATAAACAAAGACACTGAAGATTAGGGAACTGCACATGGTCCCTAGGTTGAGCTACAAAAAAGGGAAAAGTAAATAGCAGAGAAATAGCTAGCAGGATTAAAAACAGGGGGATTTATTTTAGGCCACGGAGCTGGGACAATGGCTCAGGCAGCGTGAGAGTAGCCTTCAACACAGCATGGCTGTAAACAGCTTTGAAGCCAGGAACAGTACTGACAGTGAGATAAGGGAAGAGTTTCTGTGCCGTATTTTTTAAAGCTGCAAGTCAGAGAACAGAAGCTTTCATATAAGTGCTGATCAAGTGAAAGGGATGTTTTGTATTAACACTTCTGTGAAATGAAAGTTTGCCCCACAGGTCAAAATGTAATCAGCATCTTTCACAACCAGGACCACTCTTTCTCTGCCTAGCACTATCCATCATATTTGATATTGATCACTCTGTCAGGGAAGGAACAGCAATAGCTATTTAACGTCCTACGTTACAACATCCAGGAGATAAACTGATGGCTTGATGATGTTAAAGCATGATTTAGGCCTAGATCCTGGTACAGACTCATTGGCTTGACAGTGCATTCCCTTTTTTTCTGAAAAAAAAAAAAAAATAATGGATGAAAATTATTATTACCCTGAGTAGTGGCACGTTTAACATAGAACAGAATTCAGACTATCTAACATTAAACACACAACAGGCTAAGGGCATCTTTCTAAAGGATGATTCAGAGGACTTCAGTTAGAAAATTCTCCTTTTAGGTTTCACATATCCCTAACTCATGATATTAATTCCTAGAAAAGGTAGAAGGTTTACACAATAGGTAAGCAGGTATTAGGTGGTCAAGATATCTGGATCCAAAAGAATGCATTTCAATTGAAACAGTTTCCATGGAAAAAGAAAGAGATAGGTTAAATGATATTTAACAAATATTGCTTCAGCAATTCCACAGACTCAGAAAATTCCAAAAGACTTAAACTTTACTTAAACTTTGTAGAATGGCTGAAAATGTTATTAATTGCTTATGGATTAGCTTTGGGCCATCTGGTTTTTAATCAGGGAAAGTAATGAGAAGGGATCTATTTTGTCATACTTTACAATGCCTATACAAATGATAACCATCCAGAATATCAAGAAGTAAATTTATATAAATTCAAATACATCTTTTCCTCACTAATATCTATGCATCACTTTGTTGTATCCCTTTTAATGGATGTCCATGTTAGACAACAGCTTGCCCAAAGATGGCAAGCTTTGACCAATTTCTCATTTTGTCAGCAGCTAGAGAAAGTGCTTTTCTTTGGTTTCCCACCTGTTGCAGATGATTTCTAAAGAAACACACCTAAATGAGTGTTGGTGTTCACCATTGTCTTTATTTTGCGAGCAGAATGATGTCAACTGATGTGAAAGAGATAGAAGGTTGAGAGATGATTCTTCCCTTAGCTGGACAGTGAGAAAGAGGTTGCCTTTCTTGGCAACTGTTTACATATATAGAGTCATAAGAAGGGGCTTAAGCCTATAAGGTTAGGCTATGGTATTTTCTCAGTCATAAAGTGGTTGTCTTCTTTTGCTCTAATGTTTTTTTTTTCTTTACCTCATACTGCTATAAGGGATGCAATTATCTGCAAAAATAATATTTAGGAAATAGCTTCCAATAGCAAATGTACTGGATAAAATTAAATTTATTGAAAAATTAAAAATTAATTTAAAATTAGATTTCTCTAAACCAAATTGCAACTGGAAAGACATACCTCTTACAATTTAGCAATGTGTATGTAGCAGTTTACAAACACATCTACAAACGATGGGTGCAGCTCTTAATTGCATGCTTTGTAGTTAACAACTGTAACAGATTAATTACACATCTCAATATATATTCTTCAAAATTCCATTTTTAAAGAGACTGAGAAACACAGCACTTCATTTTCAGACTAGTGATGTTCATAAACAGGACATTCCTCTGCATTTCTAATGTGAATGTCTATCCAGCAGGTATTCTCAGAAGATACTTAACATTCCCCAGCTTCAGGAATTACTTTCCAACTGCTTTCCTTTGAAATGCTGCTGAAACTATCAATAATGCTAGTGTTCTTTACAGCCTTACTTAATAAATTGTTGATGGAGGTACTTACAGCTTTCAAACATTTTTTTTTTTTCAAGCTTTGGAAACATGTTTTGTTTATCTAGTGGCCAAATAGCTGAGGCCAGCCCAGGAATTCTCTTATATTCTCAAAATGAATGGGGATGACGGTGTATTTCTTTATCTGGATAAATAATTCTATTTAAAATAATAAAATAGATAGCAATAGGCAAAAAACAGATCCTGGAATTTCTTTTCATGGTTTAAGTTGTACAGAAATGGAGAAAAAAGCAGTTTGATTGCTGAGTTATTCAATATAGTGAGAAAATGTCTTGCTATGTATTGGACCTTTTTCCCATTTATGCTACTGGAATGAAATTCACATAGAGAAATATGTCATCAAAATGGCCTGTTCACAGAGAGAGAAATGGAGAAATATTGTGATAATACACAAGAAATCTTGTGGTATAGAGATTTATATTGGATACAAGAAAAACATATCTGAAGGACCAATTCCTATGGTGTTTAGTCATTCTTCACTTACTAGTTAGTCATCACGTCATGTCACTGGGAAAACTCAGAAGAATTTTTAGGAACTCAATAACTAAGCTTTTTACTAACTGTAGATAATGCAAGTTTGCTTTGTAACTCTGTGTTGGCATCTTAATACCTCAAGGGAAAAAACATTTGTATGCAATATTTTCAGGAGGCAATACACAATAGTACAGTCTTTACTCCTTTGTTCTATGATGAAAAGGAACAAACATATAAGATTTACTAAAAATGGTACTTCTCAGTCAAGGAGATATTTATTGCATGTTAAAAAAAGACAGACTCTATACTTTACCATATTGTTGAAACCATTGAAATAGAGGTAGCAGGTTATAAACTATTCCCATTTGCTTATGTCAATAAAAAAGATGAAACTCCCAGGAGAATTATCTATGGAATCTCATTAATTTTTAAGAGACTGTATGAAAGCAATATGTTGTCATTTTTGTACTGAAACATACTGCACAAAGTCAGTTGTCAAAAATGGGAATCCATATGTGAATTCATACCCTCCTGACATTGAACAAGGCTTAATTTTTATATCCTCTAACGTCCTTTGTTCAGTGAGTTTTAGAACTCTGGAATTCAGGCTGTACAGCTTATTGGGTCTAATTAAAATTAATTTTATGCTTCTACATAATCATAAAAGAAGCAAGAAAGACCATGACTTAACTAAACAAATGACCTGGAATAGACCTGACATAATATATTTCAGAAAGTCCAGGGCTACAAATGAAATTAATTTGACCATTTTAATAATTTCAAAGGACTGAAGCCATCGTCACAATTAGTACAGTTTTTAAAATGTTCTTAAGAAACAATAAACTGATGCTTACCAGGTAGGTTAAATCAAATAGCGAGCTGACAAATACTACAAATATTGGCTTTATGCAGTCTACAAGGTGTTTCCGGAATATACAGACTTCACCTGAATATCTATCTGCTAAAAGAAACTCATTATTCTGTTTCTCTAAGGAATGATCATTTTAACAGTGAAACCTTGCCATCAGTTTAATCATATTTTATGTATATAGCAGGGATGGTAGAACAGAGTAGTGCCTCCTGCTTCCTGCCTTGCAAATGCTATCCTTCTTCATTGGGATATTCAGAAATGAGGTCATTCACAGGGCAGAGAGGGAAGCATTAAGAAACAGGTTTCAAATGTCTTATGCGTTCACACCAAAAGTAGGTAAGGAATATCACTATGTCTCCTATGGTCTCAGGAGTTAAAAGAGAGTTATATGACAAAAGCCTAATGTAAATCAGGCTTCATACACATTACTGTAATGGAGAAATACTCAACTACTGCAGCCAAAGACCTGTTCCACAAGTGAATGTAGCATGTGAAACACAAATCAGTTTTCCATCTCCTCTTAAATCCTAGAAGCTCGAGAGTATTTCAGAAATCAATCTAGGATCAGCTCTTTCTCTCTGGAGGGACTGATTTCCTATCAGGGGAACACTGAACTCTAATAGAAGGTGAAAAGGATATAATACTGTAATTTCCCCTGATTTATGGTTTTACCATTAAATAAAACAGCTAACATTGTAGGATTACTGGCATTTCTATATTGCTGTTTTCAGCATAGTACCAGTGGGAGCTTGGCCAAGGAGATGCCCAGGGTGCCCCCAGCCATTGCCCTGGCCCTGTCTGAGGGGAGACTGAATGCAACTCTGAGGGGCACCTGGCTGCAAGTGATGCCATCCCGTCTGGCCTCAAAACCCTGTGCAAGTGGCCCCTGGCCTGTTATGTTTGGAGACATGTAACTTTTTGACTATTTGTCAGCCACTGAGAGAGTGCATAGCTGGAAGATGCTCTGCAGCACATCGTATCTTCATCCTTGCCATGTGGCTGCACACGTTACAGGCTGCGCAAACTGGCAGAAAACCATGTTCAGGCATGTTATGGTGTGTGTCAGGCTAGAGGCCGTGCTTAGGAATGTAGAGGTCCTGTGGTCAGGAAAGCAGGTTTGAAGGCTCTCTCTCCCTGTAGATAATAACCTTGGTCTCAAAACACTGCTGAGCTGCCCCCTAGATATATTTGTTCTTCACTAGTTTGCCAGATTTTCTGGAGGGTGCACTGTCCATGATTCCTGAAATATAAGGTTATGATGTGATTATTAGATGTGATTTGCCTAAATGCCATTGAGATCACTAAAGCGTATTACTATTTGTAGCCTGGTCAGTCTGTAAGTCAAGCCACTCATTTCCTTTCAGTGTATGTCTCTTCTATCCTTTTTTTTAGAATTATTCTATCTCTGGCTTTCTGCTGCTGAACAAATGTAAAGGAATGTGTATGTTTCTTATTCTGCTTTTAGTAGTAGTCAGGTTTTCTCCCTCATCTTTTCTGTTAAAGGTGAGACTCTTGCCCAGTTTAGCCAGGACATGTCTACACATTACATCAAATGACAGGAAACAGATGAAGTGATTTCATTTCCCTTCACATGCACTTGACATTAAACCAGAAAAACTAGAATTGCAAAGCAGACGTAAAAATATGAGTGACTCTACTATCTGATGAAAAATTTAAGTTTGGAAATGAATTAACAAAAGAAGGATATATGAAAAGAAAAACTCCTCAGAAATGGCAATACAAGGCACAAATATTACCAGTTATCACCAAATCAAACAAAAAAAGTAATTTATTCACATCAGAACTGCCAAAATGTTTTTAAGTGCGTAAAATTTTAACTTTTAAAGCATATGTAGTCTGCACAAGTTTTCATTTTTATAAGCATAAGTAATCATCTGGATTTCAAATGTGGACAGTTCTGAATAATAAACACAACTTCACTAAGTAATCAATCAATAAACAAATTATAGTTTATGCAAAAATCCTGGATTTGGACAATTCATATCAAGCTGGGTTTTGATAAAGGAGAACACTGACATGGATTTTGCTGATTATGTTCCCTACCCACGGGTAAGTTGTATATTCTGCCCTTGAGGTTTCTGATGCGCAGAGAGATCCTGGAGGTCAACTGTACCTTATCTATGGTTCTTGGCTTTTCTCTGACTTTTTGAGATTTCTAAGAGGCTGCATGAGGTAAATTGCACTGAGGAGGAGAGCAGTTCAGATAATCTACATTACAGCATTTGCATCTAAAATAAACATAATGCTTTTATGTTATGTAAGCTGGAGTTTTTTTAGTTTTTCTATTACACAAAGATACAAAAAAGATTTCAAAACCCCTCATACTGGTACCTTTACACAGCACTGTATTGTATTTTCATAGGCTGGTTTATACCTCATTTTAAAGACACCTACTGTGATATATGTGAGATTAAATTATCCTATGAATAATAAAAGTATTATTTTCATCATGAAGAAAAAAGAAGTAGTAGGATTTTTTTAATGTTAAGAGAAGGTAAAGCCAAATATTCAGATTTTTTTTATATATAACTTTATGGATAATTCAGTGAATTCAAGTAAAATAACAAAGTATTTCATAGCTGTAGAGAATGCTGAAAAGGAGGCTATATATAACAAATCAGAGTATTTAATAATTTACATAGAATACTTCCTAAAAGAACTACAGTTCTATCTGATAGAGTTTTTTCCACATTATATATTGAGGAATAACAGAAGAAAATAAGGTTTTCCCCTTACTTTTTGCTACTGCCAAACTGATATCTTTAAGTGTGTTAGCTTCCATGAAGAAAAACTTAAGTGAATCTCCAGCTGGACCTTAATGATATCAGACTTGCATAAGAGGTCATAATTCTGCAATGCTTCATGCATAAATCAATAGAAATAGCTAATTATCACTATTAGCTGGGATTCAGGCTGAAAAGGTTTTGCATTGGCCATGAATCTCAAGCTAAAATACTTCTCTCTTCTTGAACCTGGAGGAAATCACACATAATTTAGGACTCAGATTGTGGCTGTTTGTTGAAGTGCCTCTTCGGATTGCTGTTTGGGGAAAAAATAATAATTAAAAAAAGTTTTGCTTAAGCACCCATACTTTTTTAAAAGGAGTAATATTCTCCTTACACTGCAGTTCTTTGTGTTTTCTTGGACATCTTCCAGACCTGCTAGGCCATACCTTTTTTTGATATGCCAGCTGGATTCAAGCTATTAAGTTTTACAAGATATAAACTGGGCAATTCTTTATACACTGTGCATGAAAATGTAAAAAAAATTAAGTAAGCTTCTTCAACGATCATTTGTATTTTCTGTGCACATATCAATGGGGGTAAAATCTGACTAATAACTTATTTTTTCCACAAGGCATATCTTTATGAACTTAATTCTTTATCTATTCAGTTCTGAGTGAAAAATCTAATATGTGGCTAGTTTGCTAGTATTGATAAGGGTTTGAGAAATATTCTTCCTCACTTTATCACACCTCTACTATATGTGATTTATGGTAATGTCCACTTTCTGTATCCATGAGTCCCGTTCTGCTCTCCAAATTCCCACTGGTTTCAAAGGTTAAAATAGGCTTTTATTGCTGTGTTGAGACTACTAATTTGTCTTTCTGGAGGAGAATTTACTCCTGCTGTGTCAATCCCTAAACAAGATGTAAAGTATGCCTGCTTTTAAAAAAGTTGCTAAATACACAGAAAGGGGAGTTTACAGCTGGAAATCAAAGCAGGACTGATAATGCATGGGAATCTTCTTGCAGGTAACACCTATGTGGCCCAGGTATGTGGGGACTGCACTCCATCTGTACTTCTGTGGGACTTAGCCAGGACTTTATGTATCTGGAATGATGAGACTTCCTTAAA
The DNA here is from genome assembly GCA_035590215.1 of Microhierax caerulescens. NCBI lineage: Eukaryota > Metazoa > Chordata > Aves > Falconiformes > Falconidae > Microhierax > Microhierax caerulescens. Next base: position 64,762,807 of record JAVJGJ010000037.1, on the reverse strand, counting down.
AAGGAGCCTAAATAGCTAACAAAAGCACACTACTCAGAATCTGTCAAAAGATATCTAAGATTTTAAAATTCAAAGATATCATAGAAATACCCGCACACACACACAATTTCATTTCATAGCATATTACAGTATTTCCACCAACCTATGTTCTATTAATATTCTGCAGATGTTAAACAGCTTAATTCTACTGTCACAGATTTCATAGGTCCTGTCTGTACAAATAAATAAAACAGGGTCAGGTTGAGATGGTGCCACAGTTATGGTCTGTAATTGTTATCATGGTTATAGTCTGTTATGACTGCAAGCTCCATGTTTGGTGTGGTCCTTCTTCACAGAGCTTTGGCCAATGTGAGGTGTTCTGCCATGTGCTGCCCAAGCAGAGTTTGGCACAAATAGACATGGGTAGACCATGTTATGCAAGCAGTTTTGATGTTTCCCACTTCTTTTGGAGGAGGAGAGTCCAGGCATGTGAATGTGACCTAGGCTTTCTCATTTTGATCTCAGAGCCGGTGAACAGTTCTTGACATCCTTTATTTCCCACTGTACTATTAGCTCCAGGGACCAATGAATGCTCTCCATTTTTACAGAAAAGGGATCTGCTGGCTCCCCAAATGCTAATAAAGCCTTTTTTTTCAAGTTTATAATTTATCAGTGAAAATATAAACATCTACAGTTTCATGGATGTTTTGCAGCCAGCATAAGAATTTCCAACCTAAATATTATGTCCTACTACATTTAATACAGATATTGGTAGACATGTTACAGATCCATAAATGGAAATAAAATGTGACCATAGTTACAACAATGTTATAATTTAATTATAATTTGGGGAAGAAATTAGGTTTTCTGAGGATTTTTATAAAGATGTGGAGCATGGAATATAAATGGATCACGTTGCATTTCTCTAATATGTAAGGTAAACCTGTTGTTAGAAGGAGAAGGAGTACTGGATGAAAAGGATAATATTTGAAGAAATACAAGTGAGAAAATTAATTTAGATTTTGAATTGAGCAATAACACTAGCATCAAAAGGGAAGGATATGTGTTTCTATTAATGATGCTTTAAAATGTTATGCAATAATCTAATTTATTGCATTGTGATAAATTCCTGTTTGCCTATTAAGAAAGGAATACAGTGCCAAGAAGCAGACTAATTCCTCATTTAAAGTGAAGATATGAATAATTACCAGATTTTGACAGAATAGGGGAGTTCTATCTCATTAAAATTTGTAAGTTCAGAAAACAGGTTATTTTCTCAGGAGTGGGGGGGAACAAAAGGTGTCCTGAGAAAAGCCCGTGCTGAGAATATTGCTCATGGCCTGGTGCTTATGGCTGCCGTCTACTTTGTGAATGGCTGAGGTCCAGCCCCTATCATGTAGGTAAGTAAGACGCTGAACACTTCCATGAATAAACATATATTAAATGACTCCCAAAAGGCGCCAACTGCTTTAGCTGTTTTCCCCACCTAGAGATCAATTCTTCTGCAGTTGTTTAAGAAGAATTTGCCATTGGGCAAGAGAGAATCTGATGGTACATTACACCTGTGGAATGAAGACACAGAAGATAAAATCATCAAGGCAACTCTTTCCTATAGTCAGCCCTATAGTGTTGGAGTGACAGAATTCGGGCCTCAGGTGTTTCTAGTCACCTAAAACCATATTTGAATATTTGAATTCTATGACATTTGTCAATGGAGAGACTGAGTGTTGTGGAATTTGGTAAGTCTGAATCTGTGGGTTATTTAAAAGCATCAAAACACCATAATATGTAGGTCATCAACCTTCTCTTTAATAATTGAGAAAGGTCTCTGCAATCTCGTGAAGTCCATTCTCCCATTGTGAAAGGCAGCAAACATCTGTGTCTGTGAAAGGGAAGTTTTTCTCCAGCATTCACCCTCAGCCAGGGCGCAGGTGTGACACAACACACCGCCCCAGCATGGCTCAGTTCAGCGTCGGCAACTGCTGGCTGAGCTGGTGGTGGCAGAGCTGATTGTTTGGCTATTTGAATGTTTGAATAATCAGTGATTAATCCTCATCCGAGAGTCAGGGGCATTCCAAACATTTCAGGAAACTTTTTCATGCAGTTTACAAACTCAGGCAAACAATTTACTTCTTACATCCCAAAGGCGGCAGGATTTCAGAGGCTGTAGTCACAGGCCCCTTTTAGTTAACAGGCCCACAGTACCGCATTTTTCCCTCTCTTGGATACAGTTTACTATTATTATTTCTACAAGTTTAGATACTATATTTCTGAAATCCCTTGGCAAACAGGCATCTTGGAACAGGCTGATCGATGCTTGCATTACATCATTGCAGCACACTGCTATGGCACACAGCCTGGTTGATGGGTAACAGGAGTCATCACTTTCTATCATTCCTAAAACATCAGGCCAAGCTCACACATTAGACTGCAGAAGTTCTTGCAGCCCACATTTCTGTCCCTGCTCTAGCATCATGCAAAGTATATACTTACATTTCAATTTAAATTATTTTTAAATTCAATGAAATCATTGCATCACTCAGCTTGTAACATATGATTTCACAAGAAAGGGTAGGGACTTTGCTCTAGTTGTGAAGATCTTTCATAGCCAATTTATGGTTATACAGTATGACACTGCTATTGTTGTGCGGCCTATATAGCTGCTTTCTCCCACGTCCAGTGTATTTCAGTGTCCTCCTGGGTTTTGCTTAGTAAAATAAAAAAGACAGGCTATTCTAGTCAAATGAAAGGTTCTTCATCTCTATACCCATCTTAGTAGCCCTTGACTGTAACCGTTCCCATTTGAATTCTCTTTTCCTGAACCTTAGCAGCCAGAATCATACACAGCTTTCCAGATATGATGTCCTCCAGTGCCTCTCACTGCCACTTTCTCTACTAACAGCAAAGTGCTTCTGAAATCTGCCAGTGGCTTCCTTCTCCTTCTCATTTTAGACTAAATATGTCACAAGATTTAGAAGAAACATGATTAGTTTCTAATTACACAAATTTGGATTTTTCGCTGCTGCATTTCTTTCTGTTTGTATTACTTAGAGTCACTGGATTATTCAGATCTATTTCATGTCTATATGTTATGCCAGTTCTGTTTTGTTTAGAAAACAGTGTCTTTGTTTTGTCAGCATTTTTATAAGCATACCCTAGGTTTAATGCCAAAACCTATGATGATGTATAATTACGTTATGAACATTATATGAACGTATAAAACAAGACAGATCACGAGACCAGTACTAGTGGAAATCTATTAATAAGTGCTTTTCAATCTCATTTGACATTATGATAAACCAATTAAATTTATTAAATAATAAAAAAACACCATTCAAAAACATACATTTCACTGAAAACATTTATAAATTTTGTAGTTGTGCACAGGATAAAACTTAAAACCCTCTGATAATTAGAATTAGTTTAAATTAGTTTTCAGCCACTTTTACTATATCAGTAAGTATATATCATATCACTTTTACAAATATCAGTAAGACTTTTTTTTTCAGTAAAAATCCTTATCAGGAAAGATGATTTTTATGGGGTTTATAGGGTGAACTTGCAAATAAAAATCAATTCAATCATACATTTTTGTCATTACCCTAATCAGATCTGAGAAAATATTCCTGTATTGTCAGTTCTGAAAGTGGAAAATATACTCAAAAATCCCAAATTAAAAATAAACAAACAAAAATTAAAACAAATCCTGAAAAAAACAGACCACCCACCCTGGGTGGCTGCTGTTTTATAATATTGACTAGCAAAGCCATAAAAAAATATATTTTAATTGAAATTAAATTGTATCTCTTGGATACAATTATTATCTTTCTTGTTACATTTGGGGTAAACAGCATAGTATGTACAGTGTGGAACTGTGGAAATGTGTCCATATGACCCACTTTCTTCCTAAAGTCATACATTCTGCCACATAATGTTTGAAAGCTATTGGAAGAAGGTTTAAACTAATGAGTCCCAATATACTGTGTAATACAGAATAAAAAGGCTATTATGCCTCTGCCCTGATAATTGTATGGTAATTTTCTTAGCATATTTGCTTATGTCACTGTATACATATTTATAATTCTCTTATAGCTTTTATATTTAAGTATTTTATATTTTAGTTATTGCAAACCCTGATCATAAATAATAGTATACTTTGGACAAAATTTGTGTTCTTCCTTTTGTATGCTTCTGCTTTTACTTGCTTTAATAATTTTTATTTTCCTATCTCTTTCTCTTATCTCTTCATCATTTGGCCATGTTCTCTAACTTTTCTCCACTTTGGTCGCTTTTCTTCAAATCCATGAGACTTGAGGAAGAAAAGTAGGACACTCGAATATTTTTCTTGAATGATAAGCACCAAGGAAGATACATTAACATCCACTTTGAGTAGTTCTTTTGATTTGCATATATTTTTATATCTTTAAAAAATGTTGCTACAGAACTTTGGAACCAAATCTACAGTAATTTAATTCTGCTTTGCTGACTGATGTCAAACCTAAAGATAAGTATGTAGTAAAGAAACAAAATTGTATTTTAGGTTAGTGCTTCTACCCACATATGCACACATACTCTGTTCTAGAGGTTTTATTCCATATTTCTCACTGATGGAAGCTTTCCAGGAGTAAGAACAGAGGCTGACAGGAGTTTTGTCAATATAATGGGTATAGATCTTTCTTTACATTTAGATTCTGATGCATTCACTTAACTTTATGCAGTTCATCAAGCCCCTTGATATCAGTGCCTTAAATTAAGCAAAATGCATTCAGTCTCTAGGATGGCATGGTACACACTGGTTGCTGGAAATGGAGGTGAGCTAATCTGTTGTACATTTCAAATATATTTGTATCTCTAGCAAGCCCTTACTTCTTTTTTACTCACTGTAAAAATGTTATTCTGGTCTGAAGTATTACAGTGCTATGACCCATGAGTTTAACAGATTATTTTTTCTTCAGAAGTCTTTTAGTGTCATGTCTTTGGCCAGGTGTGTGTAGGAATGTGCATGGAAAGAAGATTCCCTTATCACTTTCTTATGATGTTTTGTATTTGCATGCAACAACACTTACTTGCTTTTAAAATTCAGTATAAATATATTACAAAAATATTTTTAATTGAAAAAGTAAAGTCAATAATAGTCCTAACTCTAAATGTTTAGGACAGAATATATGGAGGTGGAAAAAAAAAACCCCAAAACCTTAAGAAAGCAATACAAACAGTGAACTACACACAATGATATTCCCATCAGCAAAAAATACCTAACACAGCATTTTATCCTGGGCATTAAGCTTTCTCTTTTGTGTTGTACCTTCTCTGTCTTAAATCAGAATTGCATTGACTAACAATTAGTGGAGTATTTTCATAGTAAAAGTCCCAAGTTTTTCTGGTTTGTTTTTGCTGAATGCACAAAAGCAATCTTCAGCTCTCATCATGCTGTACATATCTGACACAGCCTCCAAATCAATACCTTACATTAGGCTGATACGCTTGAACTACTATCTTAGATGGTTACTGCATCAAGTCTTTGTTAGAAACTAAGCTTAAGAAGAATCTTTCATTTCAAAGTATTACAGGGCCAGTTTACTTTTGGCCAAATCAATGAAAAATACCCATTCAACAATGCTTTAGCAAACTGTGCTGTAAAATTAAAAATATTTATCAAGAAAAGACTATTGTTTGAGCTGTAGCATCTACTTTTTACTGTCTGAAAATTAGTTAGGTGTAAAAAATTTGGCTTTCCTTTCCTTGTCTCTCCCACAGGGTACTGTCTAAATAAAATGGTTAAGTATTCAGCGGCCAAATATATCTTTTCCTATGGGTGAAATATTTTCCTATGGGAAGTCAGGCCTGAAGAAATGGCAATTAGAGAGGACTTATGTGCATTAGTTCTACAGCAAAAGAAACATTTTTCCCCCCTTTAGGATCAGCTTCAAGAGAGTGATGCTTGTAACAGTAAAAGGCTTTTTTTTCACATCAAAGTGACAGTAGTCTCTAACCAGCCCTTTTCATGTGACCCTTACACCTGCCCCAGTGTTCATGTTCAGAAGCCAGCGTATGTAGAGAAACAGGAAAACGTAACTGTCTCAGCCAGGAGATGATTATTTTTTTCTCTACCATCATGATTTTAGTCTTTCTTTCAGAGTCTGAATACTCCATTTAAGAATTTGAAACTTATTTCTTGCCATTTAATCATGACACGCAAACTCTTGCTATTTGTAATTATAAAGTTATTTTTTACATTTTAGTAATGTAGAACCTAGTGCTATGAAGAAAAATAAAGTTGTCTGGTATTACAGGTGGATCTGAGCTGCACATAGTCACTTACCTGAATCAACTATGTGTTTTCTAAAACAACTTTTTTTCTAAAATTTGTTATTCTGAAAAGAAAAATATTGAAACATTTAGAATAGAAGGCATGAATGCTGTTGACTTTAAAAACAAAAGAAGCTCTTTCTGCATGATTCAGTTTAGTTTGAAAATAAATACCTAAAAATACAACACAGACACAAAACCCCTTCAAGCTTCTGGAAAGAAGCATATACAAAACTGAATCTGACTTCTCTATCCCCTATGTGGACACAAAAGTAAACTACACCTCTAAATTTTGAAGGATTAAACTTCATCTGAGACAGTTGGGAGGACTGAAGCATGAAGTTCATGCTTCCATATATACAAACAGAGTGAACAAATGAAAGAATGGAAAGAAAACTCATAACTAAAGTACACCTTCATCATGACTTTTGTGTCAGTGTTGTATCTAATTACCTTTGTATTTTTTTTCCATTAAAAGTCTAGGGTTATCTTAGATTAAAATGAAGGTGGAATCTCCTTAATAACCAGTTTTTAGCTCTATGGGCAACATTTTCAGATTAAGATAAAAAAATACAGAGCAGATACAATTATAGATTTTTCAACCACATATATATTAAACAAATTTTAAATATGCAAGACTTCTAATGGCCATCCAATTCACAAAGTTCCCTTTTTCTCTGAATCCATTAAAAGACTCCTCTCCAACATACAGTTATATTTTTTTTTCTTTTTTCCATCTCATGTAGTTAGAATGCAGATTGATGCAAACTGGAGAAAATTCAGTGGCTTGAACTAATAAAATTTGAACATTTAATCCATTATCACTGAGGAACATGGTGATTTTCAGCTTTTTGCTCACAGCTACCTTGAACCTGTCAAGTTATATTTCCAGTCCTCATTCTCATTGAAGAGAGAGTCCTGTTTATATTCCAAAATCACTCCTGCTTTTTCATGTACATTTTACAATTTATTTTTTTTTTTTTACTTTTAACCCAAAGTAGGCACAAAAGTGTTTCTGTGACAAACACAAGTGAAGAAAAGTAGCAATAGCAGATTTACAGAGCTAACAAACAATAAAGCATTTTTATGAACCATTCCATGCTTCCAGCATTACTTGTGCTTTGTTTTTTTTTAAAATTAATATAGAGGAGTATTCTGATCATGGTGCATAAACTATCAAATTTTGACCTTAGGAATTTTCAGTAAGTATAAAGATTTCATGTTTTCCCTTAATAAATCTGTAACACTAAGACTCTTTCATATTCATATTTTCTAAATTAATGATGTTGTTTACATATTACATGATGCAAGGCTTGAATAGTAAGGTAAAGCAAAGTCAGTATTGTGAACCACAATGCAGCAAACCCAAAAGGTTGATACTGTGCCTTTTGATGAAAGAATGTGCAAGTGATATCTAATATTTCTGAGATATGTTCCAAGTATTACTTGCTAATGGCAGCAAATTACATCTTAGGCTTCTTTGGGCTGTACAAAGTGCATCTCATGAGCTTCTTTTATATACCTTGAAAATATTTTGGAAAAAAATCCCAACTTTAAAATTAGATTAAAAATAAAATTTACATTAAAAAATAAAGAAAAATTAAAAGCTAGAGATAAAAAAAAATAAAAGAAAATAGATCTGTGTAAGATTATTACCTCCACAGTTTGGTTACACTGAACATACCTAGAATTGTATGTCATTATTCCTATGCTGCCTTGTACTGATAAAAAAGGCAGATACATCCAAGACTGTATCCGTCAGAAATAAACCCAGACAGTTAAAACATATACCAGTACATGGTACATAGCTGAGCATAAAGGAGGTAGTATGAGTTAATGTACATTAAATATTAATTTTGCTACACACAGGAACATTTTTAAACTTAACTGTGCAGGAAAACAATTTTTCGCAGAATTTAAAACTTTCTTAAAATAAATATATTAAAATTTAATTGCAGAGATGGCAAAGCTATTTTGTGGGGGGTTATATATATATATGAGCAAGGAAAAAGCATGAGTAGAATAACTTGGTAGTGAAAAGCAGAAAGCTGAAAATGCTGAAGTTCTCTACATGATAATAAGCTGAGTAAAAGATCAAAGGCAGAAAGTGATGAAGAGGAGCAAGACCAACAGAGCTCAGAATTACAATGCCTGTTAAAAATAAAATAATTAAAGTTGCTTAGCACTGGAAAAGAGAATACATGTGGAAAAAGAACCTTTAGCATTTTTTTGTTGTTTTGTTTTGGCTGTATTTGATAATGAAGTGCTATGTAACTTAAACTTTGAGATGCTTATATGGCAATTTTTTATAGTTTTCTTCAACTGTCCAGAAGGCTCTGCTGTTCCATGCAGCGTTAAAAAAGGATTGTGATAATTGATTTTTCAGTTTGGCAGCAAAACTGGGGAAAAAGTACTTCAAAGTGAAACAAAGAACAAAGTAACTTTTCCTTACCAGGAAGGAAAAAATGGAAAAAAAAAAATCAATTCATTTGTGATTGAATGTATTTTCTGTTCATCCTAAAGCTCAGCAGTTTGAGGCACTTAAAAGAAAGAAAATCAAATGAAAGGTAAGGTTCATAAATCACAGGTAGTTACCTTTATTTCAAGCCTCAGCAGTTAAAGTTGTCAACCAGGATGCAAGACAAACAAACAAAAGCACAACAGAAAAATTGGTTCTAGCTCTTTCCAAGAAGGTTTTTTTACCTTCCAGTGGAATGCCTTTATCTCACAGCTACCGAGCAATACTTAGCAAGACAATGACATTATAAAAAGAGTTTTCCTCAACTGTTCTTTCTGGATCACTTTGAATAGAATACGTATCTCTTAAGCATTAGACAGATCTCTTGTTATATATAAGGCATATCTGTAGTTATGTAAGTGTAGAGGAAATCATAAGATTGTATGACAGCGTTGAACAAAACTGTTAGAAAAGTCTGAAGCTCTAGAAAAACTAACCCATCACATAACATAAGCTTTCCTTAACCTTATACATGTGTCCTAGTTTTGGCTGGTATGGAGTTCATTTTCTTCCTAGCAGCTTGTTCGGTGCTATATTTTTGGATTTAATATGAGAATAACGTCAATAACACACTGATGCCTTAGTTGTTGCTGAGTAGTGCTTACTCTAAGCACTAAATCCAGGACTTTTCAGTCTCCCATGCTCCACCAGTAAGGAGGTGCACAAGAAGCTTGGAGGGAGCATGGCCAGAACAGCTGGCTGAAACTAGCCAAAAGGATGTTCCATACCATAGAGTGTCATGCCAAG
>JAVJGJ010000037.1:64718157-64748372 GCA_035590215.1 Microhierax caerulescens | reverse complement strand
CTATTCTATTCTATTCTATTCTATTCTATTCTATTCTATTCTATTCTATTCTATTCTATTCTATTCTATTCTATTCTGTTCCGTTCCGTTCCGTTCCGTTCCGTTCCGTTCCGTTCCGTTCCGTTCCGTTCCGTTCCGTTCCGTTCCGTTCCGTTCTATCCTATCCTACCCTGCTCTGCTCTGCTCTGTTCTAATTCTGTTCTATTCTTGTTCTATTCTATTTTATAACACAGTGTTAGCCACTCTTTCCTGATGAAAATAATTCTTTTTATATCATTCTTTCCTATCTTTCTGCATTTGTACCAATATTAAATAATATACATATTTAGGGTATTAAACAAGGTTTAGTGGAACTTGTCAGTTATGAAATTTGTAGGTCTTTCTATTACTGTGTTTATAATCAATTTGTAAAACTGATCCACTTAAAACACTCTTGCTTTTTACCATATTAAAAAAAAAAAAAAAAAAAAGAAAACCTAATTTTTTCTAGAGGCAATCCACTTTTTTACACATTACTCATCTCAAGAGATGAAGAACAGCTCAGTGGTTTGCAACCAGATTGAGTTAGTTTCCCTGACTGTCCCATGTTTATCCTTAGTGACCTTGAGGGAGTCATTTCTGCACAAATCTGTGTGTCTTCACTGCCAAGTGTAAAATATGAAGAGAAATGGATGGGAATACTGGTATATGGCAAATACCACAGATGTATATTTAAGATCAGGAGACGTTTTAGTATTACGATGAAAAGGTCATAAATTAACATTTTCTGACATTCTCAACTGCAGCCAGGGCAATGGTATCATTTTATTTTGGCTTACTTTCAAGTGATTAATTTATGGGTTTACTTCTTCAGAGACCTCTGAAGTTTTCTGTGTATGTAGTTGCTGAAATAAATATTTTATACAGTTAATGGAAATAGCTGAGTTTTCTTGTACCCAGGGAATAGGGAGAAATTATGAAAAATGAAAGCATCATGTATGATCTATCACAGTCAAGCAACATAACTTAAATAGCACTACTAAAAAGGCACTTGAAAATCAAATATGATCAGTAATTGATTACAAAGAAGCAAGAGGGATAAATGTGAATATTAACTACCTCACAAGAATTTGTAATTTCCTTATGAAAAATAAAATGTATTGTACTGATATTTTGATATACAAATTTTAAAATTAGCATACTCTGATGACCTTTTTATTGACACCATGGCCTTCAGACTAGCCACATCCATCACATCTGTTGTATTATAATACGGTGAGCATGTGTTAAAGTTTTAGATGGTAGAGATAGACAAAGCCACAGAAACCAGCTTCTATTTTGATTTTCATCATGTTACACTGCTGTGCTGTTAGCACAGAAATGTTCTCCAGCAGCGATTAATTATTAATATTTTTTTTTGGTTTTCTTACCTGTTTGGAGATACAGAGGAAGGAAGACAGAATCCTAGTTTCCCCAGTAACTCATAAAATCATTCAACCTGATTTTTAGTCACAGATATTACTATGGGCTGAAAAGAGACACTGGAGCTTAAAGAGATTTTTCTCAATTGCTGAAACCCTAGGGCTTTATCTCTAAAAGAACTGTATCTCTAATGGCTTGTCAGAGAGAAAAAAAAAAGAGGGGGCTTGTCTCTAAAGCTTATCTAAATGATACAAGCTTTTATCAGTAAGCTGTTGTGTGGCATTGCTGTATTTTTAAGTGCTTCAGTGTAGTCATAGAAGCACATCTGGCTGTTACAGCATTTTAAAATCAATAATTATGCACTTCCCATTTCTATTGTGCCCATTGACATTTTAAATATGGCTATGTTACACATCGGGGTGTCATGCTGCCATAAGAAAAGCAGAGGAAGATTTAGAGAAAGTCAGTGTGTCATTTCATAATGTATGGAACAAGGCCCGAGTTCTTTTGTTTAATATAAACCCTTGAACTTTAAGCTAAGAAAAGGAGAACATTTGCTTTTCAAAAAAAGTAACTATTATGAATTTATTTATTTGTCAATTCCTGTAAGTTTTAAATGTTTAAACTGCATTTAAAAATAAATTGTCTCACAGTATCTCTGTACCTTGTTGAAAAACTTTTGTATCAGCTAATGACATCAGAGAAAGACAGCATCCCTTCATCATGTATTCCTTAGGGTACCCTGAGAGCTGATGGCTGGGATTAGGTCAGCATTTGTAAACATGAGAAAAGGCTAAAAACATAAGGCAGCAGTCAAAATACAGATCCTTCTACTTTAGCATCCCATCTCCAGCAGCAGCCAAAAGCCGGTGCTCAGGGCGAGCCTTAAGAACAGATAGTCTGCTGGCTGATCCCAACCTCCAACCATTTGCAGCTCAGGGAATTCCTGGGAAAAATGTGATTCCTATGTAATTAATAATCTTTTACACTTTTTATTCATGAACTCAACCAACCTGTACTTGAATCTAAATAAATTTTAACTATACACACAATGTCTTCACAAAGGCTTCTACAGCATGGTTATCAATTATGAACGTAATTGTTTCTTTTTGTATGGTCCTAGGACAGTTACAAGACAGATCAAGATGAAAGAACACAATCTCTGCAGCAGGCTTAGAAAGAGTATTTAAGGTATTAGTTGCAGAAGAAATATTGTTAGCTTTAAATACAACTACAATTCTCTTAGAAGTTTTCAGTTAAAAGAGGTATAAGGTATGAAACAAACATTTCTGAGCAGTTAGAGCAAGTTTACAGAATCTTTGTGAAACAGAATCTGCATATACTCATTAACAACTGTATACAGCAAACAGCAACGCATTACCATTTCTGTCTGACTTGATGGCTTAAACTTGCTGGGATTTTTAATAAATAATGAATTTTCTAAAATTATTAAAATCTCCTTTTGCAGTTTATCTTCATATATTCATGTTACTTCTTACGTGATATTTACACATTTTACATGACAAATAAACACAAATTTAAATAAAAATGTGATATTAAGACAAATTTGAGATGTATTACTTCTGTGTATTTTTATTATATCATGTGCATAATAAACACAAAGAGAAAAGGTACTTCTTTAAATACAGAAGTGATAATATTCAGGTATTTAAAATAAAATAGCTTTTCTACTTTAAATATTACTTTTTTTGTAATGAAAGAAAAGGTAATACGCCTGTCACCCTGGTAAAACTGGGGAGTCTGAGAAGCAGAGTTATTTGCCTATTGCTGTATGAAAAAATAAAGACAGGAGAAAAGCAAGAAACAAACCATTGACTTCCATGTCAGACTTAATGTCTTCCCAGGACTGAAAATATTTTTTCCCAAAGGCAAACTATAAGACATGTTAATATAATTTTGCTTTATTTATATGAGAGCAATTAAGACAACTCAAAGGGAAGGACAGACAACTGCCAACAAAAAATATAAGTCAGTACTGTCAGTACACTGACAGTAATATATTTTCTTTGGTTCCTGTCATAAAAGTCTGGAATATATAAAAACAATGCAGATGGTGTTCCCATATGTCCGGCATACACTTCTTCAATGAAATTTTCCTGTAAGCCTTTATAAAGAGCACAAATTCTTTGTCCCTCCTCTTTACTGTTGTCCTTGTTACTGCCAGGTTATTTGATGATCTCCTGCATCTTCACTCATTGTCTTGGTAAAATCTCCAGCAACATACAAGGAACTTGGTCTGGTCCCAGATCCTGAGTTTTCTTTCTTCTGTGTCTCTACTCTGAAATTACATTTTTCAAAAAGTGTGACCACAACACTAAGCAGAAAAGACAGTTTCAGTTCAAAACAATGGCAGACCAAATTTCTCCTAAGAAAAAGGTTTCAGTAAGTGACAGTAGAATTCGGATGAGAAAATCTTGCAGTATTGTTAACTTTATAGTACAGATTGGGTACTTTTCCAATTGATTCCTTAATAAAGAAGAAAATGTATAGTGTTTCAGAGCAATTACTTGGAATTGTCTTTCACAGGGAGAAGCAAGCTATGCTTACTTGCTTCACTTTTGATGACTAGAAGCCATTATTTATTGATTGACAGTTCTGAACTGCAGTGCTATTGCTGTTCAAGATACAATTAAAGAACTTAAGTATAACTGATACGTCTTTTTATTGGAAGAAGGGAAAGTGGAGAGCAGTGAAAAAGATCAAAGATATCTCAACCCCCTCATTTGGCAATTCTAGCCACTAGTCCAACATAATATCTCCATATTATATTACAAGCAATAGGGAGATATTATTTGCAAAAGCATAATCATAATGAAAATTACCATTAAAACATAACCATGCTAAAAATATATTAGTTTTTTATAAATTTTGGGTTGATAAATCACATTCTTGATGACAATGTGCCGCAGAACAAGAACACCCACTCAAGCTGGGCACCAGTGACAGGCTGTTATGCTCTCTGGAATTCAGCACACAGTGAACCAACAGTACCCCTGCACAGAGCAACACAGATTTATCAAGATTTTGGAGCTTAAGTACTGCCCTAAGTAGCCACTCTGCAAACTGACCCAAGAACACTGCCTGTAAAAGTGAATAAATCCTAGAAGGTCTAAACTGTTTTTATATATTACTAGTTTATATCTCATCCATTGTTAATTGAAAATTTCCTGTGCTGTAAGCTTAGGGGCACGCATCTACAATTCTCTCCATGTCATCTTTGCACTTTCACTGCAATCCTACCAACAAGCCACAGTGCAATTCCTGTTTCTTGCCTTTTCTATATATCTTGAACAGGTTTTCAGAAAAGGGAATTCAGAAACTCACTGGTTTAGTCTTGACTCTGGGACACTAAAAGCCTTGTGAGCAATGTCTGAACAACATGTCAAGGAACCTGAGAGTTTTTGCTGAACTGTAGAACATGGTGGTCCCCAGTCACTTCTTTGTAGCTGTTAACCCGATTTCTGTCAATGTGAATGGGCCAGTCGTGTCATTATGCATACACATCTAGTCTAATCTATCTACTATTTAGAAAACAACTATGTTAGAAAAACCCAGCATCACATGTCAAAATCACTCTGGATTAAGTAAGCTGCCAAAGTGTAAAGATCTTTGAGCTCGCATAGCGGTGTGATTGCTTACAGCATCACAGACCCCATGATACTCCCATCTGCTGATGAACATGCACACTAATCATTCCAGATACAGACTGATTGCTAAGTCCTGCATTAGTAAGAATCAAAAAGCTGGCATTTTTTTCACTCTGCTGGATACACAAGACTTGGCTGATCAGAAACTTAGTTGTCGTTACTGAATTTCACTGGATTTTTTATCGAAACAGATGGCTGTTCCCTTTTTAATTACTTCAAAGATTTCCAATAATAGCTTTCACTTATTAAAAATTCTAGATAAGTTCTATCAACAACTCTTTGTTATAAAAGTACTTGGGTGAATATTAGTGCAATATCAGTCATAGTTCTTTCCTTTTCCATTCATTTTGATAAGATAAAATATATTATTATAAACTAAAAATAAAATCCCTAAAACTAGCAACTGCGAGTTTTGCATTAAATTTAAAGAAAATAAACTAGAAATGAAAAAATTAGCTATAACTGATGGCTATGGGCTTGAATTACCAAGACAAATCAAGTTACTGTTTTTTTTAAATACTTTCTACTTAAACATTTTAGAAACATTTAATCTGGTGTTTCTAGATGTGATGTTAGTCTTTCTAACTTTTATAAAATAGTAAGAAAGCTTCGTTTTGACTTCAATTTCATAATCAAATTAATGCAGTTACACATATCATGAGCTAGTACTAAACCCAGTACATGAATATGTAGAATGGTAAGCTTTGTTGGTATGCGTTTATACAAACGCATACACACTTGCCAGAAATCACTAGCATAGACAATCTTATTTAAAAGAATATTCCCTATCTGTAATGAATCACAAAAGAGTGCCCGTTGACGAGCGAATGTACAATTTCCTTTCATTTCCACACAGGTTTACAGCAGTCTTCAAACATGTCCTGTAAGAACCCCTGAGACCGCTGCTTTTATAGAAGGGATTTTTTTGTAAGGTATAATTGTAGCATGTCACATGTATGTCAGAAGGATTTGGCTCAATTGCTCTTCTCTGTTTACAAGATATACTTCCTCTGAGTAATTCTGCACTTTTGTGACTTCCATGTGATGGCAGTAATGGAGAGCCTATTTAAATGTGACCATTTATGAAGTTTATGCTATTAAAAAAAATAGGAAAATCTTCCCCACTGGTAGTCTGCACAAGCCAACATCTGGCATCTGGGAAGGGATGGGGCAAGAGGTTTTCCTGTTGTGTCCCACAGCCATGGTGGAGGGGCACTAGCAGCCAGGTGAAACAGGAAACATATCTGCTTCCAACTGGAGCACCCCAGGGTTCCTTGGAGCAGGCGGGGAAGCAGTCAGTTGCACGAGTGCACATCTTGGTTGTGCAAAGCCCGGTCACCTCTGCAGCTGCTGTGGTTGCTTTAGCTGGCTGTTCAGCCAGCACTGAGGCAGAGTCAAAACCCCTCCATACGTGGAAGGACTCTACACAATTGTGTTCCAAGTTATCGCCAGACATGGAGTATAACTGTGGAAAGCCTAATAATAAAAGTAATATGCAACTGCTTTAGAAAAAACATAAAAATAATATAAATATAAATGGAGAAGCAAAATAAAATGCATAGACTTTGAACTCCAGATAAATAAGCAAAACATTAAAAAGCCCTTTTCCTAAGAGCAGACAAATAGGAAATGTTATCAAAGTCAGCTAACAAAATCATGAAAATGCACAGGCATATAAAAAAGCAGCATACCATATGTCCACCAATATCTAGTACAACAGGAACATTAAGAAAGCCATTAAGATAGTGTCCCCATTGTGTCCAGGTATACAAAAACATATGGTACATTTCCTGCTTCGCTGTGCATTTCCTTGCTTTTGTTGTTCAGCATCACTAATTTAGAGCTCAATTAATATAGTTTATGTGTGACTTTCTCTGCAGAATATTTTATAAATTTTTTTTGCTGCTTAAAATCAATCTTCTTTTAGTGCAAGTGCACAGTAAGTATTAATGTAAGGTAGGTTTTTTTTTTCCAAAACTCAATTAAGTGGAAGAGCTAGATAGAGTTATTTTAAGATAGCTACACATAATACTTTATTATTGTCTTCTTATTTAAGTCCTCACACACAGTTTGCTGCAATGGTGCTACAGAGAGACATTACAAGGTTGTTGGTTTAATCAATGAAGATTTCCCAAGGACAGATGTGGGTATTTCTCAGAAGTGTAGATTAGAGACAAAATAGTAAGGGACTTACGTGGCAGTGTTAAAGAAAATGCAACAAAAATAATAAGGTGACTATGCACTGATAAATGTCCACCTGTACATGGAGAAGAGAGGTAAACCAAGGTGTTTGAAAGATTTTTCTCCTTCATGGGTATTTATCCTTGAAGACCTAATGAAGGTTAAGGAATCTCAGGATTCCTAAAACAAGATTAAAATTATCTGTAAGACACATTGTCTCTTTGGCATGTACAGATTCCACCTGCTTCCTAAAAAAGCTGAACTTTCCCACACTAACTCAATCCTACCAAAGTTCCTGTTCGATTTCAAGACTCCTGGGGGCGGAGGGGGAAGGTTGGTGGTGGGAATTTCTCTTTTCAAAGGACTATTGTTAATTATTTTATCTGCCTTTCTGAAAGATTCATATACTGCTTCAAGAGTTTGATATAGAAAATGAAATTAGGATGAAAATAAAAAAACCCACGAACTTAAAAAATCTTTGCATTAGAAATATTTAGATCGAATAACTGATTAGACCAAATAACTAATATCCTGAATATTTAATTGTAAAAGATGAAGGTAAGAGTTCTTTTAACAATAATAAATAATATAACACTGAGATCCAGTAGGATTTGCCATTTAATGTCTCACACATGACAGTGTCACTGTGCAGTACTATTAAAAAAATCCTGCATACTTTATTTCCAAGAGTGGATGGAGAAGGAAGGGAACTCTGGTATGAAACCAAATCAGAAGAAAGGAAATAATTACAAGCTTGACTTTGTATCTTCATTGGTATAAACTATATCTCAATGCCTAAAATAATTAATATTCTGAGTGGAATTACAAGTTCCTGCCCAAATTATAGTAACATTTTATGTCACCTTCTGATTTAATTAAAACACACTTGCCATTTAGCATTAGGGTACTGTTATGGACCATGAGTGAAAATATGGATATTGAATAGGTTTCATATTTTTACAAGGCAAAAAATTGTTTATACCCTGCGTAAACTCATCCGCTATGTGCTTTCAGTCTCTGAAAATACTATATGGGCTCTCAAGCAGTAAGATTTTTTCTTCAAATGTTGTGCATCCTTTGAGAGCCACAAGACCCCACGTCATTTATTTCTCATTCAATTACTTTTACTTCCTTAGAACTCGTGCAAAAATATGCTTTTTTTTATTCCTTGCAAGAAAATGTTTGTGTTTTCCATATAATTGTATCCCCTTTTAATATCATAATTCATCTTGGAATGAAATTCCCTAATATGTTTCTGGGTACGGTGTATTACAATAACAACCACTGAAATTTACTAAACAAATACATTGAATATTTCCCCTAGGGTGAAATACGACAAAAATGACAACTTTAATCAAACTTTTGCTACTGCACACTAGACACAACACTTTGCAACTGAATCACTGTAGTCATACAGATCAGAACACGAAACTAGTATTCCTGGAGACTAAATAGTTTAAGTAAGCCACCCACACTAAACACTTTAAAAATGGCAGAGGATGAACATTGCCCAGTGGGCACCTAACTGAGAAGGACTCCTTCAAACACCCATTCATAAATTCAGGTCTTGTTAACAGTGAGGTTTTCCAAAAGGAGAATCATTTTCCTTCCTAATGTAACAATCTCACCATTCTGGCACATAAGAAAGAATTATGATGACTTTCTAAAACGTCTGCTTTTTTCTTTTTTTTTTTTCTTTAATTCTCAGATAATCACATATTTTTGCTCAGCTGGCTTTGCGTGATGTCTCTCTTCAATTCTAATATTTTAGAGTCTGATCATGCCAGGTTATGACTTGCCCAACTAAAATCACCTTTCTGAAGAAAATGCTTCATTTCAACTACATGATAGAAGAAAAAAATTTATCCACTCTCACCAACAAAATGGACACAATAAATAAATAAGTTCAGCTTTTATAGAACTGTCAGTAAACTTACACAGGCTTTTCTACTTTTGGTTTTTACAATACTCTGAACCTACTGGAATGAACCAGAATATCCATATCATCTACTTCTACAATGAAAAGATGCAGAAAAAAATACACTTCCCAGTACTTGCTTAAAAATATTTGTTTTCTGTGTCCATCACTATTTATCAGTCTCATGGAATTATACCAATAAATATGTAATTCCTTGTACATATACAAGTAGATAACAGAAAATCTCCTTATATTTTAATACAAAACATAAATACAAATCAGAAATATTGAATAGTGATCAACACAATAGAATCATTTTTTTTTTTTCTTCATATGGTCAGATTAAATTAGAGAGAGGAAAAAATAACCACACACCTTTACCTAAGTGACTTACTTATTGTTAACCCCCCCACCCCCCAATCTAAAGTCTGCCTGGGAAAGTAGATACTATAAATGGTTATTTTAAGATAGTATAACACTTGTGCAATGTGCTTTAATATTTCTTGACAAAATGCCTTCTAATTTCTCAACACAGGAACAGCTCTTCTAGTCCTATAGATAAGAAGATATCAATAATATAAATACTCCTTTTCATTTTAGGAAGTGTGACTTGCTTGTAAGGCTTTTTGTGGGGTTTTTTTTTTTTTGTTTGTTTGGTTGGGGTTTTTTGTTGGTTTTTTTTTTTTTAATAGCTGAGAAAAGGATAAGAAAGTACAGTTGGCACAAGCTCTTCTCTCATTCCTTTTTTATAGATTAAGATTCACTTGCTACAGTAATATTTTCACCTACATAATCTCCAGGCCAATAAAAAGCATGATCATTTCCCTTCCCAGTAATTACATGGTTGCCAGCTTCAATTTAGTTCCATTTACCCTTTCAGAATTCTTAACTTTTAGCAGTTGCCCAATATTGCATCTCCACTATTTTCCTCTTCTTCCAGCTATGAAAGGTATGCAGCTCTGTAGTAGACATTAACTTTCCTCCCCCACCTCCCCTTATCCACTTCCTATTCTCCATCTAAATTTGTCTTGAAACTAAGTGGGTTATCTTCACAACCATGTCAGGTGAGTTCTTTGTTATGTACTGTGTTTTCACGCTGAAAACACTACACTACACTACTATTTAAATTGAAAATGAAGTTGTCTTTAAAATAAGGAAAAAGTTATATACACTCCAGAAAATAAACCATTTAATTTCTGAAAAAAAGCTACTTTCTATACTGTGGTATCATTCAATATTATGCTTCCTAGTTATAGCCATTGAAATTATAAGAGTTCTGGGAAGCACTGGGGAGTTCTGCAATACACCATGTTCTGCTTTACACCATTGCCCAAACCTCTCTTCATCTTTGACAGTATTAAAGCCCAGTATGTCTCGAACCGGCTGGAGTAGAAACAAATACTGTGCATCGCTGCTGTGATGTGGTTACGAGCTTTGCAACAGTGAAAGCATTTCTCTTAAAACTTGTAGGGCTGTGAGGTGGAATGTGAATGTGCACACTACAATTACCTATTCTGCTCCTTTCCATCCCTCCCAGCTTCAAATTCTGACATGATAGTAGCGACTATCTCACAAGCTGTTAAAGATAGCATGTGGCTAAAAAACTATCTAACTGGAAGTTTGAACCTCAGCTTTCAGATATCAGAAGGCACTAATCTCTAGCTCTGTGGTTTATAAGGTTTGGACTGTTGAAATCATGTGGGGCTGAAGTGAAAAGCAAGAAATGGTGATGGTAATCAGGCGATGTGAAGGTTTCATTATCTTAGGACCTACCATATCTGATAAAATACTACAAGCGCTCTCAGGACCAGTAAAATTATCTGAAGTATGCAAACATCAGGAGGAAGCACTGATCCTTAAATGGTGTTAAAGCAGACAAAGAAGAAAGCAAAGAGTAAAGCAGTTAAAGACAAGCAGTAAACCATAATTAGATAAGACATAGAGTCCTCTTTCTTATTTTCCTTGTCCTTTTTTTGTAATGATGTTTTATTTATTTACCAGTGCATTAGAATAAGTAATTGGTATTTGTCAAATACTATTCATAGTTTTGGTTTCATATTGGAAAAGAATAATACTATATGTTTTCTGATTTTTTTTCCGTAAGAATAAATGCCCAAAGTTTTCCAAATCGCAATTATATTCATAATGTACCTAATTCTTAATACAGTTCAGGACAAGTTAACCTATTATCTACAAACTCCTTTGAAAAGCCTAATTTTGGTGTCTCTGATTGCGACAGCACCAGGAGATAAGCTGGCTGTACTTTTTTTTTTCTGGTACTCCTCCAGCATGCAGAACTGTTGTATCAGGAACATGTGAGGATACAAACCTGCTTAGTACTTTCAGGATGCTTTTATTGAACTACTGCCCAGCAACCTAGATAATCCCTTTTGGATCCAGCAAATACACTCTGCCTGTGTAATTTTTTAAGGCAGATTCACAGCAACCAAGTCCTTAATAATTTCTGTGAGCCTTTGTAGACTCCCTCCAGTATGTCCATGTGTTTCTTATACCGGGGCCCAGCACTGAACCCAGCATTCCTGATGTGGTCTTGCTAGTGCTGAGTAGAAGGAAAGGATCACCTCCCTCAACCTGCTGGCCATACTCATCATTAATATTGTTAGCCTTCATTGCCTTGAAGGTGCATTGCTGACTCATGGTCAGTTTGTTGTCCAATGGGACCCCCAGTTCCCTTTCTGCAAAGCTGCTTTCCAGCCAGTGGACCACAAGTCTTCCCTAGGGCAAGGGACTGTCCTTGCCCAAGTGAGGGATTTGGCATTTCGATTCCAACTTTAGGAGGTCACTGTCTGCCCATTTCTACATCTTTTGAGGTCCCCCTGAATCACAGCACAACTACTTGGTCTGTTAGTGACTCTTCCCTGTTTTGTATCACTACAAGCTTGTTGAGGCTGTACTCTGTCCCATAATCTGATGATTAGAGAAGTCAAACAGTACTAGCCCTGGTATTGACCCCTGTGGTACGCTACTGGTGACTGCCCTCCAGCTGGACTTCACTTCACTAACCACAAATTCAGCTAATTTTCAGTCCACCTCACTCTTTGTTAATTTAGTCTGTACCACATCATATTGTCAATGAGTAGATTATGAAGAACAGTGTTGAAAGTATTGCTAATGTCAATTCATTGCTCTCCCATCATCCACAAAACCAGACATTTAACTGCAGAAGGCTACCAAGTTGATCAAGATAATTTCCCCTTTATAAATCCATGTTGACTGCTTACAGTCATCTTCTTGTCCTCAATATGCTTGGAAATGGTTCCCAGGATTACCTTCGTGGGAACAGAGGTGAGACTGACTGGTCTGTGGTTTCCTATATCCACTTTCTGAACCATTCTGCACAAAAGGCTACACAAACTGCTGCCCCTATTATTTGTACTCTGCTCCTGGCTTCTGTGCTACCTAGTTCTCACATTTGGTCAACAGTGCCATGCTCCGCTTATCCACTGCCCTCATGGTTCTGTAAATCTCACTCATACCCTTCTCATCGCTCTTCAAATGAAAGAGTCCAAGACCCTTTCCTTGAAATGTGGCCAGTCCCACCATTTGACCTATTCAGAAGCTGGAGCGCATGGTTTTATTTTGTATTTATGCTCAAAAGTTAAAAGACAAAGAAAATGAATGTAAATATTAAGATGGAGTATTTGTAGCTAAACTTATATGTAATTGAGGTTAATTTCACATCCTCTGCAAATTTATTTATAACTTTCAGTGAAAGACAAGGTTATACAACTTGAACATTATGGATTTCACTATCAATGCAGAAATGTTGTATTTTCTTTTTTTGTCTGGATAGATAACTTTTTTTTTTTTTATTGAGATTCTCTTTCTGGCTGGTGATTTGCAATTCCTTAGGTTTTCATATCTCTAAATATTTTGGTGTTTACAAAGGTTGAATCTGTCATTCTTACACTTTTTTGCATGCCTGAAAACCTCTACTTTTTAAAAATTTTGTTGCAATAAAGAAAGGATAGATCTTTATCTTTCTATTTATGGCATTAAAATTAATAGAATTTTTTATTCATATGCTATGAAGCTCTTCTGTGACCAGAAAGAGGGTCCACATTCTTTGTTGTTGCTAAACCAAGCATAACTGATTCACTGTATTCTCTATTTCCTGAAAATTATGAATCACAGCAGGTGATTTAGAGTAAGCATCATTCTAATGGGATCAGAAATAACAAAAGTAAGTTGAGAAAATCATCTGAACAGTAGATGTTCTTAGATTTTAGGATCTTTTACAGGATTTTACAAAAGATACAGAATCCACATGATCATTAGGAAGTAAATGACACTACCATAGAATATATAGAAGTCAGAGGCATGTACATTATCTTTGCTAAATTTAAGAAACACAAAAAAATGAAACTGAAAAACCTATTCTTTTAATCATATGGTTCTGAACTCTGTTCATATGGTGTGTTTTAAGTGCTGGATTTGATCAGTTTTGTGCCATTATAATTCCATTACCTCCATAAACTGATGCAAGAAGAGTATTAGAAATATTCGCTGTCAGATTCTAGTAATGGCCATGTCATTTTGCTAAAGCAAGCAGCTCATCTCATTCAAGTTATGTTAGACTGAAAATTGAGGGTAATATGATGATAAATTAAAATATAGACAGATGTTTGTTACAAATACATGTATATGTATGTTAGTTTACCTCTGAATAAGAAGACATAGCATTTAATTATTCCTAAACCTGATGTATGAAATAATTTTCCCCTGAAAAATTGTGAAAAAAGCACCACTAACAGCTCCACACTGATGTATCTGTAACATTCATTGAGCTATTTTCACAAAACTTATAGAAATTCAGAGCATACATAAATCATTTCTGTGGAAGAACTGTTTTAGAGTTATTAAGGATTTGTAAATTTTCTGAAGTATTCTTTCCTTATAACCTAGAACTTTAGAGGCAATATACAAACAAAATGAATAATCTTAGCTGAACTTTTAATTTACAGTGTTTAAGTTTGGCACAACTATCACTTGGGAATTTTTATGACAAGTGGGAAAGGAAAGAAGTTCCTTAGTGGCAATGTCATCTTCAGAATGAAGCACTGAAACTCCCTCCAACAGGAATACACTTGCATTCTCCAGGTTTGAGATGCTGTTTGGCTTAAAAGATCTAAAGTGTGCGGGAAGAATATATGACCCAAACATTCTCCGCCTCACAGACTTAGATTTGAACCTATGAGAAACTGAATGCTACATCTTCACTTTTGTATTCATTTTCTAGATATTTGAACATATGGCAGATGAAACATGAAAAAAAATTGGAAAAGTAACTGAGAAATGCTTTACAGGTAATAGTAAAGAAGGACAAGATTATAAGCAGCACAGATGCTGACAGGCCCATGAATATCCTCCTTGTTTCTGTTCATTTTTTGTAGATAAATATTTATGTCTGTGTAAGGCACACCACAATGGCTAAAAAAAAAAATAAATACATTACTATTTCTCTGTCTAGAAGGGTGGAGAAAAATGTGCAGTGTTTGTAGTTTGAAATAGGCTAAAGAAACAATTTCACTCATCATTCAGGATCTCTAAAGGATGGAGATGAACTGAAGTTGCTCGCAATGATATGCATGTTATTCCTTGCCCACTCCTCATTTGTCTTTCAAAACCAACAACAACAAAAAAACTGAACAACTTGAGCACACATTCAGATAACTTTCAGTTATAACAGTGATCTTAAAAGATGTCAAGCATTTTTGAACAGGAACAGAGTATTTCAATTCTTTGTGAATTACTAGACATACCTGTACTGTAAAAATAAAGTAATA
This sequence comes from Microhierax caerulescens, assembly GCA_035590215.1. Taxonomy (NCBI): domain Eukaryota; kingdom Metazoa; phylum Chordata; class Aves; order Falconiformes; family Falconidae; genus Microhierax; species Microhierax caerulescens. The sequence goes on along the minus strand of JAVJGJ010000037.1, from coordinate 64,733,397 downwards.
AGTTAAAAAGCAAAGAGTATGTTTTCAGCTCCTTTGTATCTTGACTTTCAAATTCTTTGTTTCTCTATTATCTTTCACTGTAAAATTTCATATATATATATATATTTTATACATATATAAATATGTATAATTGCAGCCTTTCATATATACCTTGCTATATGGTTAGGAAAGTAACTGTATGCATAAATCTGATCAAAATCCCATGAAAATCTATATACAAATTTGGTGTGAGTTTTGGATTGGTGGCAAGCTACCCAGTGGACAATCAGATTTTATTATTTTTTTTCTGTTGTTGACCTAATGTAGCAAAAGAAGTATTTCTAGAATGTTTTACAACTAAGGAAAAAGAACATTAAGTGGTAATCTTAAAGCAAAAGTTTACAAACAAATGTTTCTGGAGTAATTATTTCCTATCAGTCTTTCTGTAATAGAACAGAACCATTCAAATTGGGGTGTTGCACAAAATACAGAAAATATAACAATAAAACCTTGTGGTATAGAAGAATCCCCAGTGTAATAGAAATAAATACAGAAATTAATGAAGGTTGTGAAAATATGCCTGTAGAGATGATAGTTTCAGGTCAGGGAGGTGACAATATGATCCTTTCAGTGAGTTGTGATCATCAAACTGTCAATATTCAAAAAAGAAAAGTCATACAGGAACAGCTAATTTCTGAATAGTTAGAGACAAGTAGGTTCTAAATAATCTGAAAGAATGACTGAAAGTATAAAACCTCTGAATTATTCCATTTATAAAACTAATTACTTTTTTCTTTATTTCATTGGGGTTTTTTTCAGTAAGAACATGTTGCTTTCTTCCTTGAAAGAGAAAAAGTTAATTATGAAGAATCTGAAAAGTGGTAATGTGACATCGTTCTGGAACAGCAAAGAAAAAAAAAAAAAAGGAAAGGTGAACTATTAGAAAAGGAATAGAGAATACAGTAGTTACTATGCTACCAAGTTAATCCAATAAAATGACCACGTCTCAAATAATAAATACAATATTTACTGTATCTGAGAGGAAATCACACAAGTCAGGAAAAGGTTTGCAAAACAACAAACGTAAACAAATGTACGGGATAGCTTCCACAGGAGGGATGACCAAACAAACTTCAGGATGCACATGACAGCGTGAACAGGAAGAGGTCACAATATCTAACAATACAGAAAGTAGCGAGCATCAGATGAAACCAGCAAAAGGCAGGTTTAATGCAATAAAGAACAACTTCAAACAGAACACAATTAAGTCTTGAGACATCTTGTAGTAGGCTTCTACAAAAGCTTTACAGGGGTCCAGACAGCTTTTGAACAATTCAATAGAAAAAAAAATCTCAATATAAGGCTTAAAAGACACCATCTCTGCCCAGAGGACTCCTTGACCTTGATTTTTCTGGAATCTGGCACTGTACTGCTGGGACGTATGTCTACCTGACTGCTTTACAATCTTACACAAATCCGCTTTTCTCCACCACCAGAAACAGTATACCAGTTTAGATGGAATTCTGTGTGGTATTATTGTTATATTCATTAATCATTAATGAGCATACAAAACAATATTTGAAACTGAGGTATTGTTTTCAGACCCGTACTTAAGGTTGCATCAGTAGAATTATAAATGTGAAATGCACTCTGCTAAGACTTGAAGGGCTTTTTCCTTCAGCTGTTTTTTTCTCCAACTACATTTCAGACACACAGTCTTACAGACCAGGGAGAAACTTTCAGACTTACAAGCATGGGTTCCTGTGTTACGTGAAATCAGAACTGATGACTCCAAGTACAGCAAAAGAGAGGACAAAGGTCAGTCTTTGGTATTTCAGATTGTGACTTCCCCATGTCCAGTAAAACCCAGTGGTATTGTGCATCTAGTATGACTTCATGAATGAGATGAAGCTAGTTTCTCCTTTAGAAGACATTGGGTTATCTTCACTACTATATTTCATTGCAATGTTGTTTTGTTGTTTTGGTTTTTTTTTAATTTGATGAATTTAATTAATTTCATTAATTATATTTTATTTCCTTTTGGAGATTAAATCTGACCTAACAAGATGTTGAAATAACATCTCCATATTTCTTACTTAAGAATTCAAATCCATTAGTATAGTACTGGGCTCCAACAAAGCTGCATCTTCTTAAAATATGTAAAACTGGAGGCATCACAAGTCTCTTCCAACTTTGCTATTTATGCTCGTTTCACACACCAAAGCTCATTTGGCACAAATTTTGCAATATTGCTTCTCTAGCTCTCTTATCATTCCGTCAGAAGGTATTTCATATCTTACAGAACCAGGTTTAGTTGCAAACCTCCTCCTTAAAAGGGGTCATGACACTGGAATATGGAAGTAGATCTTCTAGGCACTTATGAAAATAATTAATCATACAAATGACAGGTATCTGGGACCTTCTGCAAAGTGCATTATTGCTTATATATCCCAGCAGGTGGTCATACATCACTTTCTAATTAGTATACCTCTTTCACACTACTTTCAAAGTTCTCACTTTTCTATTGTGCCTCTTTGTTGCAAATGAATTAATTAATTTCTTAATTCATGTACTCTGCAACAAATGACAAGCTTTCTGGTAGTTCAGTTCTGGGTAGAAGTACTAATTTTTCAGTTAGCTCTCAAACATAAACCTTTTTGTACTTCTGAATAGTTCCAATTTGTTTAAAATACAATACAATAAAGATTATACATTTATATTAACAAATTGGCTTTTCAAATAAAATATCTCATCAAAAATTGATTTGTGTGTTTCAAGTAAACTGTTTGGCTTGAATTTTGAAAATTCATATTTCTTCAAAATCTAAATATTGATCATCTGATTTCATCATATTTAGGCCAGCAATCACAAATAGAGAAGTTTTACTGAAAAGTAACATTAGTACAGCTACTGCTGTGATGGGATGATGCCAAGACGAATTTTCTCTGTATTGTGTGAGACTTGTCATAGAATTTTAGTTGGTAATGGAGGTCACCACAGAACTTATGATGATGCTTCAAAAATCTTTCATGTTTTGAGTTTGCTGCTATATTTTTAAACATGCCTCCAGTGCAGGCAAGCAGGCAAAATCAATTATTTAAAAGTGTCTCAGAAGCTTCTCTCAAGAAAAATGAGTAACATACACTAATATTTTTTTTGCAAGTGACAGTAAATGCAAATCACAGCAAGAGACTTTCAAGTATGGAGCGGATGGATGGCAAACAACTTACCCTAAAAAATGTGTATGTGCACTTTAAAAAATGTGCAACGTAAAAGTGCAATGTAAGCTTTAACTTTTTGGAAATACTGTTGAAAGAAGCTATCTCATAAAAATGCTTCACATTGCTATCTGAAAATGAGAAGTGACTCTTCTGGTCTCCAGAATAAAATATAACTGAAATATGTGCTGAGAAGTGATAAGCACATCTAAAAGATTTAATTAAAGCTCTCAGGACTACAGAAAAGAGCTACTGACACAGAAACTGTCATGACAAATTATCTATTGAGGAATGTGTTCAAATCAGAAAACACAGAGTTGACTACAGAAAATGGTTTAAAACTCTTACTGAAGACATTTAGCTAATCTGGGCTATGATACACATTTATAATGTTCAGTATAAGGTCATCTACTTACTCTGCTACATTCAGAAAAGTTGACATTTCAAATTATTTGTAAAAAAAAAAGGGTCTTTCTTCTATAGTTGTTATGCAACCGGTGTGGATCTTCAAAAAACATTTCCTTAAAATTACAGTTCAAGATTAAAATATTTAGCATCAGCAGTGAATCACTTGGCCGTTTAATTACTGAGCTAGTAATTCTGTTAATCATTCTACAAATGGTGTTTGTGTTTAGTGACAGAACAATTTCAGGAAAGATCAATGATTCATTTTAAGAACAATCATGATGATACTCCACTTTTTTTTTTTTTTATCCTGTATTTAACAAAATCGTCCACTACTTCACGTTATCTTCCAGAATAATACACTGTTTACCTCTACTTTATATAATAATAATTGAATGAATGCAGTCCCATTGAGAAAACAGGTTATTACCATCAATAAGAACTTAAGAAAAAAAATCACGTATTGAATTTAATTTTTTGTTTCCTAACACAAACAATGTTAGAGATTTTAGCAAATACTTGCTCCACTAGTGACCTAATCACTTCTAAATAACAAAGTGAACTAGAGAGAATGCATCTTGGTCATGGAATCAAGTCAGGCTTTTCCCTTTGGATCACTTACAGAATGATGTCAAAATACCTGTGGTTACTGGGGTGGATATTTAGTTCAGATTCAAAATACAAAAGAAGATATGTTAAGAAGACATTCTTTGCAGGTAAGTAGGTAATAATATATACACTGTTGATGTTGGAGATAATCAGTATTACATAAAAATATCCTCATACATTGAACTCACCCAAAGACCTAAGAAGCAATGTGGGTGATGCTGTGGGCATTATTGGATTGCTAAGTCTTTCTTCCTAATATAGAAAGTTACTTTTGTGCTGACATTAAATCACCAACATGAACAGTTTAGCAACTTTTGAAGCTTTAAAGAAACCAATGAAAACTTCGTAAAAGAGGGACTAAGTGCAGAGAAGCAAGCTATAATTTAAACAGATCATTGATTGAATATTATTGCTTGGTTTTCCCACCTAATATAGAGGGCAAATACAATTATAGTGTTCTATGGGACCCAAAGAGCATGGAAATTCTCTTTCCGTTATGTTCCTCTAAATCTAAATGTTCATAGACAACCCACCCACCATCTCCTTACATCTACTTCTGCAGAGGTTCTATTAAACATCAGAAAACTAAAATTAGTGATAAGGATAGCTTTTTTAAAAGATTGTGTGCATTCCAATAACACAGCACTGTCTTACTAAATGCCTGCTCAAAATCAGCCTGCTTGTTTAAATTTCAGAAGTATCAAACAAAAATATTTTGCACAAATGTATTTCTCATTTTCAAAAAACGGTAGGAGAAAGTATTTGAAAAGAATGGCAACTTAGCGCAGACACCTTATAATTAAATAAAAAGAATATAAAAAGATGTAAAAAGAAGCAGAATGTATCATTTCCTTTCCTTAGTTGATTACTTAATTGAATCAAGGACCTGGGGAAATGCATTTTTCCATCTGCATCTGACAGATAATTCTTCATAAACTCTATGAATGCAAACAAGTTATTCAAGGTCTTCATAAATATGTAATGAGATAAATTCATTGCTGATGTCAATTTAGAAAACAGGTTCCATTTTGAGAATGTAGGATAAAGAAAATAGATTTAATTATGAAGTTAGATTTTCTAGAAGACTGATTCTAAAGCTATAGAGAAACAGTAGTATTTCCTAATTTTGCATAAGTTAATAGCACCGAGATGCTGTACAGTTTCTCATTTGCCTGGGATATTTTATCTGGTAGAATAAATTTGCAAAACTATTTTATATTACTCAATGTTTTTTTCCTACATTCATTTTATACAACATAACATAATTGCTCACATTCAATGAAATAGTATCCTTCTGATTCCTGGCTGCCAATTTGGTAGGTTAAAAATGTGAATATTTTAATCTCTAGATTAGAGGGAGAATTGCTGTGGTACTACAAGTTTAGAACCAATCCCCGCAAAGTGACTCATTTCCCAAGGCCAGCTGATTCACAGTTCTTTGAATTGTCACCTCCGCTAGGATAAACTAATACATATATCCGTTAAAAAATAAAATTAAAAATTAAATAGCCTTTCAAGGTACTTAATATCCTCTCTGTAGTGGAAACAGCATCAAATGCAATTCTTCACACTGTTTTGCTATGGCGAAAAATATTTTTTAGAGTTAATTTTCACATAAAATTTCCATTTTGAATTCGATACAAGCATAAACCTTTAGCAACTTTTCAGAAGTTACGATATATTCATTTTTTTAGCCATAATTTACTGCTCCTGCAGGAGATAATACTGTAGAATGCAAACCAAATGGATTTTACATCTTTTGGGTTTTGTCAGTTTCAAATCTCAAATATCTAGCTTTACATTATTGAAACCTTCACCTTTTGTCATTCCCTGAAAAGCAGGATCTGCTTAAATGCATTTTTATTTTTAGCAGAAAGTGCTATTTAAATGATTATTTCAATACTTATTCCATAAATCTGTTGCTTAATGCTGTTGATAAGCTAATCAACTATACAATTTTAATTAAACCTTTTCCATTCTCCTGTCTGTGTAAATATAAAGAAATATGATTAAATTCTCATTGAGGTTTTATCCAGTAAACAGAAAACATGGAAAAGAAAGCAAACTCAGAGTGATTATTATCTAAATATTGGCTGAACATCAATGTTTGATGGCTATTAAGGCAAGTTTTCAGTGAAAGAAGGTTAAACTAGATGAAATGAGACTACTGGCCCCGCCAGCTTTTAGATAATTAATTTTTCAGATAGTCTGAAACTTAGAGTGTTATTCCAAGATGCAAAATTTCATTTCAATAAATGAAAATTTTATATATTCTTTTCAAACTATTCTTTCATAACTCATATACTTCCAACAAAGAACTGAATTGCACTGGATAGCTGACTCATAAGATCACAGACTGGACATTAAGAGGTCCCTCAATACAGACAGACCACTTATTGTATTTCTTTCCATCATATATGATAAGCATTTATTTTTCTTCAGTAAAGATGGAGATATATTTCAGTTTAATCAGATCAGTCACTGTGAAAATTTAAGTTTGCCTTCTCATCCTCCCTTGCCCTTGGAAGACATACTGTTACCAGCAAAAAGACAGAGAAAGAATTTGTCTCCACAGCCATTTTGGGTAGAGGGAAATGATACAGAAATGTAGATTTTATCCTCCCCTCAGCACAGGATAAAAGTAACAAATTCAAATGGCAGAGAAAATGTATTATGGAAAAGTAAGACTTATGGCTAGGCTGTCCTATTGCCTGTTGCTACAAAACCCATAGAGGTGTATGGTTGTAAAATCAAACATCTCAAAGGCTAAAACTTACAGAACGGAGATCCCCAATATTTTGGTGCACCCAAATTTTACTTATAATATACTCTGACATGCATGGTCAAGGACTGTTTCCCTGTTAATCATCCTTTCTGCTCCTACTGTCCCTCTGTCCCATCTTCTCCTACCATCTGATTTTTATTTTTTTCCCCTTCCTGTTTTGTCTCTGCCCCTAGTTTCTCTGCTTTGCATCATGAGAAGACCCAGCCCCTGCTGCCCTTTGCCAGTCTTAGCCATGCTGCTCTTCCTCAGGTTGTGGAGAACAGAGGGAGAGTGTTGCAAACACAGAGCAGAACCTGCCCCAAAGCACTGTGGTTTCCAGAGGTCCTCTGCAGCTGGAGGGAGAAGATGTAGCAAATATTGCATTACCTTGCGAGTCAGGATTGATGCACAGCAGCTACACAGAGAAGCGATGAAGCATTTTGCTGCAAAACTCTAACAAGTCTCCCATGGATATGGGCAATTGATTTCTACAGGCTTCATCAGAAAATCCAAGTTGTAATGGGGAAGGCAAAAGGCATATACCTGACAGCAGATAATCAATCTGCCTAATTTAAAGTCCCTACTTCAAAGCACTGAGTGAAAAGGTTTAACATTAAGGATTATTTTAACATGAGCAAATCAGTTCATGTTACTGGAGGCTGCTAAACGCTTACAGCAGCTTTATATAGCTATATACACACACAGAGTCACATACACACATAGATCTAGGCCATCCAGGACAATATAATGCTCTACCATAGAAGTTTCCCAAACATATAGTCAGATGACAGACAAAAGGCTTTAATTGTTGCTATTATTATTATATACACATACAACGATTGCTATAAGCATAAGATGGTTTTAAAGCGAACCAATATAAAGATAATGTTGTCTTCTGTATATGAGCAACTACAGAAGATTTTGAAAATAGAAGAGTCTATCTTATAAGACTCCGATCCATCCAACATTCTGAATATTGGCTGGTGTCTCCTGTTGTCTATATGCTGTTCATGCAAGCTACCCTGCTGTAGCAGAGTTTATCAACACTTGTGGGTACAGTTTTATTAATGTCCGTGAGGGAATTGTTGTGAAATTCTCCTTGTTACCAGGAGATTCTTTTCTAATCTACTAAACACAGAATTAAAACTACTCATTGCACAGCTCTATTTTTCATTAATTTCAGAGAGCAGCAGTTTCTTAATAGCCTCCATGGCCTCCTCTGGCTTAAAGTCTAAAGTGATTACAGGAGCCAAAAATCTTTTCATTGTTCCCTTGTAACGTGCAGCAAAGGAGAATATAAAATTATGGCATGCTTTTCAGTGTGCAATAAAACTCACACTAGTCATTGGTGAAATTAAAACAGGAAGAACTGAGACAATAGCAATGTTGATTCATGTATTTCAAAAAGATGAATTAATTTTGAAGAGAAAAGCCCAGCATTTTACTGCTGAGCCAATTCTAAAAAGAAATACACATTATACTAGATTCTGAAATATAATCTTCCAAAAAACACACCTATATTTTTTATTGTATTATAATGTGCATTTGGGTATGGTTTAGTTTGTTTTCCATCTCTTCGGTCATTGTCTAATATCTGTAAGTAAATGGAAAATACACTAGATAAAGACCTTATGAAAAAGCTTTTCAAAGGACAAATGAGTCAAGAGTTTGCAGTCCAAAACAGACAAGTCTGAAAAATATGCTAATGTAAGCTCTGTAGTATTGATTTGTCAACTAGCTGTTGAACTCTTACTCTATATCAAAACCACTTCACCAAAAATGACAAATTGTGTTGGAGGAAAAGGTCTTGGTGGGGCAAATGGTGTGGGAGAAAAAGTGTAGATTGGTTAGTTTTTCCTTTTTCCCTAATTTTTATTTGGTGGCAATTAGCTATTGTAGCAATTTAAATGAACAAAACTCATAGAGTAGGCATCAATTTAATTTCTTTTCTTAAATTACAGAATAAAGTTAGCAATAGTACTACAGGAAAATATATAAAGCTGAAGATACATGAATCTTTCTTCCAGGAAAAATAACTGGGATTTTTCTCTACTATTTTGAGGTTTATTATACAATTACTAAAATTTATTGAAAGGTGTCAGTTTATACATGCCAGGATAGCAAGAGCAATATACAGGAAAGTATTGACAGCTTGCTGTGCTGCCTGTGTGCGCTTTGTATTCACTTTCATATGTTAGTAACAGATAAATGTGCGGGTTGCACTATAACAGTATTACCTAAGAAACTAATTTCAATGTTGAGGACTTTAGGTACGTAGGAATAGTATCTGGGCAACTCAAGCTCCTCTACTGATGTAGAATTTGACATACAACTGTTTATAAAATGTTGATAGTTGTACATGGCACATGTAGTAAGTACTGAATTAAGTAGCAAATATGGATACATACAGAATGCCAACGCTTTGTATTTATTGAGCCCATTTCAGAGATTTGTCGTTAATAACAATCAGACATATGTAATTTTATATTTCTTTAAAATTAGAAAAATTATATAATTTTAAATTTGTATAAAATTACATATCTTACCATGTTAGACAATTTCCCATTATTTTTATATATTTATTTTAAAACAAAATAATTTAGCCCTTTTATTAAAATGCCATCTCTCAGCTTTAAGTCCAGCACCGTATCAATAGAAGTTATTATCAATAGGATGGATTTTACTCTGTTCAACCTGATTCATCCAAAATTAAATTTTAATCAATTAAAAAAGAAAGTCTTTTACTACCAGGGACAGCAGGGACCACCCCCACCATTAACTTTATGATCTGCTGACTCTTTCTCAGACTCATTTCCCTGTAGGACCAAGTGTACTGGTACTAAGCCTGGCACCAGCACACAGTGGAAGAGGAAGCCCATGCTGGCACAGGCAGGGTGCTGTGCTGGAGCTGCAGCCCTCATTGTGCAAGGTCAGAGGGGGAAAGGGGACCCTCATGAGCTAAAACGTAAAAAATGACACTGAGTTTAAAATGAAGCAAAGATAAATACACTTAATGAACCTATAGTTCAAGAGGTTAAATATAAGTTTTACAACCCCTGAAGATTAAACAAACTTAAAAATAACACCACTTTAGTTATTTCAGGTTTTCACTGCAAATGCAGATGTGACTGAAATACCTGCAAATATTTTTGTTACTTAAAAATATTTTGTAAATTTCAAAAATCTTAATTAAATGCCAATAATAAGAAATACAGATTTTGCATTTGAGTATTTGAAAGAATTTATGAAACATCTCTTAAATGTTTCAATTTTTTTTAGTATATTTTGCAGCTACATGTTATCATTCAGTATCAACATCTTCAATGAAATTGGGTGAATACTGACTTTTAGATAAAGGTTTTAACGATATTATTTTGAAAACAGAGCACACCAGTAGTCTGAAATTGATATATTTGCTTTTAAAAGATTTAAAGTTATATATTTAATAACTGCCTTAATCCTGGATTTAAGGGCTTTCTACACCCTTTCCAAATGATGACTCTGTCTTGTCATCCACACAAATGCCTAATCCCTTTCAAGTCTTGCTATTTCATTTGCATTATCCTTCAGAATCAGTGGTGCCACAAGTTTGAAATAGACCTCCTGATGATTGGAGCCTGTCATTTACAACATAGGCTGGTTGTGATAACGATGCTAAGAACTCAAGGAAGAGTATTATATAAAGAATATGTGATTGCTTGTTGTGTTTACTTAATATGAAAGTGTTATAGTAAAGAATTTTTACATTCCTAATATTGTTGCTTTTTTTCTAAGAAGTTTCTCCTTGTTCTTTGCATTATTATTTTGCTTGGTATGCATTTTATCATCTGTTGACAATATAAATGATTTTTTTGTCTCTGAATATTGTCTGTTGACCATATAAATTAATTTTTTGTCTCTGAATAGAAATGTGATTGCTTCTCAAACTGATTCCTAAGTTCATTAAAATGACACATCACTGTTTGAGATAAAGGTTTAAACTATTTATAACATGTCTCAGAAGACAGCTCTATGGCCTCACTGCATTGAAGTAATATTTGGATATTTCTTTGTTAAAAAATAAAAAATAAAATCCACCCAAAATAAAAATTATGGCTGTTTCTGGGATTGATAAATTCTGGGATACAATATCAGTCACTCTTCCATAATTTCTACTGGGCATTCATAATTTTTAGCTAGTATTTCCAGCAATGTCCCATCCTTTCCACACCGCAGCCTGTAATTCCCCCACAAATGTACCTTTGATCTTCCCCAACTATCTGCCAGCCTGTTTGTACAGGTGGTGAATTGTTGTTTTGTTTTGCTGGGGTTTTTTACTTTATTGAACTCTATTACAATGTTTACAGTCTTTCTTTTAGCTGAGGACTTCCAAATATGGTGAGAAAAGCAGTGTCAGCATGAACAACCCTTTAATGTTCAGTATGATTGACTACATAGGTAACCAAGGCTCGTGAAGGGATCAGATGCTGACCATGGAGAACAACTTCCGTTTTAGTCCCTAATGTGTTAGAGAATAATTAATACAGACAAAATTTTTTGATAATTGGAATAGAGGGACTGTAGTCAATACAGAACCTGAAGCAAATTACTGTGCTAAATTACAAACTGTCAGAAGCAGTGGATGAGCTTGGCTTTTCCACTTACAAGATTAAGAAAACTTTTTTTTGTCTGTGATAGGAGAAAGGATTATTCTCACAGTTTATCTTGTGGACATTCTTTTGCTGCCACAGATGGTACCAGTCTGCCTGTAGATTAAATAAAAAAAAAACCAAAGACCCCATATTACAGAAGGAAAAATACTGGAGGAGGTATAAGAAAGTTTGTCTGGAATACTAGCTGTATTCATAAGTCTGTTTAAACTGGTTTTGCCCTAACAAATGTAACTCATTTAGTTGTATAAACAAATAGTTTTTATGCTGTTGTGCAGTTAAGTGGGACACAAAACTTGGAGTCAGTGGTTACTCCAGGGAAAGCCACAGAAAAGAAGAAAGGATAATTAATACAGTGTGTAAGAAACACTGTGAGGGCACCATGGAGGCCCTCAGAATGCTGTCAAAAACATTTTCCAAACCATGAAGAGAGTTTGGACAAGACAAGGTAGTGGAACAAAAGGTAAGATAAACTCTTAACATAGGTTAAGAGCTAACATAGGTTAAGAGCTAACAGGTTAACTCCCTCTTAACATAGGTTGAGAAGGATTGCTTGAGATGATGAGGAAGAAGGGCAAAACAGAAAAAAAGCTTTTCTATGCTTACAGTAGGAATGGGAAGAAAAAACCAAATAAGACCTGTTGTCAAGGTTTATTCTCACCACCTGGGTGAAATAATGATATCAACAAGGTCACGGAATCACAGAGTATCTCAAGTTGAAAGGGACCCAATAAGGAACATTGAGTCCAACACCCTGCTCCTTGCAAGACTACCTAAAACTGAATGACACAACTAAGAGTGTTGTCCAGTTGCTCCTTGAACTCTGACAGGCTTGGTGCCAATGACATCTGTCCCAGGTAGCCTGTTCCAGTGATTGACGACCCTCTCAGTGAAGTACCTTTTCCTTAGGGTCAAATATGAACTTCTGAAACAGCTTCACTCCATTTGCTTGTGTCCTGTCACTGGTCACTAGAGAGGGGGGGATCAGCACCTCCCCCTTGAGGAAGCTGTAGCCTGTGATGAGGTCACCCCTCAGCCTTCTCTTTTCCAGTCAAGTGACCTCATCTGCTCCTTATAGTCTTGACCTCTAGACCTTTTAGATGGTAACAGACAAGATATACTTCTGTGGGGAAGGCTGTTAAATGCATGCGTTGCAAAGCTGAGAGATCTGGCATCCAAATAAATGTTAGACATGTCAGACAGGATTAGTTGAAGGTGGTGTGATTCTAGGGTGTACTACGGCCAGCAGAGATTCTGGGTAGCCTTGGCTATAATGTTTCTAGTTAAAAATGGCAAAATCTAAATAAAGGGAACAAGATTTGGTACAAGTTCACAGGCTTCAAGAGACACCACAGCATGGAACAAGTCAGAATGCAGACATTAATGCCACATGAATTAGTAGGGAGAGCAACAAGGGAAACAGAAATTAAGTGTTCAGTATATAGGCAGCTTGTAGTGCATGGAGTAGACAATAGAAAGCCTTTTATGTCACAGGAGAGGCTTGCTTGCTTGCTAGAAACTGTATCTGTAAAAATGGCAGTATGTGTAACGTGACTTTAACGTATGACTAGTGAAATACATAAACTGTGGAAGCAAGCTAGCTACTGTACGATTAAAAACATTGCAGCTCCTACCCCTGCAACTCTACATTTGTGTCTTTCTATCTCTTCTTCAGATTGTGAAGGATTTTTAGTTCAGGTAAAGTGAAGCACAGCTCCAAAGCAGAAAGCATCTTGGATTGGTGCAGCATACAATCAGGTAAGCCTTCCTTTAAAACACTGATGTCTGGGAACACTATAGAGACATGTCCAAGTAGTGTGCCAGTTATGCTGCAAATTCCTTGACTGACAGATATGAATACAGTCTAATAATGCATATGGTCTGAACAGTATTTTTTTTTTTCTTCATTCCCATTCATCTGAAGCTTACAGAAGCTTGACTCAGGTAATACAGACTGAATCAGGACAGGAGATAAAACCCAGGGTCTTTAATAAAGGAAGGTAGCAGTAAAACTCCCCCTGGAACAGGTCAAGGCTTATTAGTATGGCAGCAGGAGTCAGCCTGGACATATAAAAAGGGAATGGGGAATGAAGGAAGGTTGCTGCTTATGCCATTCTGCATGGGCTGTTTCATCAATTTGCTTTTAGCCATATAGCAGATGGGCAGTTTGAGCAGAAGCTATTAGAATATATCATGAAGATGTCCCAGTTGAACACAATGCTCTTATAACTGCAGTGTCAGCTAGAGATCCTAGCTCTGCAAGGTGAGAAAAAGGCGTATCCCAGGAAAAGCAATACTGCTGCCAGATGCAGTAACCAACTTCAGAGTACCAAAACAAATGGCTCTTTGGAACAGAAAAGACACACTTACATGCATCCACACCATTACTTCTGCGTCTGGGAGATCTAGCAACCTGAGACCCAACTGAGCAGGAGTAGATGCTATGGAGAACAAAACAGTTCATGTTCTAGAGATTGTCTAGACCACAAGTAATCAGGTAAAAAAATAAGCTGTGAAGCAAAGATTGAGATGTGTTTACAAGGAAGTAAACATTAATTTTAAAATACAAGAAGGGCCATAAAAAAATAATAAAATAGAGCAATACTTGAGAAGCCAAACTTCAACTGTCTAAGGAACTCAGGTTTGCAAAGAATGAATGACAACAGAAGACAATATATTATTTTGTATAATACTCAGGAAGTGTCCAATGATGCTTCCTGCTGCCCTTCTGGTCTCTAGAAATGTATGGATTGGACTATAACAACAATAAAGTCAAAGAATGAGGGTAAGAAAAGGCTCTGATATACTGTAATTAAGCCTTGACCTGGTGGAAAGGTTCTAAATGAAACATGAAGCTCATAAATCTTGTAACAGCACATTTAGTAAAGGAATATGCATGAAAGGATTATTCATAAAGCTCTAACATGTTAACAGTGATAGTGTATGACCACATCTATTACAGAAAAAATAGCAAGTAATAACATTCATATATGGGACAGTTTACATTATTCTATGCTTCAGATATTCTCCTCACAGCTACTCAATAATCTGCAATTTTATATAAAATAAGGCAAGTTATTTTTCTTGAAGCATATGATATGATGGATTTTAGTTTACTATACTTAGTTAACCTCCAATGGTTTAGTTATATGTAGAGTTGTTACATATTTGTAAAAATAACCAAAATGAATTTGACTTATTAAGAGTAATTAGGAGCTGATTAATTAAAGAAACCCTGTCATGGTTTAACCCTGGCCAGCAACCAAGCGCCATGCAGCCACTCACTAACTCCCCCTCACCCAGAGGGATGGGGAGGAGAATCGGAAAGGAATGTAAAACTTGAGGGTTGAGGTAAGAACATTTTAATAGGTAAAGCAAAAGCCATGCACATGCAAGAACATGCACAAGCAAAGCGAGGAATTCATTCACCACTTCCCATGGGCAGGCAGGTGCTCAGCCATCCCCAGGACAGCAGGGCTCCATCACGTGTAACGGTTAGTCGGGAAGACAAACACCATAATGCCAAATGCCATCGTCTCCCCCCCTTCCTTCTTCTTCCCCCAGCTTATACACTCAGCATGACATCCCATGTTGTGGAATATCCCTTTCACTAGCT
>JAVJGJ010000037.1:64680286-64712869 GCA_035590215.1 Microhierax caerulescens | reverse complement strand
CCAGGGTGGGATCTACCTGGCTGAAGGGCAGCTCTATGGACAGAGGCCAGGGGGGGCTGGGGGACACTGAGCTTGATGTGAGCGAACAGTGTGCTGCGGCTGCAAAGCAAGCCAAGGATGCTGGGTTGCTCAACAACGGCATCACAAGCAGGGTTAAAGAAGTCAGTACCCCACTCTACTCAGTGCTTGTCAGGCCACACCTGGAATACTGTGTTCAGTTTTAGTCCCCACCATGCAAAAAAAAGGTGTGAGTAGGCTGGGGGTGGTCCAGAGAAGGTTCACAAAGATGATCTAAGGTCTGGGAAGCCTGCCATGTGAGGAAAGGCTAAGAGAATTGGATTTTTTTAGCCTTGAGAAAAGAAGGCTTAGGGAAGACCTTACCACCATGTTCCAGTATTTAAAGGGTGGCCACAAAGAAGATGGAGACTTCCTTTGCACAAGGAGTTATGTGGGAAAGATAAGAGGTAATGGGCACAAGTTACTCTTGGGGACATTCCAATTGGACACAAAAGGAAAATTTTTCATCATGTGAAAAATTAGCCATTGGAATAATCTTCCCAGGGAAGCAATGGATTCACTAATAATGCACACTTAAGATTCAGCTGGACAGGGTGCTCAGGCATCTTGTCTAGACCATGGTTTTGCAAAGAAAGGCTGGACAAGATGATGCTTGAAGTTTCTTCCACCCTGATATTTTATGATTCTATGATAAAAGAGCTTGCTAATCTTCCATGAGACAAAGCCAAAATGTTTTGGGATCTTTAATTTTTTTTTATTTTTTTTTTTTTAACTATTGTAACTTCTATAGCAGTTATATCCACTTGGCAAATCACTAGTTTCAAAGAACATGGCAATATTCAACCTAAACTCTAAATAATTTATTCTATAATTAACTTCATAATAAAAATTGCAATTAAGTAACTGTCACAATGTTTGTGATTTTTTTTTTTCAGGTTTTTGGTTTCCTTATGTTATATTCTCTCTGTCTGTAGTACAATGAAATTGATTCAAATAGTTTTTAAGCTTCAATATGATGAACTTTTTCAGATTTTTTTTTTATATTTCTACATAATCTCAAATAAAATTTGACTCTCTTCAATGGCCTTTCTTAAAAAGTTTACCTCTAGATTTAATCTTTGGGCTAGGAACCTGTAATTATTCACGAGTCATTATTATATAGTATTCACATTAGATTAAAACTTCAAGTAACTAATAACTTTTTGGGGGACCATAAGATATCATTAGATGACAACAGTGGAAGTAAGTCAAGCTGCCTGCAATATGTTCTTTTGTATGCGGCTTTTTTTAAGATCAAACAATACAACAAATATGAAAATCTTTTCCCATGATGTGTTGCAAATATACTTCAACAACATCTGAAATGAAAAGATTTTGGGGTTTTTTGTTGTTTTTGATGTTACAAAAAACCTGACGATACTGACACACACAAAAAAGAATACCCCAGCTATTCCAAAAACATTCAGATCTGAAGAAGGCAATCTCAAGAATAATAACTTAATCAGACAGTCTGGTAGTTTAATACAAAAACACAGATATAATAGTAGAATAAAGAAAAATAACAACCCAAAGCCCTGCCTTCTCACTGAGCAGGCTGAGTGGTGTCACTCCTGACAGTAATTATGTGGTGTTTTGCTATATACAACACATAATTTTGCATCTAGTTGATATTTGTAAATTACAGAAAAGCCAACCCAGCAGCTATAGTTTTGAGTCATACATTTTAATCATTGTTTACTGCAAGCATTCGCAGCTCATATTAATTCTAAAGAACTGGGTAAACACTACATTCTTAGTCATCAAACATTTAATTAAAAAAACCCACAACCAAACACCAAGAACCCCAAAAGAATCAGTAAAGTAACATTACGTATGCATAATTTTTTTTATTTTTTTTTTCCAGTGCTCGGGGCTTGATGACCACCAGCATATGAAAGAATAGCACTCTGGAGTTTATACAGCGGAAAATCACAAGGATCCAAGCCAATGCTAACTGAAAACTTAAGGAGCATAACTGATTTTGCAAGCTGCAGAAGGCCTACTTCTGTGCCTGCTGCCCGCTATCTGAGAACCTTTATTAAGCCAATTAGAATATCACAGTCCAAGAGAGCTAAAAATTTGACTGTTCACACCGGAAATTATACCTTTATGAAATATTCCTATGGTTTTTCTCAATGTGCCCAGAGTTGCCTACATATTGCAAATGAGAATTTCTCAACACTGCTAGGAAAATCATTGCCATGTCCTGATGAGACTTCCAGATAACTTTTATGTAAAAACCAGAACATCCCCGCCAAAAAACAGAGCTGCAGATAAACTTCCTGTTAGTGCTGTGAATGTTTAAGAAAGATATTTAGCTTTTGAAACAGAAAACAAATAATGAGGAAGTTAATGTATGTTATAGGTAATTCCTTCTCAAATTATTTGTGTTTTAACCTCAGTGTGGATCAAATTTCAGAACATGACAAGTGTTTCATAAAAATATGTTCATGAATGTACTGTATTATGATATCAAGATCTGTGGGGTTTAGCCTTGAGTCACTAAGAACACTTCATCTTTGTTCTGAAAACCGCACATCTTATAAACTGTCATTTGTGGCACAGGTCAGATAGACTGTGGAGGCCATGTTGTATTTTGATTGTAGTAAGTATGAATGTCTTGAAGCCATACCAGTACTCCTTCCTTCATAACCTAATTTCCTACAGATGATAGGACAGAAAACATTCAACTTATTTTTCCCATCACAGGTTCTGAAACCAAAGAGTTCAGGAGAAAAATTGGTTCTTGCCTATGTGTTCACCAAAAGAAAAGAGAGGAAAAAAATACTAATAGATTTGACGACCTGAATTATTGGAAAGCACTTAACCTTTATAGTGAGCATTTACATATGTAGTCTATTTCCTATAATCGGAACCATTTCTATTTGTTTACATCTCAAATGAGTGTCTTCAGCTTTATTTTCCTAATGGCTAGAATGAAGGAGGCTTGAAAATGACCTGTTGTAAGAAAAGAACAAAACCAAAAGGGACACCACAGCTTAATCTTTCTCTGAAGTAAGGTTAAAGGCTGGCATAGTATGCATTTCTTATTTTTTCTTAGTCACCATAGTATCTCTAAAAATCACGCTGGTAGTTAATTTATAAACCACAGCTAAACTTCTGATCAAATGCTTTTCATGGAGTATCAGTATAAGAAAAAGTCTCTGTTTATTTATTCAATTAATTTGCTGCCAAGTAACTCCACTGCAGTAGACATAATTTAAAAATAAACATGTACTGTTTTGTGATTCAAAAATATGACAAAGAGCTATAGAAATTAGCACTTTTTATATATTATTACAATTACTATTTGAAAAATAAGAGATCTCATGTACTTGAATACTCACGCTGAATATGATTTGACAGGCAAGGTTACCACAGGAATAAGGCTAGAGAAACGTACTGAAGTAGGGGGTCCAATATTCGCTTTTCAGTTTCATGGCTGGAACAGCAAGTTGCTAATCTGAGTAATGCAAAGCAGGAATCCAACCCATGATCACTGAGCTATTACATGGTGACAGGAGCACATAGGCAATTTCAGAATATAAAACTTTCATAAGGATGGGTATTGTTCAGGAACATGAGCAGCTCCTAGCTGAAAATAATTAGGAACAAAATACCAGTGAAAAACTTGTTTCCAGATATGTTTGTTAAGGTATAACTCTTAACTGAATAATGATGTAGGGCTGATTGACAGAATTATAGCTTGCAACAGCACACTATGTCTAGTATGATCCTGTCTAAGGCTGTTATTAACAGATTACATTTGATTATCAGTATTATATATTAAATACTCTATGTAATCATGCCTACCTCTAGCACTGGGAACAGTTCATAACAGTTTTTGGTTTGCACTGTTAATTTCCACTCTTGCCCCCTGCAGTTGTCCAAAGGACCTAGTTCTTGGGTTACTATTTTGTTTGAAAGTTTGAAAATTTCTTGCTTTCTTTGCTTTCTGCACTTTTAAACTTCATTTTTAATTCTAATTTTGACATGAATTTCTCAGTACTTTTAGCTATGAAATGTTATAGTAAAATGCAATGCTGTGAAGAAACTGTATATTATAGCTCCCATTATAAATTCAGGGTGAAAGTCCCTTCATCCATCCTTGCTTCGATTCACACAGAGAAACCACAGTTTCCACATTCCTGGCTAATTAGAGGATGGTAAGAGCAAGGGAAATAAAACAAGACACAAAACAAAAGAGTTCCTCTCAACAAGAGAGCTGGACATATGCAATACAATGCAATAAATAAAGTGACT
Organism: Microhierax caerulescens; assembly: GCA_035590215.1. NCBI lineage: Eukaryota > Metazoa > Chordata > Aves > Falconiformes > Falconidae > Microhierax > Microhierax caerulescens. The sequence continues at coordinate 64,708,549 of JAVJGJ010000037.1, read as the reverse complement.
CCAGGACACTGTTTCATAAAAAAAATAAATTGGAACCTAATAATAATAGTAGAAACCTCCAATACCACCTGAAAAATGGCATGGACCATGTTTCTTGGTATTTTGCTTACTTTCCCGTGCAAGTGTTTCCACACTAGATTTCTATACTAGGATACTCTGTTAGTAACCTTATGCAGTTACACAGCTAACACTATGAGGTTAAATCTCATACTGATATGTCATGTAGCGCTGAAACTCTTTTAATATGCCCAAATGTCGATTTGGTATCTGTTTTTCCCTTCATCCTTGTGGAAGGTAGTAGAAAAAGACTGTAGGTTTTATTTTCATAGTCTTTCCACTTTCTCCACTTTGCAAGTGCAAACATTCAATCTGAATTATTTAGATGACTTCCCGTGTTATAAATTAGAAATGCCAGAGCAAAGTAAGGATATCAAGCTATAAATATGATAGTAGTGTTGAAATATCTAGTTGGATGTAAAACTTGGATGTCAGGCCTTTCTCTGCAGAAGGTAAGGGCTGTTCTGAAAATGAATATTGCTTGCTGGAAACAAGATGTAGAACAGTTCTAATTTGTTCATGTATGCCTTAAAGCACCAAAGCACTACCTCTGCTGTTCCTCTTTAGTATGAGCTCTTATTTCACTACAAAATTCATATAGGCATATGCACAAGCTCAGCCAAGTTCTGACTAGACATTGAAAAATATTGTTTGATGAACATCTCCATTTTACTTTTATTGTAGTGTTTATCCCAGGTTCTCTTTATCAGCAGAAATTTCCATCAGCCCAAATTTCAAGTCATTACTCTATGTTCTGTGTAGCCCCCTCCTCACACTATGCATTGTTCATTAAGTAGAGTAAAACTTCTGTCAGAGCAGTGTCATTGGTAGCAATGAGACCCAAGTTAGTCCTATACTATATCCATCTACTGCACTTTTAAAGAAAAAGCTCTCCAAAAACCTGTAGATCCAGCATGATTCCAAGAGGACAAGTGGGTTTTGCAATTGTTGTGAAGCATAAAACTCAGGAAATTAGATTTTTGGAGTTTACTGCTTTTGAATTCTCACTTCAGGAAAGGTAACAGTGCCTAAAATCTGGCCCCGCTGAATTCATTGACTTCAGAAGACCAGGATTTTAACCTGTGTTTGAACAACTGACATTTCACTATTAGCTTGTCCCTTTCCTCAGGTTGGTTCCTGAATAAAAATGTGTTTTACCAGAATGCATACGTTCCTTCCATGTAGGAGGAAAATGGAGGTCCTTTTTTTCGTTTAAATTGCTGTTATGGAATACAGGGAACACAGTATTAATTAACATTTTTCTCTTAATGAATACTTATACTATTAACATTCAGTTATTGTGCTTCCTTCACTATTAGCAGGGAAGTACAGTAAGATAATTAATCACATTAATAAAATGTGACTGTTTTTAAAAGATAATCATTAAGCAGAAAATCGCAGCTTATCAGCAAAATATTAGCTTTTTCTCCTGATTTTTTTTTAAATTGACTTGTCTCTATGAAATATTATTAGATTACTTTTTCTCATGTTTTTCCTTTTTTTAATGCTAAAATTGGACAACCATCATTTTTTGAATTCATCCTTTATGGTCTATTAAGAATCTTTAATAGAAATAACATTTTTACTCATTAGTTATGTATGCTTATTGAATGCTGATGTTAATATGTGGCTTTGGCTTTATGAAACCAATAGAACTTACTTAAATTACCAGTTCAGTGCATGTATTAAGTGGACATTTTTCACCTTCCCAGCTTCCTGAAAAAAAGCTTATATTGGGCACTAGATCGATCTTCATTTATTCTGATGAATATTGTCTAGAATTAGGAAGGATCAGCACTTTAATAACATAAATTTAAATTAAAATTATTAAAATATTGCTGAGTGTTTTCCTCTCTCATCACTCATGTTTCCACAGTTCTTTATGTGTGTATTTTTTAAAAAAGTGATGGGTGGGAAAAAACCTTTGACAATACACTAAGACTAAGCAGAATGGACACTGTAGCCATAACCATTTGTCCATCACCTGTTTTATCGTTAACCTTGCAGTTAGATTAAGAACTAGAGATTAGTTAAGAATTGTTAATATCAATTTTATGTTTGTGTGAAGCTAGAAACCACTGCCAAATAATAAAATGTACATTCCATTGTAATTTGCACACCTCTTTCCTCTCTATATTTCTTAGATTCTGCTATATTCAGAGTCTGGGGGGGAAGAGAAGGACTAAGATGAAATGTAAACTGGAGATAATAATTATATCAAGTACCTGCCCTTGCCTTCTTTAATTTTAAGAAAGAGGTTTGAGAATTTTAATACCGTCATTTTAATAGCATTCCTCTTTTTTTCCTTTTTTTTCCCCTTTCTCTATTTCATTATTTTCTGTGGTTTTTATTTTCAACAAGGACATCCCTATGCACTTGCTGACAAACAATGGTACAAACAAAACACAGGAACATTTTGGTATAGAAAGCAAAGTAAGATATAAAATGCATAATGTTGCCAGTTCAGTTGGATTTAGGAAGTTATATTTGCCAAACAGGTTTTCCATAAAGCTATGCTCCTCTTCCATCCCTAACCTCATTACTAATCATGTCACAGTGACAGAAGAAAACTCAGACTACAATACATAAGTTATAGAGTGTTCTGCCCTGCATATTTTGCGACAATAACAAAGGATTCAACACCATTTAAAAAAATTACTATTGTTTTTAAGATATTTAAAACCTGTGATGAAATAAGTAATTTTGAATGGGTAAAACATGGCTTATTCCTCTTTATCAAAAAAATGTCAAATGTGGCCATACCCCAGGATTAATACAGATTCTTCCAGCATACCTGAGATTTCTGCAACAATTTAAATTAGATGCACACGCTAAACTGTCCTTATTTTACTTCTTCACTTCCTCAAGAGAAAAAATAGGTCTTCCTAATGTAGCAATAGTTTAAATGCAATCTTATATACCTAGGGACAGGTTAACATGATGAAAAAAAAAAAATTACTAAATTTTACTGATTCTGAAATACATTCTACGATTACAGAAGGCTTCAGTTTATTGCCATCTAGTTTTTATGGCACACTTTTCTGAGGTAAAATATTATAAAACGCTAAAGCAGAAATGAAAACTAGTCTTTCCAGAGAATTTTTTTTAAAAGGATATTATATCTTATTTGCTCTAAACACAAGAAAGTTGTTAATTTGCTTAGCAGCAAATATTAAGAAATTTTAGACACCATTCACAAAGTGAAAGGAAGAAATGTTTACAGCTAATATTTCATAACTGCATGAGAAGAGCAGATGGTAGGTGCATACAGATGCTGCTGAAGGCAGATAACTACTGCTCAGTTTCAGGACTTGAAGTAAACAATAATCTAATTACTGGCAATGGATTGTCATTGCAATGTGAGTAAACAATAAAATAAAACTGAAGCATCGCAATTTTCAGGACCAGATGCATGCTCTAATCAAACTAAACAATACTAATTATTATATGCAAATTTTGATAGCATCAAGATACAACAAAGTATAAACTGAATTGGTAGGCTAGCAGATACAAGAAATATTTCCTCCCCTTGAAAAGCAGACAGCCAAAGGTGTTATATACTATAAAAAGGACACAAAAGAACTTCAAAAAGACCCACACAAAGTGTTACTATAATATTCCCTAACAGTTATAATTACATATGAAAGGAAATACAGACTTTTATTAAAGAGAACAGAAATATAAGTATCTGTTTAGGAAGAAGAGTAGAAAATTAAATTAATAATATTACGGAGTAATATGTAAGACCACATCATTCTGGTGACCTATTACTCAGCAAATAAATCAGACTAACAGGTATTTTTCTAACAGTATTTACTGTAAAATACAGTTGCATTTTAAGTTTTTCCTCTCCTCATTTTTTTACCTTTTCTTTGGCAGCTAAAAGTCTAGGTAAATATATTGGTCTGACGTTGATATACAAATTGTGTTCTATCCCACTAAGCTCACATAGGTTCAGTGTCCATTGCTTCTCTTGAAATTTGAATTGAGTAGTCAATAATTCGAAGTATTCTTTAAAAACAAACAATCAACAATCCCAAAACCTTTTTGCATGCTCATGGAAGTATTATAAGCAAAATGGACAAAAGAAGGACTTTTTTTGGTCTGTGCTTGTTGCTTTGAATATTTCTTCTGTTGTATTTTCTCCTTTAGTTTGCTACACTTTGACAGGAACAACTGGCATAAAAAATATAGCTACTACATCAATCTGCTATCAGTGCTCAATTCCCATTTCAAAAAAGTCCATACCTCTGAAAAATGAGTACTGTGTTGTTCAGCTTTTCACTTTAGACATCTCAGTGATAGCTCCTCATATTAATTTTGAATGACAGACACTAATTTAAGAGCAACTCCATTAAAATGTAATGGCAAATGTGTTTACCTATGAAATCCTTTAATCATTTTGCAGATGGAACATTTAGTCTTGGACCACGGGGAAAAGCTATACAGTAAGCAGTCATGATTTGGACAGCTGCAGAAATGATGTCTGTTTATTTTGACTACAAGGTAATTGTTTTGTTCAGAGCACTGACTTCAGGAGGTTTGGGGTTTTTTCCCCCCCTTGAGAGACAAATTCACTTTGGCATGCACCAAGAACTTATACTTACCATAGAAAAGTCTGTACAATTATATTGTATATGTAGTTTCCTGTTCTGGCTCTAGTCCACCCTTGTATTCATCTTACCCTTTCCCTCTATGCTAGAGGCAGACACGCTCCTCCCTGACAGGAATAGGAACAGTATTAGCCCTAATCCCATTATATGGCACCAAGTATCAGTTTCTACATTTCACAGTTTCTTATCAAAAAGGGAACTTTCATTTTACTCTCACATGTTGTGTGGAAATAACGGAGTCATCTCTTTCACTTTACCAAAGCTTTTCCTTCATCTCTTATAGCACTGATGCTTCACAGTTTCACTATTTTTAATGAAAAACAGTTGTCATAACGAATACCAGTGAGAACAAAAATATCAAAATTATTTATATAGAAGTTAAGTGATTTTGAATAAATAAAAACCAACATGAAATGAAGAAAAGTAGATGGAAAACCTCAGAAAATGGGAAAGTAAAGAAATACCTTAGTTCAAGATTACAACTGACAAGGTTTAAGGCAGCTCCTGGGCTACGATAAAAATGCATTGCTTTGACTAAATCAATGATATTATGCTTGCTTAAAATGGGCACGGATTTAGCCATTTCTTTAACTCTCTTCCAGTCTTTCACAATCCTCTCAAAAACTTAGCTTTGCTTTATTACCACAGAACTGTTGAAAATACACAGATAACTAGTATCTGAGAAGCAAACTGTGCTTGTTCCCTCAGACAACATTTTACCAGTCATTCATTCATCAGTAGTTAGCTTCCGCTCAGAAGCTTACCATATATTCTGTTTAGGCTGGGGACTGTTGTTGAACGCACACATGTAATGAAGAGGGTGCCAGGAGAAGTTGTGGAGTCACTGCTGCAAGAAACATTCAAAGCATTGACTGGGTAAGGCTCTGGGCAACGACATTTATCCTTGATGTTAACTCTGCTTTAAGCGTAGGGTTGGGTGAGATATCCTCCTTTTCTTAGGTCCTTTCCAACCTAAATTATTCTGTAATTCCAAAATACTACTGAAAGTTGCTTGACTAAACCACAATACTTCATTTTTAATTTTTCCTTCTGTTGAAAAAGTAATGATTGTTAAGCACTTCAAAAAGTTTGGAAAACACTGCATCTTGATTGATTTTTATTATGAAGTATTTTATTTCTAAATAAGACCTGATGTTAGTTTCTACAAGAAAGTATCTTATGTACATTTAGGTACATTGACTATTTTCCAGTGTGTTATTAAGTGTAGTAAATTCATATAGTTTACATTGAATAGAATTATTTGAAGAAGTACACTAGATTGATAATAAAACAGAAGAAATGTGGATGATTAATCATTTGTAGCTTAGGTAAAAGTTCTAAACACTTTAGCCTAAGTATGATGTTGTTTGTAAGCTGAAGATCAAAAACTACCAGATTTGAGCCAAGATTTATATCAGCTGCAATTAATTTGGTTTGAAAAGTTCTGAAAACAAGTTTTCATAAACTAAAATCTACATGAGTTCCCAAACTTTAATTATCTTCCTTATTAGTTTCTGAAGGAAAGAGGATTTAAATTTCCAAAACCACAGTGCTTGAATATGAATTTATTTATATAATAGCTATAACTTACCAAGAATAACTAGATCTTCTGTTGTACAAACAGAAAAATCTGTTATTTTATGTTTCAAATAGTATGCTATACATTTTGCAATATCTTTACTTCATATTAAGGAAAAATGGCAGTATATGCAATTTAAAATATAAAGGTAATATCCTTCCTTCAGCATGCTATAGAAGCATAGCCTTTCTCTTTTTCTCCCCTCACCCCAAAACTAAGCTTAGAATCATTATTTACTTCTTAGTTTCTTCTCCTGAATATTCTGAGCTAAATTTACTTTCACAAAACAGTTGATTGGTCTTTTGAAAACTGTTTATAAAGTTACATTCTTAAAATAGACTTTTTTTAAAAAAAAATGTTTAATCAGAAGTCTTGCATACTCTGATCATTTATGGAAGGAAGGGTAATGTAGACACAATGTGCTTTAACTTCTACTGAAGACATAGAACTCCCTTTCCTAGAATTCCTGGGGAATCAGAGAGCATTGACATCTTCTCATGAGTACAACCTGAAATATTCATTATGCCCCTTTTTTCCCTAAGCAGCAATTTCAGTCCAATAAGAAAGGAGTCTGGGGAAGGAGAAAAAGCCCCGAACAAAAAACCCCAAATTGCACGTTTACTAAAAAAATATAAAGAAAGAAACACTCATCTTGATCAGTTTATGAGTAAGCAAAAGGAACTACTTATATAGAAAAAAGTAATCCAATAAGTAGGAGTTAACAATTTATTCTCAGGGGGACATATGACAGAGTCACATTTATTTAAATAATTCCTTTTAGAATAAAATTGTATTTAATATTTTTTATTTATTCATATAATGGCAGCAGTAACAGCATTTTCCCCAGATTTCTTTATCATAAGCCATGCTTTCTGATAAGAGCAGCAGCCCTAGGGTCCCTGCTGACACTCCCAAAAAAAAACCCCAACACCAAAATAAAATAAACAAGCCCAGTTACTGATTTTATGTATTTTACATTACAATACAGATTATCTGGTGTTACCTTTACTACATTAGAGACCCATTTGGTTCCTGCCATAAAAAACCAAACAAACAAACAAACCAAACCAAACAAAAAAACAGGGAAAGAGAAGGTTCATGAAAAATATTCATAAACAAATTAAATTAATGAAGGAATCAGAGGGATTTTTTTTTTACTAACTATGAAATGATGGGAATGGACACAGGTTCAAATAATGATGCTGGTTTCTGGAGGGAGTGACATACAGGAAGAAAGCTAGAGGAAAACCAGGGGAAAAGACTGAGAAGAAATAAATTTTTATTAGTGGTGCTTTCATGCACCAGCCTAGCCTTGAACCTGGATCATAAAACAGACTTTCTGATTTGGTTCCAGGCTGCATATAATTGTTGGAAGTGATGTGGGTCTAATTAATTGACTATAAAAGCCACTAGAATTTGGTATCTTCACAAGAGATAAATTAAGCTCTTTGGAAAAATAAAATATCAATAACCAATACTATTTTATGTAATAACAGAAAAATACACAAGTTCTAGCAAAAAGAAACATAATTACAATTTCTGTTGCTGCAGATAAACCTTATATCTACAGGTTTATATTGCCAAAATTTGAACTTGCAGAGTCATAAAGCAGTGTATTGGAACAGACAAGGCTCTCAAAGCACTTACAACCACTTTATCTTCATAATATACACAAAAAGTAAAAGTAATTTATCAGATAACTAACAAATTGATGTGTTAGAGCAACAAGACTAAGTCAATTTCTTGGAAACATTGTTTCCTAGCACAAAGAAAAGAAGCAAACATGGATAATCAAGCTATACTGTACAGAACAAATATTGAACTTGGAAATCTTAAACACACAAGGAAGAAAGTTGTGAACTTGCAGCAGTTTAAATATATTATGTTTCAAATTTTGTGTCATAAACAGCAAAGCAGCATTGGCTTTACATGCAATGAGCAGATTTACATGAAACTAATGATCTACAAAAAATGAGGTTGGAAAGCTAGGACAGTGTGAACTACAGCTGAGTCTTGGCAACAAAACCCACAGTATTTAATGCTTTATGAGGGATGTGATAAAAACCAACCAACCAACCAACCAAACATAACAATCCTAAAGCAGAAATCACCATTAGAAAGGCGGAAGAAAAAAACCCATTAATGTATTAAACAAGATAATGTGTAAAATGCACAATATGAAGAAGTAACAATGGTTAATGAGGTCTAATCATTTCTTCATCCTAAGGGCTTAAACTGCAATGAAAAAGCATCCTGAAATATACCGAAAACACTATTTAAATCAATATTATCCTGTCATGTCAAACAAGGTGTCACTGAAAGGAACAATTAAGTATTAGAAATATGAAATACACATAAATTACCACTACTTGGGCAAGACTATAAAACAGAAAAGTGTTATAATCCCTGCAGTCATTGGAACAAATTAGAGTAATTCCTTGCAAAAGCAAATTTCAGTTCAGAAAAGTTTTGTTATAACCAGACTTTTTTTCCTTGTTATTTATAATTAGAAAAGAAGACCATAAACCACTGACCAATTCAGACCTCTTACCTTGAGCATGAGATGATTTTTTGGTGGCAACTCATTACCCTTAAAGATCCAGAAAATATATGCTGCTTTTAGAGAGACCTGGAAAGTCAGCTGCTGCATACATTGCACACAGATGAATTATTTGAGAGGTTAGAACTCCTGTTGTAAAAGATATGATTCAGTTCCTTCTCTAAGTGGGTTTGAACCCAAATTTTCCACTTAACGGAAGTCTAATTTACAAAGTAAATGTCTAAGTAAAATCAATAGTCAGAATAGCTTGATTCTGTAACAAATTCAAATCCACTGCAAGAGTAAACAGGAACTTCATGGCTAATGCTACCCATCTAAGAGGAGATTCTTTGATTCTATCTTTCATCAAGAGGACTGTCTCACTACTTCACATTAAATTATTATTTGGGTTGAATATACACAAACAGAGGTGGCTAAGGAACATCAGGTCTGCTCCTTCTTTTCCCAAAGTGTTTTTTGAAATGATTGTTTCTTTACTAATAAACTAGAATATATCTGGTAAAACAAGTCATAGAATCATAGAATAATATAATTGTTTGGGTAAAGATCATCTAGCTGCAGCCCTCCATGCCATGCATGGGCAGGGACACCTTCCACTACACCAGGTTGCTCAAAGCCCCATCCAACCTGTACTTGAACACTTCCAGGGGTGGGGTGTCCACAACTTCTCTGGGCAACTTCTTTCGCTGTTTCGGTTAGTTTGATGCAAATTAGAGTGAAGCACCCATGGTAATAAAATGTTCTGGTCAAAATGCCTGTGACAGGAAAATTAGGAATAATAATACAGACTAAGCTAAAAGTTAAAAGGTAAAAAAATAACTTTATTAATGGATAAGGGGAAAAGCCCCTTAGGAAAGGGTATTAACAAATGGCATCAGTGGCTTGGACAGAATGGGTACTATGCATATGCACCACACATTTCTCCACAAACTTAAAACGTGTATATATCAGAAACTGGTTCTAGTTGGCAACCATTAACTTTTTATTCTAGTGGTTTAGTCATATATGTAATTATAACCATTATTATTCACATTTCAACACAAAGGGAAAAAAAATGAGCATCTGTAGGCATGGCACTATTGTCTTTGGCTGGATCAGTATATCTGTATTTATGTTTGACAGCATAGTCAAGTTATGCCTCTCTTTTTGGGGGGTTAGGGGGGTTGGTTTGTTGGGTTTTTTTGGATTGATGTGAGAATATTGGCATTCAGTTCAACATTACAAGTGTAACTTCTTATTACCAGTTAGACAACTGCTACTTAAGTAACTGTTAGCTTCAAGATGGAGCAAACTAGTATTCAGCTAGAGATAATTAGTAATGTGAGAAGTGACTCTTCACAGAAAAAAATACTCTTCTCTAGTAGCTACATTCAACCCTTTACAGGCTGAATGCTACTATCTTCTGGGAAATGTGCTTCCTCCAGATTATGATTTAAAAATACTGTATGCATTTCTAATTAAAGTAATCATAAACTTTTGTTATCAAACATTCATATTACTATTTTTATTTGCTTTAAGCTGGCATTTTTTTGTCATTTACAAGCACCCCATCGGTTATTTCCTTTTATAATCTATATGTTCTATTTTCAAGATAGACATGAACCTTCATTTTTTCTTTAAATTTCACAAATTAATTTTAGATCTTAGATCTTTAAAAAAAGTCATATGTAAATTTACTTTTTTTCAAGCTAGAACACCTCTGTTAATCTTCATAACTCATTAGATGTATGCTGCTTTTCCAAAGCTGCTAAATGCTTTTTGATCAATTACAAAGAAGATACAACATTTGTACGATCAGACATAACATAAAATTCCAAGTGTAGAACAACAGTGAATATAAATTAAAAAATTACTGAAACAATTCAACTTGATCACTGTGTTGCTGTATAGTTCATGAAAACAGTCTAAACCCATGAGGTCCTGAAATGGTTTTTCTCCATGCAATTCTAAAGAAAATATGTAAACACTTTGATACATAGAAGATAACGAAATAATGAAAGGAATTAAAAAGGGCTCTCATTGACCATATTAGGGAACATAAAATGTTCTTATTATCACACTGAATAATGCTAATATAAATGTTGCCTCACTGCAACAATGATTTCAGACAACTGTTATATTTTAGGAAAAGCAATTAAGATATAATGTACAACCTGATTATTCATTCATGAAGCTTCATTAAATCTGATTTTTATTTTAATTCCTTTGTGACACACAGAACTTAGATAGTAGACCATGAATTTTTTTTTGATGCACTCTTCTGAGCCAATTCATGCAATAAAGTTGGAAAAAAGTTTATTAAACAAAAAAATCCAAAAAGAATACCCAACATCCAACACAATTTCTTCCGTGGTGATATTTCAGCTATTTAGGTTTCAAAGCCTACATTAGTCATAAATATTTGTCTGCAGGTAGAGGTTTGTAACAAATCTTAAACAAAACCCCCATGAACCCATCTAAATCTATGCTCATCTACTAAACACAGCCATACACTTTGAAGATTAAACTAAATATGCAAAGAGAAACTTGATTCATTTTCAGAACCTTTTGTTTCTTATTATTCTACTCCAATTCTTCATTACTTTTTTTTTGTCATGACAGATCTTACTGCACTTGTGATTCTCCATTGTAATAACACCAAGACAGCATGTCCCCATTTTTCACTTTAGAACTTTAATGACGATTGGACACCAGTGCTAGATAACTAAAGACAACATATTAAAAAATTACACTAAATTAAAAAAAAAAAATGTCTGTTAAGTCAAGTGACATTTACATAACAATTTCTTTCTTAAAATTTTACCTGAGAGTAAGTTTCAGATTGAATGCAGAAGTTAAAGGAGACAGGGAAGTCCATGGATCTCAGACATTCGGGTACATAGTACTGTTCTAAGGTAGTAAAGGTTATCAAGCTTATCAAAATGCAGCACTTTATATTTGAAGCTGAACTACTTTTTCCTTGGTTTCAAACCAACGCTACATAAATGTTACACAAGGAGACACTATTTTGTATAATGGGAAGAATGAGGTAGTCAGAAATAACTGGAAATATCTTTAAATTAAAGTAAAACCTTTTCCACTGAGGCAGTTCATATTTTCAGAGACATTTGACATAATTTCATTTTCAACTTTCAAAAAGTTATTTTGGCAGTTTCTACCTAATTATTTCAGGTTTTCTATAAAATTATTTAAAGCAATTTATTACATAAAAGTATTATGCACACAGGCTAACCTACAAACACCTCCCTTCTTATGCTGCCCTACTGCAAATAGTCTGGAAACTTCTAAAATTTTTCATATGTACTGAATGACTTCTATAAAAAAATAACCTTTATGTATTCATGTCTTGATTTTCTCTTCTAAAAATTTCTGTCCAGAAAATATATATAGTATATCTGAAGTCTCGCTACAAGTCACAGCTGCTACCTCTGAGGAATTTGAGAAAAGAATAATAAACTTGATCACAACATTTATTATATGTAAGTGAATGTGAAAGTTGAAGCAAGTTGAATCATTTTTGAATGATTTGCCTTAAAATTTTACGGAGTTCAAATCGCTATAATGGCAGGATTTCAAAAGTCAGACTCAAAATATATACAGATAGAGTTGGTAACAATCTACTGAGAGAGTAAGAGTACATCAAATGTAATCAGTAAATTATGCTGAAGTTCAGAGCTATCTCACAGAGGAAGCAGCACGCCAGTCAGTGCTCACAGGTGCATTTCATGGACTCCGACCCTGAGCTCAAGGAATAAAAATATTTTAGTACTCACGTAAAAATATATAAATTGCTGGCTATTAAAAAACAGACTAGTTGGCAGAACAGTGCCCTAATGAGAAAATGGGAATAAAAATGTTTCTGGATGATTTATTAGCAGCATCCTTTCTAAAATGAGATAAAATGCCTGGAGAGATACAGAGTCTACTCCCTGACCTTGCTGAGATATGTCATATGAACAGTGGAACCACAAAGGACATTCTCAAAAGAAACATATTTATGATTTACTTGATTTCATTTACTAGAAAAATGGTTAGCTGGTGTTATCGTCCTACACTGCGAATAAAAGTACTTGGGAAAGCTAGTAAGACAATAATACACTAAAAATTATTGATATATATATATATATATAACCCACAGCTGAGTGAGTATTACAAAGAGGGCTTCTACATTAAGTCATTGAAAAGTAAATCTAAACTTGGGATGCATCTTTTTTTCTTCTTTAATCAAATGAGCAGAGTTAAAGGAAAGAAAGAATACACAGAAAATTTATCCAAAGAAATTGAGCCAATATGCAATTCTTAAATATCATCTAGCCCATCTATCCTTCCTAGACTCATTGTAAATTTGGTATTACAAGAGAGTAATATTCTTGAATTTTGTTTTGTAAATGTATTAGTAACTTAACTACAATTAGAATTTATGTTTTAGTAGAAGGTTGAGATCCTTACAGCTAAGTTACAACTAGCTACAAATAAATTCAACTCAAACTGAAATGAGCCAATCAGAATATTTTTGTGCTCTCAGTGCAAAATATAGCCAGATTAGATTGCATCAAGATGTTGAAATTCAGATATTAACATAAATTAAGCATAATACATATTGCTACCAGTATTATCTCTGACTGCCCAGAAAACTGTATATGTAAGAATTCAACTATTGTGTTGTAATACTGTAAGCACCAAGGATTAGAACTATATCAAGATTTGCATGAAATACTCAAAATTTTATTAGTTGATTTGTTGTTGCTTATTTTTCATGAATCTTTTTTACCTGATTTTTCTACTTTACATTTAAATATCAAAGTTCTACTTTACATAAAACACTGAAGTTCAAAAATCAGCACCTTTATGCTTAATGCTACTTCTCCAAAACAATAGTAAAGCAGCTTCCTTCTCAGAGTATGTTATCAGTGCACATCGTTACCGTCAGCTGACTATGAGGACAAAGGTACAGAACACTACAGACAGTCCAGATACAGACTCTCATTTCCAGCATGTCTAAACAAATGCAGAATAAAATATGTGCATATGTTTGTTGCCATTTAATTCTGAGATGACTGAGCTTTAGTTCACAGAAATCATCAAAAGACTTTGACTGGTTTTATGCATTTGTTTTGTCCACTGGCACAGTTATTCAAATACTGATATCTGAATGGAGTACTGTAATAACATGTATTTAAGAAGAAAACATTTTTCCTTTTACATTACCTAACTTCTGACAAAGTCAAAATTTCATGAAACAATTCCCATATCAAAAGACACCATAACTTCTTGTCTGTCTGAAAAACAAAACCAACAATGAAGGGATTACTATCCACTTGCTGCCAGAACACCATCTATATAGAAGCAGAGGAATCAGCAAGCTACCACCCACAACCAGAAAGAAATGTTAATCTTCCTTATTATCTGGAATGAAAAATTGTAATTGGAAAAAAAAAATAAAGGAAGAAAACAAAAAGAGAAGGAAGAGGGAAAGAGTTGGAGAGAGGAGGAGAAAGAAAGAAAAAGGCTGATAAAGTGGTTGGCTGCAATAACTTTTTTTCTCCCCAAGTTCACAAACAAGAAATTCAGATCTGAAGTGCTATCCAACAATAAAACCTAGCCATGTTCTGAGACATACTTCATGCTATATATTTTAGAACCTAGCTAGCTTAATTTTTAAGACATTGACTCAGAAAAGTTGTTTTATCTTAAATATTTCATATAACTGTAATTATCACAACCTCAGTGATTTTTAAATCTTTCAGGAATATTTATACCCTGAAGTTCTAAAATTACAGCTTAATTTAAATCCCAGCTGTTCTAGATGTACAGAAATGTATAATAAGGAGTTTTTCATAGCCTAAAAAGGCAATAAATGAAAATTAAGAGACAAAGAGAGGATGCAGAAGAGGGAAGAACAGGCCCAGAGAAGAAGTGATTCATCGAAGATCTACTGCAGAGTCACTAGCAGAGAACAGTGTGTCCCAAATCCTAGTCTACTCAGCTCACTGCTAACCCAGAGCAGTAGCATTCATGTCACCAAAGCGAAATGGTGTTTTCATTATATAATGAATATATCTTATCTAATAGACATATATAATGATACATAATAAGAAATGGAAATATTATATTGAGTAGTAATTTTTTAATATATAAACCCATTTCTTTTTGGCATCATCATGCTTTAGCTGAGTCTTTTGAAGTAATCTAACTTGAAAGTAACTGGGACCTGACTTTGCCTAAAAGTTGCAGCAGCTCTGAGGGAGGCTTTTTAGTTTTGATGTAGATTCTATGAGCTTAGACACTCTTCAGTACCATCCCAAACAAATGCCACCTTTTTGATATCAAAAGCCGAATTTATCACAGATATGCTGATTCACATCTTTACTGGGAAGCTGAAGTCTGTTTTTCTAGGTAACCAGCAGAGACTAAAAGAAGGAGGTAATGACCGCAGCCAAGATTCTGGCTGTCTAAAGGCTAAACTGTGAAGAATGTGTGTCAATAAAAAATTACTTCAGTCAAAAGTGAAATGTAAAATTCCTCCAAATGAAATTAGTGGATGAGGACATTTACCTAGGACTTTAAAATTAGTTCACTTAAGGGACTTAAGTGCAAAAGTAGGGCAAAATTCGCTTATCAGCTTTGTCCTTCACAATCTGGTTACTTCAGCTGAAGCGATTGTTCTACTATATCTCGTAGGCATTAAAAATATTTTTTTTAAAAAAAAAAATATTCTTTGATTTCTTTTAAATATAAACCACAAAAACTTTAAAAAGATAAGCCGAAGTTGGAAAGATATCTGAAGTAACCTACACTTCTAAAAAAATTTTAATTTGTACCAAAAAAGAAGAAGCATTCATAATCCTAATCTAGTTCATATCTGTGTTTCTTATATACTGTAAATAATTTTTGTGGTATTAGGTAATAGGTGAAATCTATTATCCAAAGATGAAAAACAAAATACATTGTCATAAAATGGTCCTCAGAAAGCTTGAAAATTCTCCTTCTGAAATGCATGACAGTAGTTCACTTGGCTGCCCTTAAGACCCAGAGAGAAGCAGATTCAACATGATATTATCTTTTAACGAAGAACACTTTCATATTTATTTAGGCATCTTGATTCATTCTTGAAATGCTATCATCTCCCCACTCTTAACTCAGTTTAAGATACTTAATAACTTTTAGTTGACTGCATGGCAATAACAGGACATTTTCAGCAGAAAAACTGGAAAGTATCTTGGACTGGTTGGCAGTGTAGGAATATACTTAAAAATTCAAAATCATTGAGTATATAGGAAGCTGCAGACAAGTGTTAAACTGTGCTAAACTTTAGTAATTCTATTTATGAGCATAATGCAACATACATAATATCCTAAACTTCTTATCAAAAAAACATTTTTTATGAAAATATAATTATGTTTTAAAATATACTCTAATTCTGCTGGAATAGTATATTTGAAACTACAAAAAGTAAGGCAGTCATTGCCATAAAAATCTCGATGTGTCTTAATAGCTACATAATGTTCTGTGATAATTAAACCTATAGATTTACTTATTGTCTATTGGGACTTCATAACTCTATCTTATGTAACTTAACATTGGCAGGAATATATTTTCTGATTCCAGCTGGTCTACTGAAGTTCAATAACATCACACAAAAAATTGCACCTTGCATGCTAAAGAATATCAGTATTGTAGAAGAAAAAAAATCCTCAAGAATTTGAAAAATTAGTTTGCAATATTTGTTTTTTTCAGTACATAAATAAAAATGCCAACATTGTGCAATTTTAAAATTTATTCCCTTTCTTGAAACAGCAATTTTCTTTTCTATGATCACATTTTTTTATGTAAGACCATTATTAGGCTATACAGTGACTGAGTTCTTTATGAGTATTAATCGGTAGAAGAAAAGAAATATATATATTTCTGATACATAATCAGTAGAAGAAAAGAAAACTATAAAGAAATAAGCCTCTTTTTTTCATTTAGAAGTACCAAGGGTATTTCATCTATGTGTATTTGTTTAGGTAAAACTAGTATTGCACTATTGCACATCTTTCTTTAATATTGTTCCATAGTTACATATAGCACTGCAAAATAAATAAACAGTAATATAGTGATAAATTGTCTGGAAAAGGATGTTTTTACATTCAGGGTAACCATGGATACAGAAAACAGCTGGTCATTAAAAGCTCATGGAACTGAATACCAGCAGTAGCCAAAATTTTTATTGCAACCTTGCATTTTCAAACACAATCCCATCTGCTGACATGGATATAGATGTCTCCTGTGTGGTTTGGAGATTTTCCAATACCTGCAGATTCTCTCAGAAGTGCACTCAGATAGCAGAAAGATGTCTACCAGTTTTAGTATATTAATTAACATCTTCTTGTTTTTTTTTAAATCCATAAACATTCAGCTATCCGAAGAAGGTGACACCACAAAAGTAATAAGAATGTTGCAATTAAGACTTTACCTGTTTACTTGTGGTAACCAGTTTCTGTAACATGGCTGGCAGCACTGACAATTAGAAGCCTCACATAGGCCAGCTGCTCTGTTGTTTTGTAAACGAGGAGCAAATAACTTAAAAGATATTTACAAATGGAATAAATGTTAACTCTTTTTGATTTAACACATTGCTAATTGTCTCCTTAACAAAGGAGCTTTCATTCAGAAGGCTTAGTCTTTAGGAGGTCTATAGTATTCAGACTTTGCTAAAGCTGCAAAGTACATAAACATGCTGTTAAAAAGAAAAGAGCAGCTGCTAGTTTTTATTGTGTCACAAATAACATTTGTACTGCCATCACAGAGTGCCATTTCCCTGACTTTTCATTGCTTGCTGCCATCTCTGTCAAAAACATGCTGTCATGTTTGTTAAGATGATATGGCATTATAAGATGAACACTTCAAATTCACAGAGATGACAGAAAAAAAGGGGGGGAAATTGTTACATAAGAATAGGACAGTTGACCATTGCATTGTATCCAACAGACTGAAAATTAATTCTGGGTGTAATGACAAGGATACCAAATTTTGGAGCAACTTGGAAGGTTTGTATAATGTTATTTGATGCACCCAAGCCATATCTATGCAATGACAGTATACTACAATAAAGTCAGTGTAAAGGCTGCATGTGTTTCTGTGACAATGCAGGAAAGTCTGCTCTGTCCCATGGTCAGCTATAACTTGTAAGAGAAACAGGTTTGCATGGACTGATGCTTATACTTGCATGAAACTAAGTTTCCAGGAAGAGTTTTTTTGAGCCTGTTTCATTTCTTCATCAGGATATTATTCCAGAATATTTTCAGTCTAATTATCTTCCTGGAAATTTGACTGCTCTTATTACTATACAGAAGCATAGCTTTAATATTGTTTATTATATTATATTAATTCATCTAAGAATCAACACTCCTCGTCCAGGCTAAGAATTCTGTGAGGTTGTACTCATATTGAGAAGCAAAACAATCATTAACTGGGTTATTACAAAGGGATATACTTTCAAGAGTCGGACTTTGCTATAATAATTTTCCATGTCAGCTACTTTTCAATTAGTTTTTTCATTGTCATGCAATTTATTTGTTATACCAGTTGTGTATTTGCTATACTAAATACTTATTCCTTCTCCAGGAACAATTAGGAATAGCATATATAGGCACAGCGTGTATATGCACAGTCCAAATATTTGTCTCTCATGAAGTTCCTTCCCCAGGAGCATGTTTAGATTTTTTTTATCAGCAATACCACAGTTTGCTTATACTTTTTCTTAATATTATTACATCAGGCCCTAATTGTAGCATTTTAGATTGGAAATACAGCTGCACAACTGAAAATTAAAAAAAAAAACCCTCACTATAACTGTAGTAAACTGCAAAGCAAGTCCATGCATAGTGCAGCTTCACTTGATCTACCTATTTTAACATCGCAATTGAGACCCAACTGTTCGTGTCATTTATATACTTTTCAAACACGTAAAATGAATTTCCAGATTTTCTTTTGCTACTTTTTGCTTATCCAGGCATTGTTGCAGCTTTTGAATTTAATTTGGCAAAACACTAAGCTGAAAATAAATAGACTGATTTTCAAATATCCTAGAAATGTTTTTACTTTGACGGTAGTTGTAATGCAAAGTAACATCCAACAATATTAAAGCTGTTCTCTATGCAATTACATTTCAACTTTCAAAATGTTTAAATTCGAAGAGTGACATTCTGCTTTGCACGCCTTAAACTAAAGTTGTCAGATTTTATTGCTTGTACATAATTGCACTGTATATTCTAGGCTACACATAGAAATCCCATTGTCTTGGCTACCTTGAAATTCTTCCATTAAAATGTTATGTGACACTTTATAGACAACAGGACATTACAGGCAACTTTTCTTCTACTCACAGACAAGGACATTACTTTGACTTAACATATTTCTCTAGTTTGTGTGCCACTGCCAATAAAATATATGTCATGACCGGAAATGCAATATAGTACAGAGATGGTTTAGAACATAACTTTCATTTCAGAACTGTAATTTGAGCCTTTATGAAACCTCTCCAGTGAAAACTGCTAATGGATGAAATACTTTTTTTCTGGTTTTGATAAATAAACAGCAGATGTATGACCAATATTTTTGTTAAGGCTTAATTTAAAATGTTCTAGCTGAGCTTGAGCCAGTTGCAGTCCTCGATGGCTCCATGTACTAGCAGAAAATTGTTCATGGAGAGGCATGTATTCTTACGCTCAAGAACAAAAACCAGTCTCAAAGAGACAAGTGCATGTATTGTGGCAATTATGTTTGTAAAAGGCATATATAACCTGTGGGGTCAAAATCTTGCATTTATATTTCTGAAATAATTTTGAATGAATTCATGTTTATGGATATCCATAATGGTAAGATTTAATAACAAAACATAGAGGAAAAGCTTTTAATAAGAGGAGTGACATTATCACTCAGTCCTAGTCCAGAAGCTTCTTTGCAATCAGTACCAAGCTACTTGTAAGATGCTCTGATTCTTTTCTAGATATTAGCAGTAGAAGAATACAATGATCCGTACCCTAAACTATTTCTTTTGCTTAACAATATGTCATTTTGTCCAAGATAATTAAAAAACATTTCATAATTTGTCATTTTACATAGTTACATAAGTTACCATTTTTGAAAACAGAAACAAAATTATTTTACATGCCTAAATAAAGAAAAAATATTGGTTTAGTTCTTTAAACTGACATGAAATTATATATATTAAATTAGTTTTAAAAATATTTATTTTCTGGAATGGTACACATCATAATTTAATATGTTCTTGTTAATCAGACTACATGTGTTACACATCATTAGATGAATCAAATTTACATCACAGGAAATATGATTCATCCGTGAACCACATCCCATATTGGGAAAGTGACTTGAAATACAATCTTAAATGGAAAGAGACCTTATATTTCTTTTCAACTTTCATTCCAATAGTTGCTAAAGATAAATAATCTTTATACAATAAATGTATTCAAAACAAAGAACATCTCCTAAAAAAAATGCAATGCCATTGGATAAACTGTTCTCCAGGAATTCCAGATCTATTTTCATATTCTTATGACACCATGCAAAAATAAGGTATTTTTCAGTTACTATGATTGTATTGTATTTCTGACTATTTCCAGTTACAGTAGAAAATGCTGTTATACAGATCTTGTCACTTATTACCTTGAAAAAAAGGATGAAATATTGTACAATCAGTGGTCAGGTCAATGCTTTTGACATAACAGAGAAGATTTCCTCACACATATTAGGGCAGTTATTGCTATTTCTAATTTTTCAATGTTATTTTGTGTATTTCTTTTTGATCAAAACCTGGATGGAATCATTTCAGTGACATAACTTCTCTTTCATTTATATAGACAATTTGAGGGTTTTGAAAGAGAAAACTGAAAGCAGTCAACCACTCTGAGAAAATAATTAAGAATAAATTTGTCTTCAGTAATTTTGTACATGACTCCTTAAGATACATTTTCAAAATATTCCAGATGCAATTCTTGATCTTGGGTCATTTATTGTTTGGGGGCTTTTTTTGGCTTTTTATCAAACAATTTATTTTTTAAAAAACCTAATTATTAGGGTTGGCAGAATCTCACACTGTTGAAGAAATCAGAATTACTTTTCAGGAAAAATCAGACAATTTGAATAGCAATGAGCTTTTAGTAGTTGTCATACCAACTTTTTATAACTGTAGGCAACTCCCACCACTAGTAACAGCTTTCATGACAACGTTCAGCTTACTAAATCCTGAAAGATTTGTGGTTGCATGGTATTGTAGAAGCTAATCTTAAAGAACTGAATAAAGGTATCCTTTCTATAATGGGATATGGTGAAAACCCCCAAACATACACTTTATACACAGTAGATAAATAAATCTATCAAACACAAAACTCACAAATGAATCTGGTGAAAACTAAGACAATGTTAGGTCACCATTTGAAAGTGCCTTCATTCCTCTTTGAGTGAGTTCTTTTGCTGCAAGTGTTGCATGTGTTTCTTCCTGCTTAAATAAGACCTTTAAGCTTATTGCACACAGTCAGATTGAGATAAAATAGGGGTTTTGTCCAGTAGTTTTTAAAAATAAAGGACATAATGCCTAATGGAGACCTGTTGAGTGTTATTTAAATTGTGAAATTGCAGTTGGTTACCAAGCAGTGAGCTATAAATATAGCAGAACTGAATTTAACAGAGCGCTCAAAAATGGATGGGAGAAGAGACTGGCAGTTCAGCTCACTGTACGTATTTCAGTATAAAGAGCACAACCCCTTGGGACAATTTGGAACATGAAAGAATAACATTTCTGTTTTGTTGATTTTTTTAAATTATTCTACTTACAAACAGAAGGCACACAGAATTAATTATGTTTTGCACTAGATGTAGCAGTTTTATCTGGCTTCACTTCCAAGTAAAGAGCAGCCTCACTTTTATATTTTGACCAAATGTGAATAGGTCCATATAAATTGACTGCAAAATAATAAAAAAAAAAATGATAAGTATGCAATAATTATATGGGTCATTTCTGCACACAAGTATTTTTTTCTTGTTATGTTGCTCACGTACATATTCTGGAGATAATCTATAACTCAATGTTTTCATGAGGGAACTAAATCTTGATAATAAAGTTCATCATCAGAACTTTACAGAAATAGGAGTGGTAGGCATCCTAGTTATTCTATGAAGAAAGCAATTTTCTACAAGAAACAGAAGAAAACTGATGACATTTACTGATAGTAATAAAGTAATACTTCTTGTTCTCAAGAATCAGAAAAAGTAAACAAAGAGCTTCTGAATTTGAGAGAGAAAGCAATGATTTGTGCTATCCTGTAGTTTTCTCAGATAAGTGAAAATTATTTATTTAAAAGGAAAACAAATTAAATAAGCATGGGCAATCTAGACTTAAAGTTTTTATAAGAATTATTCACAACAGTACTGAGACGTCAATAGTTCGCATGGCTTGGTATTCACCAGTCTCAAACTGGAGGGAGCACAAAACAAACTCAGTGTAACATCGATGCCCACCCATTTCTTGTCTGGATGTAATGGACAAGTTTTCAGTTCAGAAGATCATATGCTCATCTTCATTTCTTGAATTACCTCCCAGCAATCAGCAGCATGATTCATTCTGCCTTTCCAGCTCTGCGTGAATGTTACTGGTGATAACTAGTGACCCTAGTGACAATGGCCACCATGGTGATGGAGGGAGAAGTCAATCATTGCCTTCTCTTTATGAGTTTTCAGTGCACAAGAGAGATCCCCCTACACATAATGCACACAGAGAACTTCACTGTGTACAAACCACACCAAATATCTCATTTCATCCAAAGCATGCCTGCATCATTTCCTGTAAGTTCTGTTCACACCAGGATGACATCATCATCTTATCTGGGAAGATCTAACTATCATTACAGAAAGTTTATTGCGAACAAAAGCCACAAAAATGAACCATGTTAGCATAGTCCCTAAGACATAATAAAACATGTCCTG
The DNA here is from genome assembly GCA_035590215.1 of Microhierax caerulescens. Classification (NCBI taxonomy): domain Eukaryota; kingdom Metazoa; phylum Chordata; class Aves; order Falconiformes; family Falconidae; genus Microhierax; species Microhierax caerulescens. The sequence continues at coordinate 64,685,751 of JAVJGJ010000037.1, read as the reverse complement.
GCCAGATGGTCTAGTCACAGTAATAGAATCAAGAGAAAACAGCTCTTTAAAAGTTGAGTAATTAAGAAAGTTAAAGATGTGTAGCTATCTTTCCTAATCGTGATCTCTGGAATTCCTGAAGTTATGCTGTGAAATTCTGAGCAGTTTCAGATAAATGGCCTCAGTGGGCATACTACATATAACTTAATTCCTTACAACAGTGAATCTTCAGCTGCAAGGAAAGGAATGCAATCACTCTCAATATCTTCAAGAGATCATGTGTAGAACTACACAAATTCACATTGATTGCATCAACTAAATGTAAAGTTAAACCTGGGGACTTTGGGTGGGGTACTTTATGATTTGTAATGATGGATGATGTTAAGAGGGTAAGAATTAAAAAAACATGTAAATATACAGAAACTGGAAAAGCTGATAAGTAGTCCAGTGTGATGGATTCCAAATAATCTGAAATATTTATTGGAACTGTGAGCCTTCAAATCCAAAAATCTTAGATCTCAGTATACTTTCATGAGAACACAGAAAATTCAGAACATAGGAATCTGACTTGCTGAATGTAATTTAAAACTAAATTTATGTTTACAGTCAAACAGTAAAGACTAAATATTAAACATGTCAAAACAGTATCATTAGTCTAATATCTGGTGAAAATCTGCACCTTTAAGTAAAAATACTTTTTTGATACCTATGACAGAGATTAGAGAAGGAGTTGGAATTCTTCGAGGACTCTGAAAAGGATGTTTCTAACATTAATAGCTATGAGATCAACTCTTTCACTAAGTCTAGAATTAGTTCCAGTAAGACTCGCAATCATTATAACTACTTTTGCAAATACCCTGTTAGTGTGTGCTTAATTGTGTAAATTTTTCTGCACATAGAGATATTAATTTCCTGTACTCTGATTTCTTTAGATTATATATTCTGGATTTTACTTTCCCATCATATTTTAGGCTAGACCTTAAAGTAGAATTTTCTTATTTTGCATCTGTTTTTCCTTACCACAACTATAAAAGGAGAGAAACAAGCCAATAATAATGCATTTTGGAACATAATGCTACTTTGTGAATTAAAAGCATTTAGTTTTGTTTTTCTTTGCTTGGTTTTGTGGTTTTTCATTATTTGTTTTTCTTCCAGATGAGATAAATGCTAATTGATGGCAAGATGATTTATTTAGGTTCCTCTGCAAAGTACACCATCCTTAATTCAGTTGAGCTGGAGGACTGGAAGTAGTGGCTGGTTTACTGGTAATGCAATTGGCATTATATAAACAGAGGCCCCAAGCAGAATTTAATATATTAGAAGTGTAACAAACTAATCAGCCTATAAGATCCTCAAGACCTGCACTGCGATTGGTTCTCTGTAGACAGATTCTTAGCAATAATAGGAGCATGAGAATGCTGCACTGCTACAAATAAAAAATACTGGTTAAACTATAGAAAAATATCATCTATACAACTCATACAACAGAAATACACGTTCATCATATATGAAGGCTGCTTAGCAATGTAGGGAACAAGAAGTACTGAGCTGAACTGAAACTGTACATAACTATAGTTATGCAGAATATAATTACCCAATTTGGAAGGAGGCCAGAGAAACATAAGACAAATTCTTCCATCTGTTATAGTCATATCATCTCACTAAAACCAACGTGCAGAGTTTGGCTTAACACCGGTTAAACCCCTTGAGCCATGGGACTTAATCACTGCAAGTGGTCAGGACCTTGAATCTGTGCCACTCTTAAAAAAACAGTAGATGTTCCATAGATTATCTTTGAACAGCTGACTCTCCTAGAAACCCTCCCAATTTTCTAAACAGTAAGAAATTTTCTATTTCTACATAAATGGCTCACAACACGGCCTGCCAGGCTGAAGGTATCAGGGAGGAGAACCGGGTATCGCATCTGAAATGGACTATATTGTAGACTGATAATGCTTCTTTCAGAGAATTACAATTCTTTTATTTCTGAATTGGTTTTGTCCCATGGTTTGTAGCCAGTTGAAATGGTACATTCTAAAAACATCAAAACATCAGAAAAGATTTGACACAAGAGACATGCAATTATCACTTTTGTAAAGGCTGTCAATTTGAAGCTTGGAGAAGTGACTCTCTTGACATCATAATGCCTCAGTGGTAGAACTACAATGGGAATTCAAGGATTCTGAGCCTTAATTCTGCACTCTATGATCTGTTGCATACCAGTGTCATCCATGACCTGAAATGTCTCTTCAAAGTTTTTATGACATTTATCTAAAACATAATGTAATTAAAATATTTGATTAATCATACTTTCAATGTTTCTTTGAAGTTTCTTTTCCCTCTTAAACCACTTCTCTTTCACTCTGTCTAGTAAATTCATACTCTTTTGAAGGACACATAGTTCAACAAATGGAAAATTAATTTTAATTCCAAATACACAAAAGTGTCCCTTCTTACAGGAAAGAGTTTTGCAAGGGGGATGGCTTTGCTTTGTCCATATAACAAGTGTTTAGACTATGACAGCAACTTTATTTTAAACCATCACTCAACCAACCATAAAACAAAAATCTAAACCTGTACATATACAGCACTGCACTATTACACACACCTGAATAATGTTTGTGTTTCAATTAGTGAAAGAACTTGATAAACTGTACACCACAATGAGCATATATTAAAACAGTCTACCTTATGGCAACTGTTGAAGAGAAATAAATACACTGAGCAAGTTTTTCATTAGTTTGTCCTAAAATGTAAGTGGCATAAAGTTGCAATGGCCTTCAAGTCAGTGAAAGATAAGAATGTTATAATAATCTGTAAGGATTATGCTATTAGATCTTGGAAGGATTACTCAGACAATATTGAGCTAAAGATGACAGTATTATTTCTTGAGGTACAAAAGGCATTATTATTTATTTTCAGGTAAAGCAGTTAAGAACAGACACAGCGCCAATTCACTTTTCACCCATAACAAGGTCTGACTCTAGAATACAAACAATTTATTTGTACTTTTCCAGGTATAGACATTCTATTTTTTCTTATTTTGCAGGAACAATATTGCTCCTAAGAGCTTTATGGATGGCCAAATATTCAACTAGCACAATTATTTATTAAAATAAAGTGCTGTTAGTAATGCCTAAGACCACTCAATCATTTCTTCTGCTTGGGTATCATCTTTTGAATTATTTTCCCTTTATTATAATCAAGTATGTGCAGAGAAGTTCCTGCTGAACTTGTTATGCAGACTCAAAGTCACCTGGAACCCTGCAGAAAAGAAATGAGAAAAAAGCCTGACGGTGTATTTTCTAAAATCTGTTGGTCTGAGAACTTTGCTTCCTTTCAAATAAATGCTAGCTTGATGCTGTAGAATTAACTGTTCAGAATCCATCAGCTTTCTCAACTACCTAAGTTATGTGTTAGAGATCATCGTGAGAGATGTGGGGCCATTGTCATGTCTATTCTTTGCCAGCAGAAGTGACAAATTTATAAATTTGCTGTATTGAAACTCTACACCTGATTTTGGACAATTAGCACACATTTGCACAGTTTCTTAGTGCGCTCAATGATCGTATTAAAAAGGAATAATAAAAAAAAAAGATAACTTTTTATTCCTTTCATAGATCTCATTTAAAAGCTATAAAAAAACTGTATTTGCTTCAAGTGATCAATCAGGTAGATTAGTTACATAGACTCACTTAAATATAAATATTGCAGTATAACAAGTATAATCTAAATTAATCCCTCAGATGCTATCTGTATGCTGCTTACATACAGCACTTACATCTCTGCCCTAACAAATAACCAACAGAACTTTCTAAAGGCATGTATGGTAAGGATGGGTCTCTTCTAAAGAGTTTAAAAAATAAATATGAAGAATTTTTGTAGTTCCAAACTCTTCTTTATGGTAAGTTCAGCTGATCAGAAAGTAACTTAATCTTTCTGTTACTTCAACAATTTTTTTAATGAGACATGAATATAATTTGCATCACTACTTTTTACAAACTGCTGTCATTTAAAGAGAGGTGTACATTTGACAGAAATTAAAATTAAGAGACTATTTTAACAATACATTACAAAGGCATCAGTATAGAGTGTAATAAAGTGTGTAGCAGAGAAAAAAATAGTATCACAGTAAGGAGCAGAATTGAGATCAAAAGGAGGCAAATGCAGCTAGGAAAGGGAACAGTCATGGTATTGAAAGATTTCTCTGGTTTTCAGTGAAAGGTTAATGGGCTTTCTTTCTGGAAATGTTCCATGTGATCAAATTAAAAAAAAAATAATTAAGAAAAATTGCTAATCTACAAAAAGAAAAAGCACAAATCAGTTTAATGATTTCAACTTGTAAGTACAGGAGCTGTAAGAGGCATTTGAAAAGAAATGGTTGAAAGGGAGATAGGGAATATGCTGTTATCCATCAGCTAACTGTAGAGCAAAATGATCAATGAGATTCCTGAGTGAAAGAAGACCCACAAGTAAATACTTCTCACGTAATTCACTCTCTTTTCTCAAACATTTTTTTTATATGAAGAGAGTCCTGTCACTGCATATGCATATACATTGCATATTGAGCAGGTTCAGATCCTCATATTCACAAAATTAACCTAATATCTAGAACCATACTATGTTTGACAGGTTCTTCCTGGCCATGTTGGAGTACCTAGTTGTAGCTGATTGTTTCTCACCTCTGCCAAGTTAACATAACTTCTCTTTCACTTTTTCTACTTTGCTGTCCAAAGGACACAATACATTAGCTGAGAAGCTAATTGAATAGACATTTCATAACCGCAAAATTAAACTTTAGAACTGTGTTGTCTTCATAGTGCATCTCATCATTCTGTTCTACTGTATGGATTTTAATACACTGTTTTGCTTTATATTGCTAGATGATCTTTTCCTAGTCCTTGTGATATACTCAAAGCAGTCTGCAAAACAAATAAATGTTCTGGAAATTTACTTCATAAACAATGACGAATAGCACTCAGATGGCAAAGTTCCATGCAACTCTAAAGAAGTATTTTTTTTCCTTGGGAAATAATTTATGCACTAACTTAAGACATGCAATACATTCCAAGTAAATGCCAAATATGACAATTTCCCACAGAAGATGTGCAGAAGAGCTCCTCAGTATAAGGTTCCTGTTGCACTAGTGGCAGTGCAAAACCACAGAACAGCATCAGACTGGATACTTAAGATGCCTAGCTTCAACTCACATAAGCTGTAATCCATGACGCAGGTACAAAAATATATTTTCTGGACCATATACTCCACCTGGAAGAACTACTGAGGCAAATTAAAGGAGTTTCATTCAAATGCAATATTTTATGAAGTCCCAAAACATTTTTTTCATGTTTGCTAGCATGAGAATCTTAATCAGCTGATTTCCTGAGGTATTACAGAACAGTGTAGGAGGCAACAGCAACAGTAATTAACTGTTGAGCAACATGAGACACTCCCTACTGACTGCCACAAAACATGAGAACTTTGCA
>JAVJGJ010000037.1:64621733-64679525 GCA_035590215.1 Microhierax caerulescens | reverse complement strand
CCCCCCTTCCTTCTTCCTTGAGTTTATATACGCAGCATAAACATCATATGGTATGGAATATCTCTTTGGCTAGCTTGGGTAGGTACCAGCCCTACTTCTGGCTGGTAGGACCCAAGGAACTGAAAAGTCCTTGATTTAATATAAACATCACCCAGCAACAACTAGAAACATCAGCATCAACATTTTTCTTACATCACAGCCAAAACACAACACTGTACCAGCTACTAAAAAGAAAATTAACTGTATCCCAGCTGAAACCAGGACAAAAACTTAAGTGCTACATATTGTTAGGACACATTGTAAAATTTATTTCAATTGAGAATAACAAATCTAAAGAAAAAATGAACCCCTTTATCCTTGAAATTGGAGACTTCAGTATCACCTCACTGACAGCAGTGTTTGGAATCACAACCCAGAAAAGCCTTGATTATTTCAGTGATTCATATCCTAAACAGTACAAAAAATAATGAGAAAATATGACAGCACCTCAGATTGCTGAATTAATCTGCATAAATCAGATTGAGTTTTAACTGCATGTCACATATCCCTTCATAACCTGCTAGATTAGGCTATGACTATATGCATATATTCTGAAGAGGGCCAGTGAAAATCAATACAGATCATATAGTAAAATAAAAAGTAGCAGTGTCAGAAAAACTGAGAACTTTCCATCTTCCTACAAGGCTGAGAATACAAATAATCACATTGCACATTTTATCTGAATAGACAAGATAATTTCCTGGCAATGAAGCAGAGAAAACAACAAACTAGTCTTGTGGTGTGTTAAAGACATATTGCCTGTAGTGTTACATACAATTTTTTTTGTGTGCAATGTATATTAACAGTGAACATATTGTAGTTAAGTGCTATTTAAAGAAACTTTAGTTTTCTCTCTTTATTCCCATCACTTATATTTAAACTGAAAATATGATCATCATACTTTTGCTAAATCACTGGTAAACTGCTGCATCAGGGAAAAGAACATAAGTATAAATGTGATACTTTCTCTAAAGCTACAAGGTATATCTCTCCCTTTATACAAGATTTTTTTTTAAAGCAATAAAGGAAAACGTATTATTCCACTACTGGAGGCATTTTTTCTTTGTTCTACTTATTACCCTAGAAAGACTCAGAGGGAAGAGTTTTATGGAGTATCAGGGAATTCAGTAGGTAAACAACATTATGGACTTGAAATCTGCCTTTTCACACAACAAAAAAGGTTCAAGATGAGCTACAGTTTTGTAAAAACACCTTTACAGTACCATAACTTGTGTATTTTAGTAAAGAAAGTTAAACTATTTTGTATCAATTCCTTACATAAACCCTTTCCTGACACTTCTAGCAGATGCGTTGATTAATTTCTGAATCACAGTCACCGAAGTGCTGAGGTTGGAAGGTACCGCTGGAGATTGTGTCATCCTGTGTTCTCAAAACACTTTTGATCATGCACTCTTATCAGTAAAAAATGTTTCAGCAGGCACCCCTAATATATGTATATTTATTTATAATGTACTACTGTACATTATTGCTACTGTACAGACATTATTGATGAGAAGTACAGAGATGTGGCTCCTAGTGCATTCTGCAGTCAGTTTTTTCTCTGAAAAAATAACCCTACTGACTATCTCATTAGCCTGTGATTCTTGATATGCTACTGAGATCTTTAAATAACAGGCTCCTGTGGTGGTTGAAGTGATGAGCAGATGCAGGTGTGCAGCAAACCTACAAGCAAGCTGCTGGGTCACTGATTAAAGCAGAGGTGGGGTTCAGATCAAGACCGAGGAAGATCATGAGAAAGCAAGTTATGATACAAATTTATTTTTTTCTAACTAGAGCAAGGCAATTGATGCTTTTAAACAGGAATATATTAAGCAAGAGTTTGAACCTAAAAAGCAAGCGAGCAAGCAAACAAACAAACCTGTTAATGATCACCATACTGCATTTCCCTGTTAATCCTATCATTCCTATCTTTTATTTGAGATCTGTTTGCTCAGGTCTGGTCTTTCAGTGTAGTTGACTATCACAAAGTTGAACACAGGAAATTAAAAACCTTTTAGCAAATACTTAAGTCAAAAACCTACATATTCTTCAGTGTAAGAGGAGAACTTTTAGTTCACCTTCAATTGAGTTTTCAAGCATTATGTTATTTTACAAGGGTCATAGTGTTTGATAAGAAAAAGTTTATCCTTACACACTTCTATACAAGAAAAACAAAAACCTCAAAGGTGAATGGTAGGGAGAGGTTGTCTTTACACTGTATCATGACTACATTTACAGAAATGATTTGTAGGTTTAAAAATGCAGCTAGTGATTCATGTCTGCCCCTTTCCATGAATTCAGAAGAAAGAAAATATGTGACTTCCTTGCACTTCTAGAAGAAGAGAGATCCTTGAAATTGAATGTAAAATTGTAAGTCCAGCCATTTTGCAGAGAGTGGGAAAGGCAGCTACTTTCATGATCTACCCAAGAATAAATTACTCACAAAAAAAGAAAAAAAATCTTTACTCTGAGACTCATGAGGAAGATTTTTTTAAGCCAGACTATTTTCAGAAAGAAGACACAGAAGGAAGAATGCATACCTTGCATGTTCAGTTTTAAAGGCATTTAATCTCTTTTTTATAATGTCTTTTTTGAGGGAAGTATAAAATTAAATATTCTTGAGCATCTTAAATCTGAATTTAAAGAAACTGCTAAACATTATTTACAATTACAGTTAATTGTAAGGGCATTGCTTCTGCCTGATACCATTTTCTAGATGACAAACTTCAGTTTAATTCCCATCTCATTAACAATTTTAATTTATAACCCTTCAGTCCCCGTCAAAGTAAATCATTCTGAGATCTGAGCAAAAATCAACTTCTTTTATTTAATACTAACATGGGTGTTGAAACTTAGTTATGTTTTGAAACATATATTAACATTTTACCATCAAACAATGAAATGTTTTACAAATTACCCTGGCATAGTCTGAACAACGTATACAAACACTGACAAAAATTTCAAAGTGTAAACATACACACAGAAGCAGGAAAGCAAATATGGGTATAGAAGAGAGAAATAGAAAGAACAGTATCAACAATGGATCAGAATGGTCTTTGTCTAAATTCAGAGTCCTGATTAATTTCCAATAAATATATAAGATTTCAAAATTAATAGTATTACTTTTTGTGAACTACTTCTGACAAAATAGTATATTACTAGTCACTTCTACTTTGACCTGCCTAGCTTTTGGTTATTTTAGGTCCCTGAGACTTCCTAAGAATTCTCAGTATTTTACTTTCAGTTTCATGTTGTTCCACTTCTTTGTTTGCATACTTTTCTTGGTAATCCTTTTTTTAGCTCGGTATAAGCATGTTACAGATTTTGGATCTACTTTTGGTTAAGAAGAGAAAAAAATACAACTGAGACTCTAAGACCTTATCTAGAGTTATGCCAAGAAATCTGACTATTTTTGGTGGAAAAAGAAATAAATAAATTATAACATTTCCAAGTGTGGATGGATGGACAAAGACACTGTATAACGGTTCATAACTGAAACATACATTTTATTTTCTTAAATTTGTATCTGACCACATTTGCTTTATTATTGAGGCTAAGACTTCCTGATAAAAAGACTTATTTAAGACGTATTTCAAAATATTCCTACCTTATTTATATTAATAAAGTTTATTTATACTGACAAGTATGGTTTTATATTTGAAATGTAAGCAATGGCAGAGACTATTTGGAAAAGACTGTGACATATTTGCAGGTAGTAAATTGCCAAAGGTCACTGCCACAGTGATGGTGATTTCCATCACAGCATGATGACTCCCTTGTTCCAGACACTGACAAAGCACAGTCCTTTCAGCAGAAAGATTACAGAATTATCTAGCTATGACTATCTTGTGCTTTCCTACCAACCCTGTTCACAGTCTGTTATTCCCTCTTAAGAACTGGTGTTGTATACGTACATTGTATATGTACATTGAGACAACACCATACCTCCACTGTGATAAAGCTGGCACTTGGTCAGAAATCATGAAGTCAATACCAGCTGGGAAAGGACAGCAAAGCTTATTTGATATCTCTAGTTTGTAAAGGTAAAACATGGAACCAACTTTTTAAAGAAACAAAAGCAATATAGCCTATAAATATGTGAAAGAGACTTAAGAACAAAAGCTGTTTCCCAGACTACAGCACAGTACCATACACTAGTAAAAGTAAACAGAAAAAGTAATCATTGCTTGGAACAGCTTGGCAGATAAATAGCATGAAACTGGACTGAAAGTAAAATGTGAAGAAACCTGGTCCATCAGCTGTAAAGCTGAACAATTATTATTGACTTCCACAGCATTAATTTTTCTTGGTGAAAACAACCACATTAGTGTTTACATTTAAAAAATGGTCTATAAATCCCATCTCCACCATCTATTACTGTAATTTTCAGCTCCTGTAGTTCCCAAATGATCAACTATATGTCAGTATGACATTTGTAATGACTGAACTGAAGAAAATTTGTTTTGAGCCTCTAAGTGCAGTTGCACACTCATACCTCATCCGCTATATTTATGTTGCATGTGTGACTTGTTAGATAGCAGAAATTTTCAGAGGGAGATCCACTTCAGTATGAAATTAACTGTATCTTAAAATAGCCCATTCTGATAAATTAAATTATATGAGTTTCATTACCCAAAGTTACATTTGAAGCCTGAACTACATTCATGCAGGCAGAGAACTTGCATAAAGAAAGAAAATAAAAATAAATATTCCTATTTAATTAAAAGTAACTGAGAAATACTATTATCATGGTGTAACATAGTAAATGCCTTTACTAAATACGCCCTATTTTCCAGCTAATTGCTCTGTTACCAGCCCACATCCAGAAGAGCAAGTTTATGCAAGCCATGTCCCTTCCGAGCTATGGTCTGAAAACATTCACTGTCCTTCAGAGAGTAGACCCCTATCACTAATATTTACTTAGCTACAAACTTAAGTTGGAATTCTACTGCCATTCAGTACTACCAGTTCTTAATTCCATCCCTACACACACACATATAAATATGTATAGACAGTATTGTCAGTAAAATTGGCCTGGAATAATTCAAGAACTATGATTTGAAATAGGTTACTGCATCTGTAACTTTCCAAGTTGAAAAAATTCACTCCAGGTACTTGAAAATATTCATGTTCCATTTTCTGACAAAACCAGAAAGTACTTTGTCCATAGAAAATTAAGATTAAATAAAAAGCCTTGCAGAAAACTAGTACACAAAATTTGTCTGTGAATTCTGAATGTTAACAAACACATAACTTAAAAATTGTTTTAATTCCTCTAATTACCTGCTACAAATTAGTTAAGCTGCTACAAACACAGACATTAATATGTCTGAACGGGTTATAGTTTTCTGTCTATCCGTTCTGCATTCCATATCAATTGGTTCAAGAATATTGACCAGATGAGGATAGCTGTTTTACTTATGAACCAAACCAGAAATTTATTTTACCTAGATGCTGTGGACATCATGAGATCCTGAAGAATCGCAGGAAATCACTTAAATATCAATCCCAGAAGATCATCACTTCTTATAAAAGCAGTCATAAACAAACATTATTCAGGTTCTTCACCGTAGGCCAAATAAGAATTTCTTTAACACCTAGAACATAGTTTGCTTTTGGAGTGACAGAAAAACAAGACATTTTTATGAGGGTGACTTCTTTGTAAGTCGAGTCAGTAAGTGAAGAAATGGGGAAAGAGTTTAATGTTGGTGTGCAGTGACACTATTTATCCACACAACAGTACTTCAGTCCTACAGACTTATGGTGACCTACTCTTAGAAGTGAAGCTGAAGGAGGAAACAGAAATGATCTCTCAACATGGCTCTAATTTTCAATCTGGAAAGTACAGCAGAACACTTCTTCAGTTCAGTACCACAAGTTTTGCCAAGGTTTTGTGCAATGCAGAGTATACTGGGTATACTAAGCACACTGAGAAACTGCAGAAACAGTCTTTTGCTGCCTTCTTTTGCTTCACAGGTGTGGGATTCTATCATAACAATGTAGATTATAAGATAATGAGCCATCATGATAGTCTTAGATCTGTTATCTCCTAACATTTCTAATATCCCTTTGTCAAAAAGTTGACTGTTTACATGAAGTGATACAACAGTAACTAATACTAAAACTGTTACCCTTCTTACCTACCAGATAAACCAACACAAAAATAATCTGACTATAGGTAAACCATGAAGTGCCAAGTACCTTTGTGTAAAAAAAAAAAAAGAAAAGGAAAAAAAAGGTTTTGCAGTGAAACTTAACATATGTTTGGAAAAAAAAATATAGTAAAAAAATATCAACAATAACATTTGGTTACTATCTACATTTACCTCTATCACAATTCTTCATGGCACAGCCAAAGGTTACAAAGAACTCTCTCTGGGAATGCATAGATGCAAAGGCTCTGTGTGTGTGCACCTGTGTGCATGCACCAGAATATAATAATTTCATTTTGAAATATGTAATTCTTTGTAAGAGTAAGTGAAAATCTGTACACAGATAAATTTTACTTAAATTCAAATAAATAATTACGCAAAAGCTGTAAAAAATCAGCATTAATAGCTCAGCTCTGATGCATTTAGCTGTAATATTTGAAAAGGTTTCTACCACCCCTGACCCTCTCATCTTTTGGTTTCTATCCCACAACAGAATTTAAAGAAAGAAATATGTTCCTGTGTTTGACTCCTCCAATTCGCAATTTGATTGTTAATGAAGGTGAGAATTTAACTTTTATGCCAGTTTGTTAAAGGAGTATTCTAGTTTAAAGGATTCAGACAAAAGTGCAAATTCGTCTCAGGCCACTTGTACTACAGATAAGGGCGCTGGCATACTGGGCTAACATATATTCACTGAAGGACGTCAGCACACTTTCAGTATTTCTTCTAACCCTACACAGCATCCAGCATCCCTGTTACAGTGGAGATCCTATTTTCTGTCCAGGTCACCTTCACAGTGGTCAGAATATTCTGTGATATCAGAAATTGCATGTTATAAGCATAATTACTGGAAGAGTCCCCCCAGAAGGGAAAGAACAATAGAGCAAAGGAATCCACAGGTTATTTTAAACAACTATAAGAGTGAATTTGAAACACTGTGGTTTCACAAGTGCTGAACACTGTGGATCACCGGTCCCTGATTGAGAGCTTAGCTACTACAGCAATAAAAATGCTTACTTGGGAGTACATCTTTGTCTCACTGTTTTGCAGTTAGCAATTATACTTTTAAATAAGCTATTAAGTAACTAAAATATATGAATATGAATATGAACTGTAAAGTACAACAGAAATGAAAATACAACATAAAACGGAAAACTGGCAATTAAATATTATAGCTATAATTGCATTCAATTATGAAATATAACAAAATTAATTTCAAATTTTCAAAGCTGAAATATACCTTCTAACATCAGGCATCAGAAAGCAAAAAGTTAAATTCATCCATTACATAAGTATCGGCTATTCTGGACTGCCAGAAGGTAGACAACTTTCCTGGAAATCTGGGAAATCTACAAAATCTAACGTATCTCATAATTAAGCAGAATCAGTGATCTTTTTTGACATATGCTACTTTGTAATACCACAGATATCATAACCTAGAATATACCTTAAGCCACTGGGGAACTGTGAAAAAGCTGGAAAAAACCTATAAAGACTGTTCTGACAGGGACACATATAAAATCCTAATGCCTTTCTGTGTTGTATGGCAACGATCATAAGATCCATTTATCAACTAAAAACATTCCTCTTCGAATATGCAGTAATAGTTTTATTTTCTGTTGCAGAAATGATATAATGTGAAAGCAGAAGGAGAAAGAAAGGCCACCTTTAGTGTTCAAAGAAGTCACATTTTAACCACAGTCTTTATTTTGGCCAGCAAACTGAGAAATTACTCATTCAATTAAAGAAGTGCCAGATGTTTGAAATCAACCTTACTTTAACTATTTGCCCAAAATATTTTTTATAGTCAGTTTACAGAGAGTGACTTAGTTACAACAGAGAAGGGAGAAAGAAATACCTACTAAAATAAGATATATTGGCACTTGAGGTTTTTTTAATTTGTTTTTGTTTGGCTGTTATATACAGACATTATGCTACTGAAATGTAAATTGTTAACATCCACTCCTGGATTCAACAGAAATTACCCATGTTGTTCTTTCTTGTCCACCCACTTTTTTTCCAAGAGTAAACTATAACATAAGATGAATGTTTGCACTTGGTCTTATTTCCACCTATATTTATTCTCCCTCTACCCTGGGTAATTTTTGGTAGCTTTTAACAACTATAATTTAAAAGCTGGATAATAGGTAGACAAAGTCATATGAAATGTAAATTACTATTATCCATAAATGTAGTTTTTATAAAGATGTTTAAGTTATTTCTGGTTTTGATATGACTAAAGACAGAACTTTAGCTTTGGATGAAAATTATGACATGAAAACCACTTTAACAACAAAGCTATTAAAATATATTATTTATTTTTTTTTAGTTTGGAAAACAGCAAAAGAACAGTACACATCCATATATCTATTACTAATACAGCTGCAGTAAAACTGAAAATGATGTGTAGGAGCAGACCGAGTTGGGTCTCTAAAAAAAAAATAAAATAAAATAAAAAAAAATCACTTTTTGAATAACTTGATCATATCATCTCCTTATGGTAAAGGAATACCATCTGCAGTTATAACTAGTATACTTATGCCATTTTTCAGGGAGAACTTGTTTGCAGGTGAATAATACTGCTTTGTTCAACAATTATAGTAGAACCATACTTTCAAAACTGTGTCCTGCTTGACTGCATTCTGCTGATAGCTTTGTTACACTCCAGCTCAGTTTAATAAGGGGCATGTACAAGAACAGTTATTCTTCCATGGAAACAAGCTGACTCAAGGGCAGAATGTACTAACACCATAATCAAAGCTGTTCATTTGAAAATGTGTTAGGCACATCAACCATTATCCAAAAAGAAGCACATAACAGGAAAAACCCAAACAACAGGCAAAGCATCATGTGGAGTACCAAAATATGTCTGCTGTCTCTAGACTCAGTCTTATCATATTCAAACTTTAAGTTCAGCCAAGAATAGCAGCACACATGAACTTCATTATGTGGTGGGTTGACCCTGACTGGATGTCAAGTGCCCACCAAAGCTGCTCTATCACTCCCCTCCTCAAAGGACAGGGGGGAGAAAGTATAATGAAAGGCTCCTGGGTTGAGATAAGGACAGGGAGAGATCACTCAGCAATTACCATCATGGGCAAGACAGACTCAACCCTGGAAAATTAATTCAATTTATTACCAATCAAATCAGAGTAGGGCAATAAGAAATAAAACCCCAAATCATAGAAACACCTTCCTGCCACTCCTTCTTCATGGGCTTAATTTTACTCCTGAATTCTCTATCTCCTCCCCACCAGCAGTGCAGGGAGATGGGGAGTGGGGATTGTGGTCAGTTTATCACGTTGTCTCTGCTGCTCCTTCCTCTTCCCTTTCCAATGGGAAAGAGTTCTTCACAAACGTCAATACGAGTCCTTCCCATGGGCTGTAGTTCACACACTGCTCCAGGGCGGGCCCCTTCCAAACAGTGCAGTCCTTTAGGAACAGACTTCTCCAGCGTGGGTCCCCCATGGGGTCACCAGTCCTGCCAGCAAACCTGCCCCAGCCTGGGCCCTTCACAGGGCCACAGCTCCTGCCAGGAGCCTGCTCCAGCGGGCTGCAGGGGGATCTCTGCTGTTGTGCCTGGAGCACCTGCTCCCCCTCCTTCACTGACCTAGGTGTCTGCAGAGTTGTTGCTCTCACAAATTCTCACTGTTCTCTCCAGCTGCTGCTGCACCACAGTTTCCTTCCCCCTTCTTAGGTATGTTATCCCAGAGGCACTACCACCATTTGCTGATGGGCTTTGCTTGGGCCAGTGGTGGGCCCATCTTGGAGCTGGCTGGCACTGGCTCTATTAGACATGGGGGAAGCTTCTAGCAGCTTTTTACAGAAGCCACCCCTGTAGTCCCCTCACTAACAAAAACTTGCCATAAAACCTCAATACACACTAAAAGAGTTCAGGCACTATAAAACCCCCAACAATATTTTTTTTTAAATAAAAATAATCTTTTGGATTTTTTTTTTTTTTTGCCAAACAGTCTTTCACCATTATTATGAAGTGTAAAACTGACATATCTATCTTTTTCCATTGTCATCTTATTTTAAAAACCTATAGAAAAAAATCTAGAAAGGTCAGCATGAATACTCAAGAAAGCTAATCGATAAAAAGTGAGAACATGCCCATCACCTATCAGAAAAGATTCTTTTAAAAAGACATATTAAAAAAAAAACCAACAACAACCTTTGTAAAGGAAAGTCACATTTTAACTACTTATATTTGCAAAGGAAGCATAGATTTACTAAAGTTTTATTTGAAACAAGTTTAACCCTAATTTCTGTTCATACTTAACAAAACTACCAAGTTGCTCCAGGAGATTCATTAAGTACATTTTTTTTTAATTGGAATCTGATATTTGTCAGCTTCAGAAGGAAAATAAGTATGCAAGACTGAAATTTCAAAAGAGAAAGAGGAACAGAAGTTTAACCAGTAAGAACTGGGAAAGAGTAGCTGAATGTATTTCTAGCAGATTAGCATGAATCACTTTGTTACATCTTAATTAATTTTATAAAAATTATACAAACAAGACAGTTGGTATTATTCATTAATTCATTGCATAGAGCTACTGTTTTAAAAATGCCATTTAAATCCACTCTCAGAAGTATTCAGATCTATATTTGACTTGATTTGTGTCGAGTTCTCTCTTCATTCCGTATTTTTACAGAATGCAAAACCCGCACTATTTTTCAAGTAGCTTCCACAGTATTGTCTTCCAAATTTTGTAGAGACCATTTCTTACAGTATTTTCCCATATAATTTTCCATTTTAACATTACATGCTACCAAATAATAATAATAAAAAAATCACACAATCTCTTTACATGTTCTAACCCAGCAACAAATATATCCAGTGTTGCTGCTCATGTTTATAATGACCGTATTATTTTCCTCTTTTTCTATTCATTCCTGATACATATTGTGTAATTTACACTAAAGTAGTGATAGTGACATACAGGATCACAAAAAGTGTCATGCTGAAATAAATCTCAGGCCGCTCTTTCCATGTGTTTGGCCCCTACCAATGATGTATCACAAACACAATGCTAATCTGTACTAGCTGCTAGGTTGAGGCTCTACAACCATTTTTGTTATTGATCACAGAAGCTAAAAAGGTCTTAAGTAGTTCAGTTACCACATTATATACTGGTATTTTTTCTTCAGAATGTAGTTCTGTTCTCACAGCAGGAACTTTAAGTTCAGATATTGCAGTACACCATTTTTCCTCTCTTGTGAGAGTGCTGCTTTGATTTCTTATTCAGAATGTAAAGGATTCCACATGAATTCTTTAATGGAATTCAAGCTGTAAAGAAATGCTATTTTTAATGAATGACACACTTTCTAAACATGCTTTTCTAGAGCCTTATCATACAGCAACTCGAGATAGCTGCAACAGTTTAAACTCCTTTACAATGTGAACTTTGGGTAAGTTCTTGCTGCCAAAATCCTTCTTGGGTTTAGGAGGGCTTCACCAGCAGTCTTTGATCTTGCAAATCCTAAACTGCCCACTGGTTTTATATTAATATTAATAACTAATAATAATCTGGACACTCAATTCAATGTTTTACTCCTGTAGTAAATTTACCCTCAGTGCAGATTTCAAAATCACAAGATGTTTCAGAACATCATATCATTACTAGGGTGGATGGTTCTGCAAATGTGGTGGAGTGTTCTGTCCATATCTCTGTTAAGCTTTTCTAGAACTCCAAAGAGAGGATTTGATCCAGAGAAAAGGCAGAAAATTGTTATAATCCATCAGCCTACCATTCCATACGTAAAGGGAACCTGCACATTCTTTTGAAAGGGACAGCTGGATTAAGTTTCCTTAGACCTTTCATTAGCAGTTTGAGGAATCAGGTTTGAACATTACCTTCAGTATATGGAAAACAATTAGATAAGACTAAGACAGCTGGACTAAGCAATTCATTAAGACATTATTAGTGTCACCAGACTGTAACTGCAATGCTTTTTTTTAAAACTATATTTCATAACTCTTTGGACATCCCCAAGAAACCTGGTAAGAGGAAAAATAAGAAGATAGCCCACTTCTTGAAACAGTTCTGCTGGTACATTTTTATACCACAGCATATTAGTGTGATTTTCCCACATTTTACTAAGGATCCTTGTGATTGTTGCCTCATCTTCTGTGGCTCAGCACTGCTCTGAGCAAGATTTTAGCCATGAACAATGAATGAGATCAGTTGAAAGGAAATGTCTTCTTATTTGTCTCTCCCCGAGAAAGGTGTAATATCTCTTGGCTTTATTTATGGAAATGATCTACTAGACCAACCTGAAGAGTGTGATTACAATTGTTATTCCCTTTTGCATCAACATACCACACTGTACATGCCTGGCTTCAAGCACACCATCAAGGTGATGTTAATTTAAAAGCCTGCTGTTAAGTATCTTGTGTATGGAATGTAAGATCTGCCTTCACAAGAATGTCTGTTCAAATCCACATGAATCTACTAGCCCTAGAACTCACACTTGTTCTGCTGAAACTAGGAGCTCACACTTAAAATGCATATAGATAGATATTGCTCACATGTTTGGTCAGACTACATCAGAAGAAAACATTCCTTGCATTTGTGACCCTTTCATCTGCAAGTGAAAAAGTAATGGCTATTTTCTCCATCAAATTTACTCTCTCCTTGAGTTACAATGCTGCCAGATTTTGATGCATTGGGAGCTTAGATGAAAGGAGGAAGGAAAAATCATTGACCTAAAGAAACAGAATAAAATCTCAGGGCCTTCACACTACTCCAAACCCCTGTGAGCCCATAAAACCTCTTCAGTTTTTCCTGATGGCCAATACTATTAGTTGGCTTTCAGGAAGTTTTCACTAGGCTTCATTTACTTTATAACCATTGATGACAGACCTAATCTTTTTTAAAGGTCAACAAAATTGCTCTAAAATTACTAGCATGCTACTTGTGTACTTCACAGTAGACACATATACTTCTGAATCCTTAACAAGTAGAGTCCTTAGGGTAAGAATCTGCAGCAGTGTCTAAGAAAGTCATCAGGACTCTGGCTAATCCCTATATGCTCTGTGTTCTTTCCTACATAAAATGAGAAAAGGGCATCTAAAGGGCTCACACGCTTTAGTACATAACACCTTACCCAACAAGCTAGACAATGGCTTCATGCAAGTCGTTACTGAGGGGAAGGGATTGGGGTATATGTAGTGTGTTGGAGCATGCAAGGTGATGCATGGAGTTGGGTGCCAGTGAGAGATGGAGCAACTCATTACTAGTTTAAGACTGTAGGGTCAGGCCCAGGAGGTGGTGTGGGGTTTGGAATAGAACTCATTTTACTGCCATGAGTTATGTGACAGCAGAGTGTAGGCATTGTGGATATTGGAGACATAGCTCTACCTGTTGATGAGCCAACCTGGCAAAGAGTCAGATATTGCTGTGTTTCCTAAGTGTCAGTGATGTCTGCTACTAATAATATTATCAGAGTACATTGTGTTACCCAGTCCACCACTTGTGGCTGAATATAAATATCTGTTCAAGAGGAAATGTCAACTCAGCTTTTAGTATCAGATGTTACAGCAGCCAATTAGACATTATGTAGATTTTAATTGTAACAGTTTTCTATTTTCCTCATTTCACTGTTATTTGTATCAATATATATATATCAAAATACAGGAACTTCAATAAAGCAAACGAGTTCAAGTTTACTTTTTTCATTAGCTTCTCCAGTACTTCATAACTTACAAAATAGGGACCTGATTTTTGGGATATTTTCACATTCATTGAGCTGTAATGTTTTAAGACTAGGGGTTTTATTACTTTACTTCCATAAATGATTGCCTAATACCCAAAAAGGTCATAGTAAGTATGCTAGCTGATACAAATAGTGGTAGTCTACAAACACTTCTCTTTTATTGCCTTAAAAACAGATAGTAAATGGATTTCCCTATACTGGTATCCTGAGACCACCCTCTGTGGACAAAATTAACTGTGCATAGTCTTAGTACTATTTTGCCTACTTGTTTTTTGCCTTTTGGAACTCAAGGTTTTTCAACTCTCACTTTTAGTTAAATAAATGATCAATCTATCTAGTTAATATTGATCACATTCATTTACTGGTTTGATCTTTATGATACTTCACTGTATATCATGGGAATATGTATGTACTCTTTAGCAAACAATAATCTTTACTTTGCTCTCCAACCTCCTATTTCTGTTAATTCTAATATGTAGCCCCACATTGACTTTGTACACAGTGGAGTAATCAGGAACAAATTCCTGTAATAACAAATGTTCATCAAACCTGATATTTTCCTGTTTGACTGAAAACCTCCTGAATGCAGATGGCTGAAGAGACTAGTGAAAAATTAATATGTAGAACCTGGAAACTAAAATATTAATTGATCAGAGGGGAAGGAGGGGACCTTGAATATCCAAGCAACTTCATGGAGGTAAAGTAAGAGGGAGATGCAGGAACATAACAATAGTGACTGGAGTTTTAATTATCAGATATTGAAGGATATTTGAAAGTAGAGAGGAGAAAAATCCATAAGAGTAAAGTATTTCAAAGTCTTGTGTATCTCTGGATAGCAAGCAGTGAAACAATCTCACAGGATAGGAAATGTGAACAAGATGATCTGGAGTATTGCAGATATTTTATGGGAGATGGAAGAGGAAAGAGATTGTCACCAGACTGGAGGGGCAACGAAAACTCTATCATGAGGTCCTGCTTCCATTAAGAGACAACAAAGTCTGCATCTGTTATGTCTTATTTTATCACACTAAGGAAAGCTTGAACAGACATAGCCTCTCCCACCATACCCTCTCCCATTATTTGGAAGGTAAGAAAGGTAAGAAATTAATAGCTAGTTATATCTCTCATCTTAGACTCAGTTCTTGATATCTTTGATACCCAGTAACCTCTCACACTCTGATATAATGCATGTAATGCCATGGTTTGGGTTTATCTCTTCAGATAAGCTAGAGTAGCCATTGGTCATCTAAGTCCTTGTAACCATTTTATCTCCTTCCATTTGGCTACTTACACTACATAGGCTCACCAAATTGTGCAAATTTATTTTCTTTTGGTTTCTAGAAGTACCATATAAAATATTGTATAATACATTAGACAGAAAATGTTAACATAATGCACTTGAAAAGTCAGAATGTAGAGAAATGACTAGCTTTATCAAGCTAGTTAATACAGAAGATATTGTTTGTTTAGAAGGAAAAGCACAGAAACATTAGAATACTTATTATAAATTTTCATCAGTTTATTAAATCTTTTATTATGCCAAGAGATTCCCTAGCAATCTGAAATGAAATAGTCTACCTCTGAGGTGCTATTAGGATAAGAATAACTTACAGAATAAGGTCTGCAAGACACGTAGAATCAATCATTTTTACTATTATAACCAAGACAAATTCCCATTAGAAACCATGCTACACTTACAAGCATCTATTTTAAATTTTTATATACTTGGTGTGCTCAACACAGCAGCACTGTGTCTCAAATTACTTTTGTAAATCTAATTGATTTAATAAATTCACACTTAAATTGCTATTCAATTACTTACTTTTCTCTTCAGCAATTTTACAATCTTGAGCATATAGCAGAACGAGAATATAATTAAAGGGCTTATTCATTAAAGAAATACTTATCTGCTGGTAGGTCACCCGGGTTTTTCTCAAGACATTCAAGCTACACTGTTTCTCTGTAAAAAGGGTATTATAGAAAACTGCAAAATTATAAATATTGGTAATAGACAGAAGGAGAGACATGCCTCATCATGCCATGTACATAGAGAATTTTTATTTACCTCATATGAACATATATATTCATTACAGATTCATTCATAATGTTTATTAAGTGTATTTCTGTGGCCAACTGGGTCTATATGCATTTTTTCTTGTATTTTTTTTTATATACTTTGGAGTTCTAAAAGGGCAACAGCTTCCACATAATTATGTATATGAATGATGTATAGCTAAAATGAAGCTGCAAAGTCCATCTCCAAATATGCAGATAGAAATAAAAAGTAAAGCTAATCACACAGGTGAATTGCATAAAACCCAAACAAACCAGGGGGCCAATCACATAGCAGAGGTCATAACGCAATGAATAAGTATGCAAGTATGTAGAGGTACTGGATGTTAGTATTTTAAGTTTCTGTCTGGTACTCTGGACCCACAGTATCCAGAGACCAAATAAGCACTAATTTTTGTTCATAACAAAGTAGGAAAGTATCCATTTTGATTGATGGGAAATCTGAAGTAGGGAAGTACTACCTATCTTCTTCAAACCTCTACAAAACTGAACATACAGCACAGATCAATTAATCATTAGGATAGTGCTTTGATCAAGACCACCACAACAACTTTTTTTTTTTTTAATCAAGAAACTTCTTTAGTTTGAAGCTGCAATAAATCTTGCTCAAGTGAGATGTTACTCCTCAAAGCACATTGAGATTGTCATTTCCCCACAAGCAAACAGTCTGCTTGCTCTGCAATTCTAACGTCCTGCTTAGCACTGTTTAGAGTGGTTTCCCAAAAAACTCTGCTGCTAGAATACATGTGGAGAGGGAAACACTGGCACTATTTTTGCCTTTGGGCTAAGCAAACTGTTCCAAAGCACAGCTTGACATGGCTAGTATGTGGTGGATACGTTAATTCAGCTTTTTTCGCCTTTGCACTTCCTTGAAAGTTTTGTATATTACATGTTCTGCTCTTACAGATGTTCATACACAGATAAACACTCGATACTGCTTTCTGCATTTCCCTTTCTGTATTTTATTTTAATGGAATATTTATGATGCTTGAGGATTTCAGTTAGGTCCAGAAAGAGAAAAACAAACAACCTTACATAAGACATATGACTTTTCCTCTCAATACTTGAAAGTAACACTCACTGATTTCCATATTTCCTTGAATTAGAGTATTCACTCTTTTAAATATGATCAATCCAAAATGAACTCTCACATAAGAATTCTACAAATTTAATAAAATTGTGTACTCTGCAGTTTTACTTGTGAAATACAGACTAGTAAAAAATTATCAAAATAATTGGTTAGAGCTCTCCAAAGACGTATCAATTCTCTAAGCTAGCAAATATTAATATTCTAATTAGCAAATATCCTAATTTAAGGTAACATTCCCACAAAATAAAAATTAAAGTAAATTTAACTTTTGCCTAAATAAACCTGCTTAGGTGTATTAAGAGCTTTTTCTTGGCTTTGAATCACTTCACAAAGAGAACAGACACCTAGAGGTCTGGATTTTAGCCTTGTAACAGATTTAATGCTACAGTTGTTGAGCTGGGACTCCAGCCAAAATGATGTGTTTGAATCATACCTGACTTCTACACAAAGCTTTTATTCTACAACTCTACTTTGGCAACCTGTATGTTCAGGGGTTTCATAGTTTCATATGTTACTATCAGGGAAATGTTTATTATCTTCAGCATTAACAGTTACCTCAACATTTTGATGTATCAGCATTTTTTTTTTCCAGAACAAAGTAAACTTTGGTATGATCTTGTCTGAATGTTAGATAAAACTTATAAAAGGATTACTGAGGCTATGAGGAAAGGTTCTACAGAATTCTAAATGGATCATACCCATGCATCACCTGTGTGCATCTGAAGAGTTGCACTGAAATCTGGACTAACTGCACGTGGGATACTGCTCTTATTAGCATTTTCTTGATTTTTTTTTTTTTTGGAAGTTAGTGTGCTTGATTGGTAGTATAATAATACAATCACTATACAATCATATGTAATCAATGCAGACAAAACTACAGAAATATACTGACACTCTTGTGTGGAACCTTTTTTACTGAAAACAGTTCCAAAAGGTTTCTATCACAATTCAGTGTGTTTGATCTTTTTTGACTTATCTAAGAATGATTTTCCTATCTAGAATAGAACATGAAGTCACCTGCATATACATATGTACTTTTTTACATCCCTGTTCCCAAAACCCTTTATAAAACAGAAAATGGGTATGTCAGAATGTTACGGAAAAAGATCTTTAAAAAAAGTTCCTAAAACATCAGCATCTTCTTAATTGCGGACATATTTAATCCTTTTCTCCTACCTCCATGAACAAAAAAAAAGATTTAACTATTATGAAGATGACAAATTCCTGTTTTGAATATGAGAAAATGGAGGAAATTATAAAACCCTAAAAGAGCAACTCACAATTTCTCTTCTTAAAACAAGGAACTGGGAGTTTATATACAGAAGAGGAATGTGGTTCCTTATCAGAAAAAGTCATTTAGCTAGGACTCAAACTGCTAAGTAATTTTAAGTCAAAGCAAAACATTTTAATCATCACTCAACAACTGATTAGCAGTCAGCAGTGACCGAGAAACTCAGTGATCTTTTTACATGAAACACCATTTAGTAATTGGACTCCCTCTAATTTTACAAATCTCATCAATCATGAGAACCATGATGAAATCTTATCTTTATTTCTTCTCACGTAAAAAGTATTACACCATTATGTTCCACTGAGCTTCTGCCAAGTATATCTGTCTACATGCAAACATACGTGCACCAGCAGAAAGTGATATAAGCATTAATACATCTGTACCCAGAACCTGAATATACAACTCACACTCACTTCAAGCACTCCCTTTTTTAGCCCCTGCTTGTCCCATTGAAAATAACAGACCACTTAATGCAAGAAAAAATGCCCACTGTTCCTTTTCGCATGTATCAAGCACAAAGCACATCCCTTCTAAAAGTAATGATCTGCTGCAGTCTGCAGTTTTGTCAGCAGCATCTTATACTTGATTGTTTCTATGGTAACCAACAAACTGAAGGAACTGTTGATATTCTGATCTCTGTTGTCAACGGAATCCTAGTACATTACATTAATTTCTTTATTCTACCCACATCTAAAACCTAATTGACTAAAGTTAAAAAGAACTTTTGGCATTGTAAGAGCTGTTTTGTGCAGCTGACTCCTCAAATATTCTTCACCCAAGAATGGGATATGGAAAACAAAGCACTATTAAGTATCAAATTGAAATAAAATATTTCTTTCTTTGTACAAGCATTGAGAGGCATTTGGAGCAAGGGGCTCATGCCTTTTCCCTCAACCATGATGTCTACAGCAAAATAAATGCTATGGATGTAATTCTCATGTAATCCGCTTAGGCAGAGATCCTTCAATTTCACAAACTCTCAAACAGTAAACCAAACTATAATGGTTTTTACATTGCATCCTCTATGGTTCCTCCCTTTCAAATGCGCAGAAACCTGCCCCATATAGATAAAATATTTATGATTAATTGGAAACTTCATCATGAAAAAAATGAGGACATGAAACTAATTTGCATTAGTCAAGGTCCAAAGTGATGGTTACACTAATTGTTTTTACACAGCTATTTTAGAGACCAAACACATTTCCATGAATAGTAGAATTAGTCCATTGCTGTTTGCTCTTTAACTTCTCTTAACTTCTCTTCCATAGGACTGATACTAGACAACAAACAATACATGCTGTCACTAACCCAGAATTTATGTGCAATGCTAGCTGACTGGCTGGTCAGCTGCTGCCATGGATAACAAATACCAGTCAATTTTCTTCTGTTTTCTTTACCCACTCCCACTGAGGAGCAGTAAAGAAAAATAATTTGTGTCTCTTGCCTCTTGCAGGCAGGGGAATTTTCACAAAGCCTGTAGGAACTCAGTTATCAGAAAGCATTTATCATTTGATTCAACCATCTGACTGTTATTGACTAACAGGTTCAAAGGTTATTGGAAGAAAAGTATAAATACATGTAGCTTTACTGTCATCAAATGAAAAGAATAAAGAAAATACCATGGTGACAAATGAATGTGCAGTGAATAAATTAAAAATCTCAGCAGATTGTTCAGGTAATGCAAATGTACCAGGGTCTAGGCAGAAGTTCATACACTTGGGGTAGACAAGTGGTGGTGGTGAAGTGTTAGAGCAGCACAGAACCATTTACCTTCTTGCTAGATGGCCATATTAACTGATCAGCAGCAGCCTTCCTTCTACCTAGCAATAGCAAAAAAACTTATTTCTGACCAACCTGACTGAGCCACCCCTTAGCAGGGCAGTATTCTTCAGACTCTCACCACTGTAACAATGTCCTCTTTCACTTTTCCAATCTATTCAACAGTTTGTCCTATGACTGCTCTGCAAGGCACCTGAAAATGTCTAAAGAGTCTCTGAATTGCATCCAGGTTAAATATCATGGACAGGTGATGATACTATCCTCTTAGCATTTTTTTTTAATTACTGTTATATACAAGTTGATATTATATCCCTCTTCTTTCATTTTAGTGGCTGTACTTAGAGGTAGAATATTTTTCAATATGAACGATATATCTTTAATGTTCACTGAAGATTAGATTCATTTTTAGCTCTGATGTTTTACAGTTTATATAAAACAAAAAAAAGGTTTAGAATGTGGATAAATTTTAAGAGTTCATTTACTGATGCTAATCCAAAGGCTTTTTTAATTTTTCAGCTTCATTTCCTCTTATTTAAATAGCCATATTTGCCACTTTATCAGTTTTTATATTCTCAGCATGATAAATAAGCAGAATCACGATGAATTCAGTGTATTTTTATAAGTTAAACCCCAAAGATTTGATCTTTATTGATACTTCAATTATTTTTATAACCTGGTTTATGTATTTAAAGTTTTTTTTTTAAAAAAAAATCAAAGTAAAGAAAATAAGGAGAGATATTTACAAATAAAATTCAGTTAAGAATCAAGAATAAAAAAAAATCTCTTTGCTTAAGAGAACTATCTGTGGAGGCTAGCTAAGTAAAACTTATGTAAAAACCAAAAAAGAGTCATTTCAGAACCTATACTATATTCAGTTAGTGGCAGACTCCCTGTAAATTCCTGTTATAAGATTATTCAGGGGGACCTTGATTACTTAAGTCCAAAAAATCATTGAAGATACAGAAACTAAATCTGAGTCTTGTATTGACATATAGAATGCTGAAATTGTAATTGAATGTAGAAGTTTTACTGACGATAACCCAGAATGATTACACGTCTTAAAATGAAAATTCTTCTTTTACTGATTTCTTTGGTAGAACATAAAGACAGACATACATATGGCAGTTACTTGCACCAAAAAAAGCGCCTCTGTTCTTTTACCCTATTTGTCTTTGATTTCTTACAGCAACACTCAGAAAAGAATATTTTTCCCCATCATAAAAGGGACTGTTGCAATTCTTAAAATTACCTACACAAACAGAAGTTTAATGCTTAAAAAAATCACTGCCTTGCAGAGACCTGCTGTTTATTGCAGTTACTTACAGTATAGCATAACAACACTAAATCAAACCAAGGATCTTTTCACTTTTATTCCTGTTACATTCATATTCATCTCTTCTTTGCAATTTCTTACCTTTGAATAATTTCTAAGCTACAATTGCCAGACTGTGTAAATGTAAAATAACATTAGTGCCCCTAAAGCAGAGGACTAAAAATAATCTCCAAGCTAAGATATTGTGTGGATATAATTTTAAATCCTTATTCAGATATCATATCTTGGAGCTATTGTAGACACAGGAAACGCTGCAAATCATTTAGCACTACTCATGTAACATACTAATGTTGGCTATTAATTGTTATGGATTAAGATCAAATTCTGAACAACAATTAACTAAATATTTTATCTTCTAAGTGCATCTTTTAGGCCCTTTTCATTTATATACAAATTTGGGAAGAGTTAAATTTGACTTTGCGGTCCATTTTGTGAGATACAGATATTCAATCACCAGAATTTGAGGTATTATGATGGATGAAGTTGTGCTGAATGAATGATGGGCTTGAGATGGAGCAAACAGTCTTTTGTTGATCCTTTAGGCCATTCATTAACTTACAGAAAGATGTGTAAATAGGGCTTATACATTGT
The DNA here is from genome assembly GCA_035590215.1 of Microhierax caerulescens. Lineage (NCBI taxonomy): Eukaryota > Metazoa > Chordata > Aves > Falconiformes > Falconidae > Microhierax > Microhierax caerulescens. Next base: position 64,657,455 of record JAVJGJ010000037.1, on the reverse strand, counting down.
TACAGCTTAATCCAGCACTTCTTTTTGAAATGACCACCTCATTAATGATTGACAAGGAATGATATTCAACGTTCAGCAGCTTGAAGGGGCAATTCCCTCAACAAGATTGTTGTGTGGGGGAGGCAGAGATGTGCCACTGCAGAGCTCAACTAGGAGTTCTCCTCTTAAAGTTCACACAACTTCAGAACTTTGGAGACACCTCTGCAATACGGCTCTGTCTTTCAACATTATGCACAAAATATTATGTCACAGTGATGCCCAGCAGATACTTATGGTGAATACTGTTATGACCTCCCACTAATGCCTCCTGTTGAGGGCTATCATTACTTTTATACTTGGTCAGGGGCAAATAAAGAGTAGTGCATTTTTAGAGTACTATAAAGAAAGCACTGCAAATAGTCTATTTGTTGATGTAACTTACGTGCATTCCCCTCACAATGCTTGAAAATTCTCCAGGGCAGGTATAAAAGGCATAAAATACAGCATACATCAAAACCTTCTATACTTATTGATCATCAGTTTGGTAGATGCAGTAAATAAAAACATCATATTATTATATAGTTTACTGTTCTTAAGGCACTGAAACTTTTTTCAAACTATCATTAATTATTTCCAGTAATTATTTCTTTTAACTCCCAGAGGTATTTTCAACGTCATTAGCGGATATGTCAAAAAGACCAATAAAAATCAGGGAAATTATTTACCCAGTATGATTGTCTACCCACAAATTTGCAAAAAGGAGTGTAAGAAATTGATGCTACCAACATTCTTTGCCTAAAATAAAGTCTCTGAGTAGATCCACATACCTCTAAACTGAGTAAAAAAGCAGTTGCTTATATTACTTGTATCTTACTAAGTATGTCTACATGGCAATTGAATTAAAGCTAAGACCTTCCTAAATTTGTATCTGACTTCTGCTGAACAAGGGCACGTCTCCGCAGATGTAAAATACCACGAAATTGCTTACCAGGCATGGAGTATACCCCAACACCAGCAATACACTGCTATCAAATTTACTGATGTGAACTTTGTAAAATTATGCCTTTTCCTGTTAATAATCACACAACTAACCATTATGATTCATTTGTTTAATGGTTCTTCAGGTCTGTTGTCAACAATTATCAGAGAATGACAGGCATAAACCACAGAAATTCTTATACAATCATTTGATTCAGAGAAACTGAAAATAAAAGTCAACAGCAAATGTTGCTTTTAAGACTGTAGTACAGATATTTTTGGTGGTGTAATGATCCTGACCTGCAAATTTGAACAGGAAGAATCTGTTAAATATGACTTAAGTCACAGCATTGGCTTAGTTTTTCTGCCCACAGGAGTTCAATGCATCAAACATCTAGATTTTTAAGGTGAAATAATTATTATCCTCTCTGCTTAGAGGATATAAAGAACTGTCAGTTTACTGAATCAAAAAATTCTTGAATTTTAATGAGTCAGAAAGAGAAACTGGGGAAAGAAATTGAAACTGGTATAACTGTCCACTACAGTAATTAATAGTGCAAAAAGGCAATTCAAAAGTATTTTTTAAACCTACTGATACATATACACTGGGATTACATCCTTCTTTTCTTGATTTTTTCTTATATTTCTCTGTTACAAACCAGTAAATATAGTTCAGAGGTTTAAACCCATTCAAAGCCATAAGAACAGAGCCAAAGTTACAAGACAAAGCTTCCTGCTAAACATTTTTGTTTGATTGTTCTCTGCATTTATTGGTGAACTTTCATAAGATTAAACTTTCAAGATAAATTTGTCCTTTTGTCTTTTTTCCTCAGCCTCAATATTAGCAAGTTCCTTTATAAGTAGTGTCTTTGAAATATCTTTGGAAAGAAGTTGTGACCAAAGGAGCCTTTCCTGCTACCCCAAGCCAGTCACAATTCTTCCAGATATCAGCTGAACCATTTCCCAGCTTTTATAGGTCATCACGTGATCAGACTCTGCAGGGATGTGGTATAAACAGTTACATATAGGTTTAAATAAGCTGCCTTCAAAAGAATCCACAAACCCCAAGCCATTCAGTGATATTTACAGAACTGTAGCAAAGGTTTTTGTTCAGTTCCCCATGTTCCTTAGGCAGAAGTATTCTCAGCAACAGGTGTTATGGCAGGTACTCAAGTACAACTAACGTTATTACAATCTGGAACAACGCATTTTATAACAAGGGAAGAGACAAATATTTTTTGTTTTGTTATCAGCTGCTGGGAAAGCAAAAAAATGAGAAAGGGAGACTGTTCCACTGCAGCTGTTTAGTTTCACAATATATATCTGGAGACATCACTTTCCCTCACTCCTCTTAAATGAAGTATTAAAAAGTAAAAATGGTCATCGAGTAAGGCTGTATAATATCAAGCCTTGCATCTTTTAAAGAACAAGAATGTGCATATGCTCCAAAGTTTCCCTCTGGCTTTCTATAGTGAGCCATTTTTTATTTTAATAAAATATTAAAAAAAAAATTTATTATTTTTTTTCCAAATATTCAAGCTATTGATAATGAACCTGATGCCACTTGATTTGGAACATTCAGCTAAACACAATAAAAATTATACTGTAGATTGGCTATAACTACCTGCTAGAGGATCAGCAACAGAATTCTCTTGAAGTACTCTCGCTCATTTAAATTAAAACAAAGAAACAAACAAAGTGGGGAAAAAACCTCAACCCCCCAAAATTCTAAACCAAACAACAGAACAAAACCCAAATGAAAAAAAAACACACTGTAAAGGGTGTCTATATGGAATATATTTCAAAGTTTATACTGAGAGTGTGGTGGCGATGCCACTGCATGTCGTGATTTGCCATTACTAGTAGAAGGTCACAGGATTTCTATTAACTTGGCAGTACAGCATCTCAGGTCTTGTCTTGACCAGAACTGAGTTTCGCTTTGATATAAAGTCGAGTGGTCAAGTGAGTCTTGCCACCAAATATTATTTATAATGAAGGCCTAACAAATTCAGACTTGATGAGTAACAAACACTACCCTTTATGTTATGTGGTGTTGGAGAAGGCTATCATAGAATGTAAACCAATAGAGAAGAGGTGAAGACAGTCACACTTCAAGTAGCAATGAAGGAAGAAAAATCAAATAAAGACATAGTGTTTGAAAACATTAAAAAAGTAATCCCTAGACAGACTTAAATCTGAGAACAAAATGCTCATCAACAGTCGTGTACTCCTCCATGCAAAGAATTCAGGGCACATAACTTTAATGTTCCTCCCCCTTCCCTTATCCCTATTAAGGATGACTACCAACCTTAAATACTAGAGACACAGAAAGATGAACAAAACATCAGAGCAAAGGAGTGGAAAACTTGGGTAATTTTGGTACGACAAATTTAACTGTGTTACTACTGAAAGCTTTTCTTTATTACCCAGACATTTTGGCCTGTAAATGTTAGTGTCATTGTAACTGAGATAGCAACTACGTATTTGGATTACACAATTAAGACTTTAATTAGACTAACAACAAATTATCAGCTCTGCATGTTCAGTGCATTCCTTCTTGCCCTTACAACTTCAAGCTTTAAGCAGCTGCTGTTTAAATAGCATGACTTCTGAGCAGGAGCAGGAGCTCAGAGTACAGAGGCCTTCAGGAAGAGGAAACGCTGTTCGTTACATTGCCTGCTACTCCTACATTACAGAAAACTAGATTTATTCCTTCAAGATAAAACTTCTTATTGTGTTCCATAATATACAGGTGATATAAAGTGCAAGTAGACTTTTTAAAGAAGTGGTTATTTTTTACTACAAAAAAAAAAAAAAAAAGAGAATGAGTTGCCTGAAAACTAACTTATGCTGACATGCAATTCTTTCCTTCAGGAATATCTGAATAAGGCCTGCAATTTCTGCAGTAAATTTGAGAATACATTTTGTTAAAAAACTTTTTGATGTCACATATATATTTAAATGCAATGTTCAAAGTACAGGCAAGATAATGAATACTGTAGACAAAAATAAGCAAAGAGTGTTATGCTAAGGAGCTGTCCTGGCCCCTAATAAAATATCTTCAATAGCTTTTGGATGGTAAACATCTAGAAATGTAACATCTTCTGGAGGTATTATAATATAATCTAAAGTGTGGATGAGCTCCTTGAATTAGCACCACCATCATGTGCACCTCCTAAGTTCAAGATAAACTCATTATGAAATATATTTTTTTGCTGTTTTCTTTCTTTGCCTTATTCCATACAGTTTCCATTCCACAACATTCATCAATCGCTCCAAAAGAAACAGAAGTAAATCAGGGACAAGTTCAAAGTTCATTGTGCTGAAAATAAACCCTATGATTTACTCACAGTGGAGAAGTCCAAATCTTAAACAGAGTGACAGTTAATTTTCACTGTAGAATGAGATAAAATAATGTTTAATTAATGATTTCTTCTCTAATGACTATTCCACTACACCAGTAAAACAAAAACCAACCAAACAAAAAAGGGATCAGCATTATGAAATTACTACTTTTTTTTTTTTTTTTCCTTGGATTTTTTTTCTTCCCTTTAACAGGACAGGTATTCCTCAGATTCTGGAGCATGTGAATGATATCTAGACAAAACCTAATAATTATCACTTTATCTAGTCTATCGCTTACTGACAAAATTCAAAGTAAAAAAACAATACCAGAAGTAACACTCTTTACTCTGCTTCTAGTCCCTCTTAGCAGAAAAGAAAAACAGATAAGCTAGAAAAATTCCTGTGCAACATTTATTGCTTTGGATCAAGAAGCATTGATTGATCCTCATTGGCTTTAGCAAAAATGACCATTTATGGTGCACCAGAAAAAAAAACCAACTTTTTTTTTTCTTTACTTTGGATGGAAATTCTGTTTATTAAGCCAACAATCTGACAAACTGACAGATAGAGCAGACCTAATCACGTTTTCTGCTCTGTTCCAGTCTTCTTCTTTTGAGATGTGAAGAACTTTGTACCCCTATAAAAAAAGTGCATTGAATGACAACTGCCTGTCCCTCAAAGAACAGGAAGAGATAGGATTTAATGCCTTTCAAGAGTTGGTAAGAAAAAAATCCTGTTAAGTATTCTGAATGCCGTTGATACATAATCAAGTAGCAATTGAAATAACAGAGCTGAACTTTAATTACTGGTATTTTATATGGTCCTTTTACGTTGATGGTGCACAAGCAAAGAGTAAGAAATTTTAAAACAATAATCTAAAATACTGCAAGGGGACAATAATTGGAAGTAGTTTTCTTTTTCTGTCCTTAATCTTGCCAACAGAAGAGAAGGGTTTTGGAACTAAACACCTGAAATGAAATGCTGACATTGCAGCTAAGATTGAACTATGGCAACAAAGAAGGAATTACCTTGATAAAGTGAATCTTCAAATATGGTCAAGTAATTAGAGACAATAATGATTTTGAAAAGACAAATTTTATCACAGAAGAACTGCTATATAGGAAAAGAAGCCAATTAAGACCTAACGAAGAAGCATTTTAAACTACATTGTAAATTCCATCTTTACCACTCTCAGGCTAATTTATTAGACTTTCAAAATACAACCTTTATAGAGAAAAAAAAAAAAAAATCTGTACTTTTTACTGATACTCAAGCAGAATTTCAGCTATGCTCCCCCCTACAGTATCAGGTTCATTTTATCAATATTTTAAACTTTTATTATTCCAGATTATAAACATAGAATTTATTTAAACTGAAGTGGCAACTGAGATGCTTCATATTTTTATTTATTAGGGGCATGGAATTTCTGACATGGGAGTAAAAGGCTTTTGGCTGAGTCAGGAACCATGTGGTAGAATTACCTTTAAATACATTTTAAAAAAAACCAACTGAATAAAGTTTCATGTACATTTTACTATTTAAATTGTAACATATGGATTTACTGGTCTCTGTTTCCTTTATTTTGGCTTTGTTAACATTGAATTAGCTAGAATTATTATACCAGGCATTTTCTAATGCAGTCCTGTCCAAACCACGGAACTTCTCATGTTACTTCAACATTACCATAATGTTACCACAAACATCATAGATTTGAACCAATAAAATATACTTTTTGCCTCTGAAATATATTGTAATAGAACAATAACAACAGAAACCCATACTATTACACAGTCATCCTTAACTGCACAGCAAGATGGTACTTTTCTTCCTAGGAATGAATACTTTGCTATTGTCCCTATACGTTATGTATAAAAAAAAGGGCAAATGGAACATTTATTTATCAATAAAGATGAATAAAGGAATCCTGTCTACCTCCAGATCATAAAAAAAACCTGTTGGTCTAAAGCCTGTCAATCTATACCTGACAAAGCTATGCTATTATAAGCAAATGTCTAATTAGAAATGCATGTTTTTCTGTAAATATAATTACATAAGTATATGCTGTTCACGTTGTTTAGTTTTATCCAGTCTCTTTGTTCATTGCCTAGAATCTATCAACATAAAGAAATAAAATAAATTGTTGAAGTAGATATCATAGACAAGTAATATCCCGTTTTAAGTAAAGTAATACCTTAAATTGTCTTTTAAAAGGAGAAGAATGTAACCTGAAGGACTCCTTCATAAATTAGTGGTTTTGGTTGGAATGGAGTTAATTTTCTTCATAGTGGCTCATATGGTGCTGTGGTTTGGATTTCTGACCAAACCAGTGTTAACAACACACCAGTGTTTTAGCTGTTGCTGAGCAGTGCCTGCACCGCGTCACGGCCATTTCTGTTACTCACTCTGCCCCGCCAGCGAGCAGGCTGGGGGTGGGCAAGAGGCAGGAGGGGACACAGCTGTGACAGCTGACCCCAACTGACTGAAGGCATATTCCGTACCATATGATGGCATGTTCAGTATATAAAGCTGGCGGAAGAGGAAGGAAGTGGGGGACGTTCAGAGTTATGGCATTTGTCTTCCCCAGTAACTACCATGCGTGATGGACCCCTGCTTTCCTGGAGATGGCTCTAAACACCTGGCTGCCAATGGGAAGTGGGGAATTGATTTCGTATTTTGCTTTGCTTGTGTGGGCAGCTTTGCTTTATCTATTACAACCCATGGGTTTTCTCACTTTTGCCCTTCTGATTCTCTCCCCATCCCACCGAGTGGGGGGAGTGAGCGAGCAGTTGCATGGGGCTGAGCTGCCCACGGGTTAAATCACAGCAACAGAATATGAACTATAATCAAATGATATATATTGAATATGAACACTAATTGGATTACTAAGGTAATTTTTATTGTAACCATAGTATTGATAAGCAAGACTGCACAGAAAATGGAGGAATATAACAGTTATAATCTCAATGCACAGCATAAAAAGAAAGGGAGAAAAAAATACAAAACTGCTTTAACAAGCATCCATGCACCACATCATTGTAAGTACTTCTTAGGCATGTCATAATATCAACTGCATTTGTTTGCTACTCAAGCTGTGTTCCTTGAAACATGATTTGGTGCCATTAACAAAGAGCTACACATATTTAAGGTAACAGAATCATGCTTCAGAAATAATTCAAATAATCCATTGTATCACACCTTGAACATGTAGGAAAGCTACACAAGAAACATTTGTGTTTATCACTATTTACCTTTCCTAGGTAGTCACTCTGCTCTGGTGTTCAGCAACATTTACATGTGTCTTATTTATCACATGAATACAGTGAACCCACATTTCCAAGAAGTCAGATCTACTGGATATGATCTGCACAGATGCTGTGAACACATTCAGGAAAGCAAACACATTTTTCTCATGCCAAATTTGCCATGCGTGATGATGCAGAGCATCTGCAATAAATACACCTGTATTTCCTGAAATCAGGGCATTACTGCACAAGTATTATGAAGCTGACCTGCATAATGGACATGTCTAAGGTTCCCAGATTTTGATTATGAAATCATTATATATATAATCCATTCAAAACTTGTATTTTGAACAAGACCACTTGGAAACATCTATAAACAAGACTTTTGAATGCCACTTGAATACATTTTCTGGGGGCAAGGGTGGGGGAGAAAAGAGATTAACACCTTAGCCTAAAAGAACAATAAGGTAATTTTTTTTTGCTTGTCTTTTAATGCAACCTCTTGCTACATCTTGAGCTGGATGCTATCACATTGACAAAACTATTAGTTCTGCCAGTGTTTATTTATATAATTACAGTCATTCTGTAGTATGCGTCAATTTATATACCCAATGCATATCTTAATCTAGTTCAATTTACTAATTCCACACAGCTGCTGCATATTTAACACATACAGAAAAATTAAAACCACCCTTCCCATCCAGATTACCTTACTGACTTGTATAGGCAATGTCATACAGTTTTCCTAAATACACATTAGCACATCATATTAACACACTATATTTTTTTATTCATACTTTCTAGATAAACTTTCCTGTCTTAATGATCCATTGTATTTGACTATATTTGAAAATTGAGAGCTGTCCACCTCACAGCAATATAATAACCTTGGTGGAGTGGATGGATGTTTGTTTTGGGTTTGGTTTTTTTGTGAACAACAGATCTCCAAAGTAACTACACAGGAATGCTACCTTCTCAAAGGATTAAAACAAACAAACAAACAAACAAACAAAACAAAGCAAACACAAAACTGTATAATTTTTATATGTTCCTAAAAGCCATTGAGTTACCACAGTGTGGGAAAAGGAATTCACAGTAAGCAATTTTCAGAGCATGTCTAAAACCTTCTTGCAGGATAATATTGTTATTTCTAATCTTGAGAAAGTATGAGGCATTATTCTTCCCTCAGATCACCTAAAAGGTACCTCTGCTGTGTGTGCATGCTATGAAACCAGCAAGGCACTTCTGACAGTTCTCTCGAGCAATTTACCTCAGAATATTCTAAAGCAGCATAATTTTCCTGGCAACTATTGCTGGTGTCATCCAGGGAATTACGCCTAGTTTAGCAGCAAGCTAGTGTAAAAAATTAAAGGGGACACAATGCATGGAAAAAGTAAACCAGTTTAAAGTTGGTATTCTTTGTTTCTGTGCATAGGAAGATAGCACTGTTTCATAACAGTTTCTAGTTGGTATTTATGATTTCCCACCATTTCCCATATATGTTTCTCATACCAAAGATTCTTCGCCTAGTCTAACAAGGTTATTTTTTCCCCTTCTCAGTAAGAATTCTTTGATCAACCATTCAACTTCTGCTTAACCACTTCCTACCATGCTAATGACATGTTTTCTACCATATGTATAAATAGTGGAAATTGGTGATCTTAACAGGCAAAAATATATAAATAAGTTTAAAGTCTGTATAAAGTGACAGACATAATGTTATGGTAAACGCTGGCCCAATAAATATGCAAATATGCTAATTCAATGACAGCCAAAACAGGTGTAGAATAACTAAAATTTAAAAAATTCTAATGAATAATAAACAATGTATTTTGTCTGTGTAAATGAGATTTCTTAAAGGTATGCAGGACATTGGATAATCTTGAAACTCAGCATCAACAATTTGTGGCAATTTCAGGTCATGCGAGACAGAAGACTGCTCTGTATTCTTTATTTCTTGAGAAGGCACAGTGGCTAGGTATCAGCTAAATGTATGAAGATGGAGCATTCTCCATTCTGTGTATTCTCCAGGCCACCTTAAAACCAAGCCACTAGCAACAAGTATGGTGTTACCAAAACCTTGTTCAGTAGACATGTTGGAAAATCACTTTTATTTTAGAAGGAGAATAATTTTAATGATGTTTCTTATGTTTTAATTAAGTAATATTGACAAATCTTCTGTCTGAAATGAAGTATAATTATAGCACACAGGTGCTGATGACCTTAACACAAAATATCCTGAAAGTAACACTGATAAAACAGTTTTTCTTTCTCTGGAGACTGTGTACAGCAAATTTATATTCAAATACTTCGTATTACCCATTATAATCTGGCATAATGAAAGATAATTCACGGGTAACTATTGCATAAAATGTCTCTAAAGAGGTAAGTCTGCTTGCAAAACCAGTGATTTTAAAAGTATCATTTAAATAACAAAGACTCCTAATAAGAAACAGGCTATATGACCACGTAATTTCAACAACAAAAATTTTGAATGAAAGGTTATATTTACCTTGGGATATATTAGAAAATGCCATCATATCATGGATGACATTTCTAAATATCAATTTAGCTGACTTTATGAAACACAGCTCCTTTTTCTCTAGAGCCAAACTGAACAAACACTGTAGCACAAGAGAAATTCCTAAGCCTGGCAGCACTGTTTAAGAATAAGAAAAATACAAAGCCTTATCATTTTGTCCACAGTTCAGAGATGGTAGGAAATACTCAGACGTACATACACATCCCAGTTGGACTTTATCAACCTACCCTCCCTAACCCAAATCCACAGCTTAGTGGTCTACACACAGGACGCTCATTTTATTTCACATATTGAATATCAGAATTTATAATAATTCTTGTGCTAAAAGAAAATCACATAATGTAGAATAAGAGGTTACATAGTATCTATTTCAGAGTTCATAAACAGTATCTGTCAAGTATTTCTGTTGAATGATTCTGTGATTATGCTGATTTACTGCCTGGAGCTAGAAGAAAGTGAATTCACATCTTTACACCTGGGTTTGGAACATGCCATGAATTGGATGAGTCACACTTTTCCCATGATTATCAGTGACAACAAAACATGCATGTTATTTATATATATATATATATAACCAAACTATATATACTACTTAGAACTATGTAACAAGGCTATATTTTACTGATTGCTTTCTCTGTCATTCATATCAAGTGTTCTAGGTAAAAAAAATCCCAAAGTTTTGTACTTCCCATGTCTCATTCATGTTCAGAAAAGCTATTTGGCTATTTTTTACCTTATGTTTAGGAACAATCCTAAGAGAAAAAAAAAAAAAAAAAAAAAAAAGGAAAAGTACACTTGAAATACAAAGTACATTTCTAACGTATCAGCTAACTCTTTCAGTTAGGTGTCATGATGCTAAAGCATAATTCCATTTTCTTATGCTTGAAACAAAGCAAGAAGCCTCAAATCAATCAAATGTAATTTTTACTCTGTCTGGCTTTGTATGACCATTTGTTGAAGTTTTGTAGTTACAAATGATGCTAACATAATTGCTTCATTTATTTCTATCCTTTTCAGATCAATGAAAACCCATTAATGTTCTGTATTAAACATTTAATAATTTAGAGGACATAAAGAACAAGTTAAATCTTAGAGTTTTAAAAATATTTTTCAGTAGTGTAAGCTTTTTCAAATAATTTAGTATTGCTTTTTTTGATTATAGATGTGCTTGTTTTTTTTCATCAATTTCATCAATTGAAATTATTTTATTGCTTTGATGTGCAAACACATCTTTATAATAGAGGAAACAGAAATGTGTGGGATGAATAGACCTATTCAGAAAATTATAGAAGGTGATATAGAGCATATTTTAATATTCCACACTACTACATGCAAGTTAGGGAATCATATCCAAGGTTTAGAGAAAAACCTTGTTTTCATTAAGAAGAAAAACTATCTTTTTCTCTGAAGGAGGAATGAATGGGATTTGAAACATTTGTAGTCATTGCTTCTCATAAGCTCCAGTTTTCACAACTTGTGCTTTATTAGCATATGACCTTCAGCATTCCTGCACATGAGGCTGATTTGTTCTAAGGAAATTGAATATAAGTATATCCTGGAGCATTTAATTTAACAATTCTGTGTGTTGCATCCACTGTTCAAGGAAATTAACTTGTCTGTGTTTAGAAGCTAGTAAGCACCACATACTCTGAAAGATCTCCTTGGAAACCTTGTCATCATGTATTTGGGTCGCTATTGGTCTGTAAAATTTCAGAAAAGAAGCACTTGGGGGAAAAAAAATGAAAACAAATTATTCCTGGATATGAAATAACAAGTATAGTGAAAAATGGGCCTCAAAATTAAAAAAAAAATATATATTTCTATTCCTTTGTTACCTAATGAATTATTAACAGATAAGTAAATTGAAGTCACAATAGTGTCAGGACGTATCACTTCATTAACATTTATTTCTTCCTATTTCAGATAATGCATAAATTCATCAAAAAAAATGTAAGCATTCAAGGCTTTTAATTATCTTCAATATACTTCATCTCTTAGTGTTAATACAAATTTTTTGACCTTATTGAAGTATTCATTATTTTTTTGATGAAAACAAACTTAACAGTTTGTAAGGTACAAATTTTTGTAGAATGTTTTGAAAACAGGAAAGACAAGTAGGTTTAAATTAAGTTTTGCTGAGAATTGTGGGAATTTTTTCCCCCCACTTTTAAAAAGACTTTTAAAAATCTTCTCTTTAACTCACTTTTTTTCAAATTAAAGTCTCCTGATCCAAAAACAACTGGTTGCAAAGTATTGTGATCACAACTTCAGATTTTCACCTCTCCTGCAGAGTAGTAACAGATCCACAGAAGTCCTTACAAAATTACAGTTCCACTGTTAATTTATATCTAGTAGCACAGACTAACTAGTTAATGCTGTTTGCCTTACATCTAGGCCGTACTTCTTTATTCCTTCATTATAACAACAATAAATCCTCATTCTTTAGGATATCTTATTTCTTGAGCAATTGAAGGCCATAGTGTTACACACTGTTATGAAGTAACTGAGGATAACATAGTTATAGAAACACTAGCAAAGCACACTCTTTGCTATTGAAAAATAATTGAATATTTTTCATTAATTAACAGTATTTGGGATATCATTGACCCTAACATCCATTGGGTTTGCATATGGCAGATATGATTTCTGAGTTTGTTGTCTCACACTATTTTTATTTTTATACTAAAGGATGTGGCCCCAGATAGTTTTGAGATATACAATTTCTTTACAATGTATTTGTTTAAACAAACAAATAAACAACCCTCCCCAAACCCCAAAACCACATAATTCCCCTCCTTAGATTGATATTTTGAGTTCTGTTATAGTCTAGTGATTTTGAGGTGTTTCCATTAGAGTGAGAGCATGGTGATTTATCAGTTTCTTTAATATCGCCACCAACACTTCAACTGAATTTGAATAAATTCTGATGCAAAAAAATATTGCCAATTTTTTTTCTACAGTATTTATGAATATACATGACTGAAGTGATTTTGTATACATACAGAGCTACATTTGCCTTAACTAGGAAGAAAGCAGTGTGGAAATAAACTGAGGTTTATTGTTTCAGGACAAAGCAGCAGCCACATGTAGCCACAAATGTACAGATGACAAAAGGACACTGCTATATAAACCCTAACTGTGGAAATTTCTCAAAGATAAACGTGGACAAAATATTTTCTCCTTCTTTTTCTACAGGTTTCCACAACATTATGACAAATACCTTGAGGTTACAATAACCCACATTATAAAATACCAGCTGCTGTCCATTATCTACTAGGAACCAATGGCAGTATTATAAACAACTTTGAATATCTGCAAGACTTACATCACCAACACTGCACATTATCTACTCACATTGTATGATTTTCTCTTTGTTGTATCAAAATAACACACCTTATTCTTACTGAATAAAACACATAATTTGTAACTGTTACAGCTACTGCATTTGTCCAGAATCACATTACAGATGTGGTAAATCAGGCTTCTTTTGAATTAATACTTCACAGATTTATTTTTTTTCAGAAAAATACATGAAAACATTTATTTTACCTGGCACTCTTCCTAAATTAAACCTTAATACCCAGACAGGAAAAAAGAATTATGGTGAATGAAGTTCAAAAGTTTAATAAAATGGGATATGTATCATAAAAAGTGAGAATTTGCTGCCATCCTTCTGTCCTTCCTATGATGAAATTTGAGAAATGTTCTATACTACAATATTTATGTCTTCATAGATTGCTACACCACTGGAATATATTCCAGTACTTTTCTGTACAGTAATATATGCCACTTCTTTTGTCAAAGTACTCTTCAATAGTACTTATTTTTTATTTCCTAACACCAGTCTACTTTTTGTTTTCTTTTTTTCTTTTTTTTTCCCAAGAGAATTGCATCAACACATGTTCAAACATGCTAAAATATCTAATTCTAATATTTTTTTTAAAAAATGCCCTAGTTATTTTTTACCTATATAATTTTTATATTATAATTTTATTTATTGTTCAACAAAACACTACAATGAAGCCAGCACAACTTTTGCCACAAAAATACTTATTAGGGATTTACTTCTGAATTAAATTTATTAATGAAAAGAAAATTATGACATAACCATTTAAAAAAAATATTCAGCTGAGCTACCTCAGAATATAATATTGAATAAAGGATAAGGAAAAAGATGTTAAGGTGAGTTTAAAAGTTGAAGATGTATAAAACAATGAAAGAAAATTTACTTTTCATCCCAATTTAAATTGTAAATTTATCTTGTGACAAAATACTTACTTTTGACAATGATTCCTTTTGCTTTGTTAAGCAGCAAGAGCTCAATTTTCAATTTAAAGTGTAAATATTTATTTTTTTTCTTAAAATGCATGTATATTTATAATTATATCTTCAGTATGATTTTTTTCTTATACCAACAAAACCAATGGATTTTGCTCATATATGATGAACTATTTCTGATAAGAATTATTTGAAATATTTTATTCCACAGCACAGCATCTCAGTAGTGTTACTTCAGTCATATTCTAGTATGGTAAGACTGAAGTATAACTTTCATGGTGTTGCTTCTGAAAAAATATGTAATTCAAAGAAACTAATGCCTCGCTACCTCATTCATAAGGGAAAATGAAGAAAAAAGACTGTCCACAACCCAAGATTAGATTAAGACATATTATAACCCTATAAACTTTCAATTAGAATATATTGACTATGGCCTCTCTCTTTTTTTTTTACTTCATTTTTCAGATCTGCTTTCACTGTAGTCATGTGGTAAGGAAAATGAGAAATGCTTTCCATGTGAACAATGTGTAAAATGCTGAACTGTACTGCCTTCCTTCCAGGCAAATGAGAGCTCCATATGAATTATGGTTTAAAGGAAAGTGATAATATATGGCCCATAGTTCTATATGAATATTCAGATAAACAGAAACACACAGTATGTATAGAAAATTACACATATCTATATATTGCTACTTAAAGCATGTAATGATAAGAATTGTATTTAAAAGTGGAATTATTAATAATACACAAACTTGAAGAAATAGAGATAGCATAGATGTTGAGACATTGGGAAAATATATTTTTAAATATAGCCTTATAGCCTATTCTTACAGTTTGTATCAACAAAAAGGGCAATACTGAGAATTCCAGCAGAGTCTCAGAGTATCCACAGAACTTGTGAAAGAATCAACAAGTTATTTCAAATAAAAGGAATCATGAAACTATTGATGATCACAGCGTCAAAACTGAAGTGTTCAGGTGTTTTTTTCTGTACAGTGCCAAAGAATATTTTTATTCTTGTGTCCTTTGCAATAGAACACTGAAAATTTTTAGTAGTGTGGTATGGGAACAATAAAACTGTTTGTACAGACTTTTTTGTATATGTTTTAGCACTCAAACTTTAATGACACACAGAGGTAGTAGCTATGATAGAAGTCTGGGTTAGACCTTATTCAGAGACCTGATATGATGAAGCTTTCATCTAACAGAGATGATTATAGTAGTATTGTTGTAATTGTTTGTATCTATATGAATCCACACCATTTTTTCAAATAAATAAGTCTTCCAAATAAAGAGAGGAGGTACAGTCCCTATCATATAAAAGTTGATAGTCTGAGACACAGTTAGCAAATACCTTATTTTCTTTGGTTTGAAGAAGGTGATAGTGTAACCAAATAATTTCTGATTTTTTTAGTGAGTGCACTCTGAGGCCATACTGGTGGATTCAGGTATGTTAATATGATAAAAGTTTTGAAGCCATTTTGTTTAAGACAAAAAGTATGAAAGTTGGGGTGCCAACTATTACACACAGGAAAATTAGTAACTAGTATAACCAAGACAGGGCAGTTATGCAAATTTACAAAATCTCAATGAGATGAAAAATAACCCGCTAATTAAATTTTGCTGTGACTAATAAATTTGAAAGTGTTCCACTGTTATATACACTGACATCAGAACCAAACTGAAATAAAGCACTGAAGTGTCTTCATGCAGTATAAAGTAACAAAAAGGCCTGAGTGAATTGAACTGTAACACTAAGCTTAGGTTCCAAGTATCGCTAAAAAAATTTCCTCTATTCTACCAGCAACATTTGAGATTATCCAGCTATTGTCCTTAAAAGCCCAGCTTTTGGACTTTACAATCACTTTATCTTCTTCAATTATATTAAAAAAATAAAACCCAAAAACTAAATGTGGAAGGCAAAAGTCTATCATCACCACTATAAATTAATTTACACCTTAATCCAGTTTCAACCCTCTACTGCCAAAACTTAAAAGTACATCTTTAATGCAAAAAACTAATCTCCAACTTGCAATGCAATGTCCAGCAAGAATCTAAACTGTTATTATATGAAGAGTTCAAAATAAGAAAAAGAGAGTCCACTAAATGAAGTAAGCATAGAGAATGGAAATAAAACTCCTCAATTTCAAATACTGGCTGCTCTTTTTCCCAAATTATTCATTATGTTTTGGGTTGATGTTGTTATCAAATCTGTAGGATTAAAGTATTTCCTTTGAGTGGCTTGGCAACATTGGAATTAAGTATCAAGAGACTTTCTATGTATGAAACTGAATGACAAAAATTTGCCATCTTATGTTGCAATAAGTCCAAGGACTTGAGAAGGATGTTGCTTATATGTTTTCCAGTGTGAAAAAGCTATACAATGAAAGGTGAAAAAAAAAAAAAAAGATACACATGGTCTTCATAGTAGCTTAAATGTTGGACTGTTCAGGTTGGATAAGAACTGAACACTTCAATCCCATCTGCAGTGATTTATTACATGTGGAAGAGCAGCACTGAAATAGTCTTAGGAGGATCTACCCCAGACTAGATAATAGCTTAGATTTCTTGTTTCTCAAGTTATTTAACTCTATGACCTTATGTTTTTTCTTTTGCTCTTCATAGCATATTTTCCTCAAAACTTCGGATGTGTGGAGTTGATATTTTCTAAATCATAAAGATTATTCTTATATGTAGAAACAAGAAAACTACTTTATTAGATTTAAAAGTCCCAAAGGACAACGGAAGAAAAAGTTTACTCTCAACAGAACCATCAGTTTCTGAAACAAATAGAATCATCAATAGCATTCTTCACCTAATCACTGCAGCCAGATTGATTTTTCAGAAGGCAGACTATTATGTATGTGTGAGTACATGACCTTTCAGAGTTTACCAATAATATTCTTCGTGTACATTGATCCAACTTATGCCACTGGACCAGGGATGCAGAACTGCCAAAAACATTCACTTCCACTTAGTTAGCTGGAAATATAACTTCTTACAAAAAAAGCAGCTTCTTCAGTCATGATATGTGGCTTTTGTATGTCATCTGATGAGATGTAAATGTCTAAGGCAATTCAGAATTGCAGGTACCTTTACACCTAGGAATCATAAAACCATAAGGGTGTGAATGGAGAGTAACCAGTTTAAACTTATTCAGTTCTAGGCCATTAGACTTGGTAAAAGATATTTCCACTCAACTATACAGAAGCCCGTTACAGTTTCCGTTTGTCCATTTGAAGGTCAGAAATCACCAGTGTTGACCTTCAACAGAACATAGGTTGTTCATTGATGGATTTATCAGAACAACCAACAATCACAACACAATACTAAAATACAGATGCAGACAAAAGGAACATAGTATTTTAGTGAATTAGATTAGACTGTGTTGAACCTTTCCCTGTTCTACTGCTTTGTAGCCCCTTAGCAACACTCTAATGCTGATACAGTCACCTGATACTAAGTGAGGGACATCAGGGTTCTAAGGAGATACTCCTCCTCCTGACATATGGCTGTCTGGGCTCAGGGCCAATTTAGAGACAGTATAGCTGAAGGCGTGCCCGCTTCCCTTGTAGAAAGGACCTTAGGTAGAGCTTTTCCAGAAAGCTTTGCTGGAAACCAAAAGCAAGGGCTGCTCCTCCTTACCTTTGGACCTTTTATGCTGAGGCTCTCCAATGAGCCTTGCCTGAGCTCCAGCCTCAGCTGCATCACAGAGACTATGGTCATGCCTGATCTGGACTTCCAGCTAACCCTGGATGCCACCACCAGACCTACTCTGCTTTGCTTCCTCAGATGCTGTGGAAGATCTCTGCCTCTCCTGGCCTTGGCTCCCTTCTGAGCTCCTGGCTTCCCTTCCCTTAGGGACTGGGTACCTCTCTGACATATTGGGGTAGAGGTCAACATACTGATTTTGACATTGATACCAAAATTACAGTAGTACTACATAAGAAGAGTTCTGGATTCCAAGTACTTACAGACACAACATATCTATACAACACTGGCAAAAAAAAGCAGTCTCCATGGACTAATCATCTGCTGAGTTACAAAGACCTCTTGCAAACACTACAATGACAGAAAAATATTTTCTAGACAGCTTTTGGATAGGTTTCTACTACCTTGCTCTGGCAGGGTTTACAATAGTGTATTAAATATAGTGCAGTATTTGGTACTAAAGAAATTAAATCTTATTCCAACATGGTTGCCACTCATTTGTATTACACATTTGACAATATGAAAATAAATCTTCTTGGTAAGATACATGGCTTGAAGTAAATAACCAAACAATGTCAACTGTATGAAAGAATCACAGAAAAAAGGTGCAACAAGAAAAGTGAAAGTGAAATGGAATGAATTAGTAAGTGAGAAAATGCGTCTAACACGGGCTGAGAGCTATAGAATACAGCAGTCACCCCAAATATCCCAATTAGAAACTGGATCAAACAGTACTTATTTTGGTCTCTAAGAGTTCTTGCTAAATGACTTCTTGATTGGTATTTCTGACTGTAGACAAAAGGAAAAATAATGATGAAGATTACTTATTTTCTTTTGCAATTATAGGGCAGAACAGATTAAGAGAGTCATGAAATTGTTTTTTAACATATCCTTTTAGCATAACTTTTCAAACTATAAGTAAACAAAGAGACTAGAAATATTAAATATTTTTCACTTAATATATAGAGTAATTTCTTCCACAATGTTTCTGCATTAAGAAGGGCAGTTGTAGGGTACAATATTGTTTTTTAAGGTACCACCTATATCATCAAGTTTTAAATAAATTTCTGATCAAAGCATCATTTTTTTACTTCAGATAGACAATTACCTTTGGTTAACTTACACCAACTATTTTTCTTCTTTACAAATTTTCTGAAACAGGGAAAGACAGAGGTTAAAATCCCCATAACTGAGAAAAGCAAAGCATACAGAAAGTGACAGGGTCAGACAAAAGGTGTTCAGTTCTATAAATCAGTATTTATGCCATTTGGGGCCCATCTGGCTCCAAGGTACACAAAAAAAAAAAAAAAAAAAAGGCTGGTTTCAAGCAATATCTTAATAAAATGGCCATCTAAAAATAAAAGCTGTTATTTCTGTTATCTCCTTTGGCACAAGACAATTTTTTTATGCAATTCTTTAGCCTTGGGGTGTTGTTGGTTTGCTTGTTTTTTAATAAGGATTCAGTGAAGAAATATATCCTCTGAAAAGCCTGAAAATAAAAATGGTAGTATAATGAAAAGCAAACTTCTGTAACTAACAGCTTAACCAGAATTACATGGGCTAAGTAACTCCAGCATTAACTCTGATGAGCACAAAAGGCAAGTGTTGGACCAAAACCAGGCTATTTCCTCTTAGATTACTCCTTCCACATACTATGACAAATAAACAAAACCAAACCAAAAGAAAAGGAAAGAAACGTTATGAAGCTTTACATAGTGACAAGCCTTCTACGCAAACTTAGCTAAAAGGGTGAGAAAGTGAGAGGGCAGTTCAGGGCAAACTGAGCCTATAGTCTCCTCAGTGATCATAACCCAAGGCAGCTGTCCCGAAAGCAATAAGGTATGCACAGCACAGCGAGACAAAGCACAAGATATTCCAAGCATCCACTGCTGGCTGTTTAAAGAAATAAAATTTGCAAAGTTGATAAGAAATATCACAAAATACAGTTCAAATCCATCAGTACACATTTTTAAGGGGGATACTGCTGAAGAATAATCCCTTCTGCTCTTTTTCAAACACAGTTAAAAGATGCTCCAAACTGAAGGCTGAATTAGACTCTCTTATTTATTTATTTATTTATTTTTCTTAAAAAGGAATCGGTCAACAAGTGAATTTGATAGTCTGCTGCTTCAAAGTCAGAAGTTAATCAGAACTCATTCAAAATATTCAGTAACTGTAAGAAGTACCTTGACAACTGAGACAAGCTTACAGATATTCCACATAGGGCCAAAGTTTCTACCTAACGGAAAAGATTAATCACTGAAACTGTCAGACTGGACAGGTTGAATTTAAAGGAATGAAACTTGAGAAAAGCATCAACACACTTTGATGCATACATCCACCTTTACCAACTGACAACTTAATTATGAGACAATAAAAAAAAGGGAAAATTCCTATCCTTCTATCAACAGCAATAACATAAAGAACTTATTTCAGGAATTAATAAAATAGTGGCTGTGGAAAAAAAAAAACAGAATTAAAGAAGATCTGGATTTTATTTTTATTAGAGATTTTGGGGAATAGTCTGAAAACACATTCAAATCTAATAATAGAGAAGAAAAAAGTTAAATCAGTTTCTCAGATAAATATATATATTCTACAGTGGCGTCTACTGTGTTTATTTTATATAGGGAACTATAGAAAATATTGTATCACATGATACATTATAACTATCTGCTTAATCTTAAACTGGTAGTCTTTTTGTAAAGATATAATAAGCAGGCCAAGTAGGATGTGAGGAACAACTTGCAGAAGCTAGAAAAACTATTATTAATCCTTTTTTTAACTAATCAACAGCAAGAAACCTGATGGCCTGCTGACCATTACACAAGGAATATGAAAAATGAAGGAAATGAGAGCTACTTGAATTTCCCCTACATTCACATAGGAAAAGCATATAAATAATGTTGTGCCTGTATTTTATATATGGGCTACATCACAAGATCTGTCTCAAATTGAATATTGTCGTGAAACAAACAGACAAAATGGGTAGAAAAACCCATGGGACTAGATACCAGTCTAAGGCCTAAGAAGGCCCAGAAAACAGCTAGCATGGTAACAATTTTTAAAATGATTGAAGAAGGGGTTTAAAAACCAAAGAAGTTCTAATGCATGTAACAGGAAAACTGACATTCTTAACTACAAATCAGATTATATGGATAAATATGATATATTGAAGAAGAATCAAAACAGTTTTTGTGCAAGAAGACTTAGGTCTTACAAATCTATCTAGTTTTCTGAGTGAGTCAATAAATGGGCTCTGCTGGGTCAGGGATCAAGGCAGGCCTTCAAAAGGCATTTAACAAAGGCCTTCCACAATGTTTCCTATAGGAACTTTGCTGACTTGGTAAAAGAAAAGGCCTTCACATTCCTGAGTATCTAGCTTTTAAATTAGGAAAAAATAAAGCAGAAGGGACAAGAACAGAGGAATAAATGACCTGTTTTCATGCTGCAGGGAGATCATATGAGTAGACACTCAGAGAGAACCATGTTTGGATTTTGCCACAGAAAAAAAAATAAGTCAAAATTATTTAGGAATCTATTTGAATACAAACACAAAGAAAGATACTGGGGGATTAAAAATAGCAAAGGCCTTCAATACTCAGTGATGAAAAGATAGTAATGAAAATCAAAACACAGTTCTGGTTCTTCTGGTAGAAGTGCAGCTTTCAGTTTGCTATTATCACTCAAAATGAGATCTTACAATTATTAAAGGTACCCTTATTTAAAAATACCAGGGTTTTAGTTTTAAAAAATACTGTGCAATAGCAGTAAAAAAATTAAAATAGATTAAGAGTCATTAGGGAAAGCTTATTAAGCATAACAAAAAATATAATTGTTTCAGTCATACACTAACTTCTTCAATAGTGTATTTCTGTTTATTATTGTGCCCACCCTGCCCCTCACCCCAATTATATAAGTTTGGAACTGTTCATTTTAGCATTCTAACCTTTGATAAGATACATATACAAAAATGAGGAGAAAAAGGAAGACAATACTGGCTTCATATATTCCATAAGAAAGAAGAGACAAAATAAAACATTTTTCTGAATTGTCAAAACTTTCTCATTATTATAAATATGTAATTTGTTGCTTAATGGAAAATTGAAGACATTGTATTTTGTACATATCTATAACTGCAAGCATGACAGACAAATAGGTGTTAAACTGCCGTATGCACTTCAAGATATTCAGTGTGCCATGAGCAGCCTCCAGAAAACACCTAGAAATTCAGTGTAAAAAGAAGGAAATATTCTAACTCATATATATAGTTTATACGTTCCCATGAAGAATTACAAGTTTCATAACTTTGCTCTCATTGCTGAGGTTGATATTGAATGACTAAAGAGATCTCCAAATAGGCCTTCTGTTACTTTATTATTAGAATACATCCCCTAGTAAATTATCATATTAAGATATTAATGCGATTAAACCTATTTTACAAAAGCTACAGGACAATACTAAATGTCTACCCTTAAGTGAAATTAAAATCTTATGCTAAGAAAAAATACAATACAGAATACATAATCATACATACACATCAGCAAAACCTATTGTTTTTCTGGGTTTTATCATCACTATAAAATGTGTAATTCAAAATTTTTATGCAACCTTTAAAAATTTTACTACTACAATAGGCCCCTTTTATTTTTATTTATTTTTTATTACTAAAAAAGGCCCCTTCAAGAAGTTAGAAAATAGGAGATAAAATACTAAAGTTTAATGAAAAATTTGAAGCATACTAATACTCTTAAAATTATGCCACTAGTCACATGCAAATGACAGATTCATTTTAAAATCTGGTCTTTGACCTTCAGCTTCTTATCAGGAACTCTGAATTAAATATTTTTGAAACTGGAAGCAATTTGGTGAGGGAAGTACAGTGCTGAGGGTTGATCCAGGACAGTTTGTAATCCAGTAATTTTTTTTTCTTGTTATTATTAAACATCAGCATAATTTGCTAGAGGAAATGAACACATCTGTAAAACTGTCTTCTTCTTTGTTTTTAGCTCTACACTTTAGTGGATTTTCTAAGGAATTTAAATGACTGTTTCACCAGAAAAAATATTCAGGAAAAAAAGCCAACTGTATCCCAAGCGTAATTCTGACAAAAAAATATTTTAAAAAGATCTGTTAAGGGAGAAAACTGAGCCACCAGTACTGCTTTCCTATCACAGTAACCAGCCCCAGAGGTTTGCATTGAAACAAAGATAACTCTCCATTAGATGAACAGTGCTAGCTGAAGTATCAAAGTTGTTAAGAATAATACCATAATTATGTCATCTTTTGATTTTGTTCTGATGAAGAGTAAAAAATATATTAAAAACATGGTCTAAGAGATTTGTGACACAAAGCCAGGAAAGAAACACATGGAAATAATATAAGTCCTTACTACTTAAACTTCTTTTGCACCACCCGGGTAAATTATAGAATTCTCCCTCTGTACTCTGGTGCATCCTCAAAAGAGCTCTGGAAGACCACATGCATTCAGATAGCAGGCAGACAGATGAATGTCTACTGTGATCACTGCTGACAAGGAAGCAATTTGCATCTACTTTTGTATTTGGCTCTGTTCACACCAGTAAGTCAGCAGAGCAGAAGACAGTAAATAGACTAGAGCAGCAGGTGCTGAGGCTCAGGCACAAACACAAGAGCCTGTGTTTTGCCTGCTCCTATGGCCCTTAATACACATGCAGTACAAGGCCATCCCAAAAATCATTGGTCCAGCCCTGTCCACTCCACCAGGGCTTGAAGCAAGGACCACAAATATCCGAAGCAGAGCTTCCCACATAGTTTCCTCCAGAAGGAATTAAGCCTACACAACATCACTCCGAACTAAAGCAATACCAGTTCAAGGTGGGATGATGGGAGGGGATCTGCCTTAGAGCCACGTTACTTCTTTGAACCAAAATGTTAAAGATACGTTAATGCAGCTGCCACATTTGTCACCCTATACCATTTATTTTTCTCAACCACTTCTTAAATTTTATTTCACAACTGTACCTGTAAATACTGTTCTAGCTAATAATTTGTGGTAAGTTTCTGTGGAGCTTAGAGTAATAAGGCTGTCTCTCATTAAAAGTGTTCTACTGTGGTGGGTTAACCTTGGCTGGCTGCCAGGTGCCCATCAAGCTGCTCTTACTCTTCCCACCTCAGCAGGACACAGGGAGAAAATAACATGAGAAAAATCATGGGCCAAGATAAAGGCAGTTTAATTAAAAAAAATAAAAAAACAACCAAAGGCTGCATGTGGAAGCAAAGCAAAAAACCCCAAAACCCCCAAAACCCCCAACCCATAAACGGAGATGCACGCTCTACTTCCCACCAGCAGGTGATGTCCAGCCACTTCCTGGGAAGCAGGGCCTCAGTACCCACAGAAGGCACTTTGGAAGACAAACACCTTGACAAGGAACACCCTTTGGTCAGTTTGGGTCAGCTGCTCTGGGTGTTCCCCATCCAAACCTACCAGCCTACCAGCCTTTGCGTGGGAGGTCGGAGGGACATCCTTGATGCTGTGCAAGCACCACTCAGCAACAGCCAAAACACCACACTGGTGTGTTATCGACCCGCTGCAGACACAAGTGCAATATCGACCTGCTGCAGACACAAGTGCAAGGCACAGCACGGCACAGGCTGCGATGAGGAAAGTTAACCCATTCCCAGCCAGACCTGGTACATCTACATTCAAGTAAATAGTAAACAGCTGGAACGAATGAAAATTAATAAACTTTAAAATGATCCAAATATTTCTGGGAAGAATAAAATGCAATATGAACAACCTTTTTAGCTGCCTGTATTGATTATTTTATTTTATTTTTTTAAACAAAAGAGAAAAAAACATTTAATACTTCAGTTGCCAAATCTGCAACTGTTATTTTGCTTTCATAAAAAAATGTATGTTTGATATACTGCATAAAATGTGTGTTACTAAAATGTGATCTGATCCAATAGCTTTTTATCCAAAGGGTTTAGATGCAAGTAGTTGTAAATCATTAAAACACAGCAGACACTAGTAACAAAGGGTCTGATATATACAGTAATCTTTGAAAAAGTCTGTTCCTAAATAGAGATGAAAATTAGCTGGTAATATTTTTCCCTGGATCATGAAAAAACAGAAACTTATGATGCTGCAAGTTCAAAAACTGTAGTATTTGCAGTTCCCCTTCTTGAGAATCAAGTATGTAGCTATTATTTCCATGAATTGACGATGGTTTTTTTTCTTAAATTAATACAATCAATACTTCAATCACTCTGAAATCTTTGTCATGCAATTGCATACCAGAACAGATCACAGTATATGTTCTTTGGTACTGTGTTTGAAACAGTTGCTTTATCTATAAAGGAAGAAAAAGATACTACTTGAAAATAAATGTGGAAGCCAGTACAACTGTGTTCTAACATCTTACTTAGAGATGTACAGAGATAAGAATTTTAGGTTTGAAATTTTTGTTAATTTGATTTTTCTATATCTTAAAGAATTAATGATTGGATATCGATTTCTTCTTCAACTATAAAAAACAGATTTAGGGAGCAGTAATTTAGACTCACAGCCTTTACTGGTGTTCTTTAGTTAAAGTTAGGTAGCATGTCAATCACATTGTAACTATTCTTATATCAAAATTTGTGTTTATACAGTGATACTGTGAAATTACAAAGACTATAACTACAGCAGGGTAACTAGTTTCTGCCATATAAGTAAACCATCATAAAATATCTTATTTTGTAATTAAAAGAATTACCCTTTTCACATCTTTTGTGTAAGGACAAGGAAAAAGTGGGTATCATTCCTCTATTTTAAAAAATATGAAGAAAACCAATCTCACTGAGTTTGCTATTGTAAAAAAATATTTTTGTCTATGAAATGTGAGGAACACACCCACCTCGGACATTGTGGTGGGGTGATCTTGTCTAGATTCCAGATGTCCACACAGCTACTCTCTCATCTCCTCTTCTCTACAGGTTAGGGGGACAAAATAAGATGGAAGGGCTCATGGGCTGAGATAAATTACCCTAATGAGAAAAACAGTCTTGATTTGAGTAAAATTAAATTTATTGCCAATTAAAAATAGAGTATGATAGTGAGAACCAAAGATGAAACTAAAAATATCTTAGTTCCTTCTCAACCTTCTCCACAGGCTCAACTTTATTCCTTACTCCTCTGCCTTCTCCCTCTATGCACAGATGGGGAATGGCAGGTTATGGGTCAGTCCCTAACAGTTCCTCTCTGCTTCAACTTTCTTGTCACACTGTTCCTCTGCTCCAGCCAGGGTGTTCCACCCACAGGATATAGTCCTCCATGAACTGTTCCAGTGTGGGTCCTTCCCACAGGCCCAAAGGGTCCTTTCCATGGGGCATGTCTTTCAGGAACAGACTGCTCAGGCATGGGTCTCCCAGGGGCTGCAGCTCCTGCCAGGACCCTGGACCTGCATGTGCTCTCCACAGGCTGCACCTTCCTTCAGTGCATGTACACTTGCTCTGGAGTGGGATCATCCGCCCCTGGATGCTCCAGTGCCTGGAGCACCTCCATCCTTCCTTCTCTGGCCTTGGTGTCTGCAGAGCTGTTTCTCTCACATTTTTTCCTCACCCTTTCCTACCCTTCACACCACTGCTCAGTGTTTTTACTGTATCTTAAATGTGTTTTCATAGAGGTGCCACCAGCACAACTGATGGGCTCAGCTTTGGCCAGTGGTTCCTTCTGGAGCCAGTTGGAATCAGTTGTCCCTGGTACGGGGCAGCTCCTGATCTCTTCTCACAGAGGCCATCCCTGCAACCCCCCTGCTACCAAAACCTTGCCATGTAAATCCAATACAGACAATTTTTCAAATTATTTGCATAACAATTTGAGTGTTTCCTACTTTTGAAAAATCAAGCCTAAAATTTGATGACTTAAAAATAATCTTGCTAGATAACATTAAGCTAAAATGGTTTAATCTTAAAAATATATGTTCACCATTCCATACTTAAAATCTATGGAATTTTTTCCTAGCAACATTATAAACTTACCATATTAAAGATAGAAATTAAGCTTAAAAAATTCATCGATGCATCTACAAGCTCCATAATTCAGCACTGTGCACTTAAATTCTGTACAAGTCCACTACAAAACATATTCAATGAATCAAAAAAGTAATAATTACCATAATAATTAGAGATATTACAAAGTTATTATTCCCTCAAATTTATGTATAAGTTTGTTTCAAGGTTATTTCACAAATGAAATAAAAAATCTTTACATATACAGCATGTTTTTATTATTGAGCTATACCATCAACAAGGGGTTTTTACTTCATTTTACCTCTTCCTAAATAAACCAGTTAGATGCATTTAATATTTGTTGCCATGCTATTTGTCAAACAATACAGCTATTAATTTAAATGGTATTCCCCACTCCAAGAAGTACAATCGATATACATACGATAAAAGCTGCATAGTAACAATGTCTGATCTGAATTGTTTCATCAATTCCCCTCATCTCGTACAACCCTTTCAAAAACTGCATATGGAAACATTTTAAACCAACATACTGCCAGCTAAGAATAATATTGAGGACTCACATTTTGTGCAAAACATAAATAATACTAACTTTTGTGTTCAGAACTTCAATCCACATGATTTACTAACATTAAGTGGCAAGAGATTGCACAAAAAAAAAGAGATCGCACAAAACTCTACAAAAGTATCTGTGAAGGAATACAGATTAAAGAGTAAGGAATTTGTCAACATGAAATAATTCAGACAAGGATGTAAGGTCTTCCCTTCTGTATTTTGATGCCATGTTTAATCTTACAAAAACTGTTAGGAAAGAAAAAATATCACCATAGATTATAACCTTTACAAGTTTGAATCAGCTGTACATCAATTAATAACACTGTATATTGTTCTAAACAACTACAATGGTTCTCCCAAGTCATCTCACAAATACAGGTTTTGGAGAAACTAGGTTGTTAGGCAACTGTGTTTTGCTCTGGAATTCATTCAATACCACGTTATCCATATCCCTTATGTCTATTTGCTAAAGAAAGCCCTAATCATTCAGATTAAGATGCACAAAGGTCTTCAGACAGCTGTGATTTCAATCTTGTATAAGCCTTGGCTAATCTAAATGCCTAACCATCACCTTATTTTACAGAAATTATCCTTCTGTACTCTTCTAACCCTGCACAAAATATCTTATTTTATTTGAACTCAAGCTACCATCCCAGAAAAAAAGGCTCCTAAAGCAGAAGGCAAAGTCATTCTTTTCAGGTTATTGATAGCATTACAGCAAATTAGATAGTGACAGTCTCAGAATTTAGAAAGGTTCAACGGTGACAGGATGTTCCTACATAGGAATTGATCAGTTCCATCTAAGATATAACTTAAATTAGGATGGAATCCTTGAAAAAACTACTCTTCTTCCTTAACTCCTGTTTTTCATTTACTGGTAGCAGCAAGGTTAAAAAAAAAAAATGCTAACTAGCCCCACAAACCATTGTCTTCACTATATATGGCTGGCCAGGTCTCCAACAGCATGACTGATTTGGAGACGAACTCATTGCCAGAGTAATTTTTCTCATAAGGTTTTTTCTATCTTATTAACTCTTTGCTGCCGTGAATAGAGTTCATAGTGGCATTAAGTGATCACCAAAGTCGTTCTTTCCTGTAATACTATTGACCTTTTATGTTACTTATGTTGTCAGTTGGTGTTTGGTGTCACAGAAGACTGTTTATGGTAGTACCATTTGCTCTGCCTGCAGCCAGAGCCCAGGAGCCCCAGACGCAGTGAGCAAGCGTGCCTGGGATGCTATGGCAGGCCAGCCTCCACTGACCGCTCACAAACTGTGCCAAGGCTCCCAGTGCCATGTTGCACCTCTTGTGGGCAAACAGTTCAAAGGTCTTTGACAAATCTGGTAATCCCAGGGCTGGAACTTTCACTAATGCTTGCTTCAGCTGCTTAAATGCAGCTCACGCCTCCTCAGTCCAGATGACGTAATCCTTTCAGACGAATTTTAGTAAGCCACACTATGGTTCTACCAGAAGTCCATAGTTTGCAGTCCACAATTGCACCACCCACCGTTCTAGAAAGGCTCTCAGTTCTCTTGCAACTTGAGGCTCGAGGAGTTGACAAATTGCTTCTTTTCTGTTTGTACTTAATCATCTTTGTCCTCTCAGAATCTCAAAACCAAGATAACTTACAGTCTCCCTAGCTATCTGTGCCTTTTCTTTGGACACCCGATACCTGCTGACTCCCAGGAAATTTAGCAGACTGATGGTCAATTCTGATTAATTGTTGTGTATTTTTGAACAGCCTCTTTTAACCTATTCATAAAATCTGTGGGTGATTCCTTGAAATCTTATTTTACTTCATACAATTTAGACAAATTTATAGCTTTTGGTATACCATTTCTAATCCTGAACAGGATCCATCTTTGTTACTGATTTAACAATTGTCTAGATCTGTGGATATCAGATTCCCAGTTAATGTTCACAGATGGAAATTTTTGCTCCAGTGTTCCTCTTAGCGTATCTGCTGCAACCTGAGCTACACGTGTTCTGGTTGCCTTGTGGGCCATCTCTTTCACAGTACCATCAAAAAACACTTGGATTATTGCCTCTATATCTTTTCAGTCAGGATCTTGAGTTTTAATCATAATTTCAAAGGCCCTAGTGACCTTATAGAGATTATCCCTATAGTTTCCTGCCACAGCTTTCCAATTATTTAAATCAACGATTGAAAACAGAACTTTCATTGTTACTGGTCCCTCTGTCCCTACTGCTTGGTGTAGGGGTGCCTGTATCACTTCTCACCGGCAATTTCATGTCTGTCCAGCAACAGGACTAAAACCTTCAGCTCCCAACAACTGTCCCTCCTGATTTTGACAAACCTCCTCACATTCCTGTATAGGTTCTCCTGGGTGTGCACAGCAACCCAGGGCAACCATCAATTTCATATACTCTTCTTCCATTTGCTCAACAATATTCAGCATAAGACATCTCTGTCCTATACTACAAGCAGAACATCATACTTTTAAACCATTAGAATTTTCATCCTTTTCTAATGCTAGAACAAAAGGATCTGTTGGAATCATACCATATTCTGTTTGCTATTCTGGATGATTTCTTAAAGTAAAGAACATTTCAATATATGCAACTTCATCCCATTTCTTTTCTCTCCATAAGAACAACATTAGATGTAAAAGCGTATTATAATTCAGAGTGCCATTTGTCAGCCACTTTCCCCCATTCTCCAATCTATACAATGGCCACCATCCTCCAAAAGATTGAACTGCTCCCATGACAATATACACTAATTCTAAGAAATGACAAACCACCTTAGACAGGACAATACAAAAATCCAAGACAGTTCACTTACACACACACACTCTTACAAAATTTTCATCTTAAAATATAATCCAGCACTCTTATCCAATGTCATTCCAAGATCAAAATACTGGTAGGTAACCAAAAATCCCAATTTCAGGCATCCCTGGACCTATAATACCAACTAAAACCACAGTTGTGCACAAATCTTTCTTTTACCACAGCTCCTTTAATGTGCAGGACCTCTCCGCATGACTCACTTCAGGAACTTCCCAATTTTTTTATATATTTTTATATCCCAGGTGTCTCAGAAAGCTTGCTACATCTTAGTGAGCTTATTCAATAGGTCAAGTTAATAATTGCTTTAGTTTCAACCCCTGTCAGTGATCCTTTACATTTTGATCATATCAGGAAAGTGCCCCTGAAGCTGGGACAGGCAGAGGCAATATCCTTGCCTGCAGATGGCATGCTCCAATCAAGAAGTTCTATCGACAAGCTGAAGGAAGGGGTGAACAGTAACCGTTGAATTATGAAATTCAACAATGACAAAATCCTGCACCTGGGAAGGAAAAGTCCTTTGCAACAACAGAGGTGGTGTTTTTTCCAGAGTAGTTGTTGCTTGAAGACTGGCTGGGCATCAGTTTGCTGGTGGTGTGTGATTGCTTTAGCTGGCATCACTTTTTTTTTTTTTTAACACACACACACACACCCCTCATTTATTAAACTATCTTTATCTCAACCCACAAGTTTTTCCTCAGTTTTGCCCTTTACCTTTTCTTCCCCCACCTTGCTGCTGGGGAGTGAATGAGGACTGGGTGGGAGCTTCGCTGCCAGCTGGGGTCAACCCATCACAAAAATGCTGCCCACAGAGGTGGTGCAGTCCTGGAGATTTTTTAGACCCCACCAGACAAAGCCTTGAGCAACCTTGTCTGACCTCAGAGCTGACCTTGCTTTGAGGAGGAGGTTGGACTGAAGATCTCCTGAGGTCCATTCTAGCCTGACCCGTTCTGTGATTCCATGATTGCAGTTCTTGTAAATTAGAGACAGAAACAGCTATAAACAGATCTGTTCTCACCCTAGACTTTGGATGAGACCTGTTACCAACCTGCCAGCTGATAGATTACATAGTTTCAGCTGACACTAAAAATACAGTTTTTAATTTTCTACTTTAAACTGACAACCAATAGTTTTGAAGACAATCTTATCCTAAAATCATCAGCTATGAAAAGGCAAACACTGCAGGGACGTTCACTTTTATGATAAGGAAACAGATGACTGAGGTCCATCTCTGCCTTTTGACCTCAATAAAATTTTGTGAAGTTGTGTCAGTTAGAGGTGTGATACTAATAGACAGAGCTGATACTAACAGAGGGGACTGATCACAGATGTCTAAGTAACATTTAATAAACAAACAAACAAACAAAACCAGTACAGCCATATAATTAAAAGATATTTGAAATACAGTAAGATGCTTAGCAGATGAGCATCTTTCTGGCCACATCTCCAACCTCAAATCAGTTGCATTACAAGGAAATAATTAATATGCTGGTATGGTATGATACGATGTGATATGATAAGATAAAATAAATAATGGAAAATACAAAACAGCTGTTTGTTATGTAAGATATTTTATAAAGGTAAATCATATGTATGAATTGCAATTTGCTGCTTCTGAGCCATCACAGAAATATAGAAAAATCATATGATTCCACCTAAAAGCAGACCTCAAGTACAGAACCTCTCTCTCTTAATTGTTCCCAGTTAAATTACATCTTGTAACTATACCCTAAATCAGGTCTTAGTTACTCAGCCTGCCATTATTCAACAGTAAATGCACATAAATTATATTAAAGTATAGGCAAATAAGAATGTTACTTTTTCTCACTGCTCAATTTGTAATATGAAGTATGTACATTTACTGATTGGTTAGGGGTGGGTTTTTTTGCTTTCTCTTACAGAGTTTTCAGAGTCTCAATTAAAGTGTAAACCTTCTCAACTACTACTTAATTATTGGCATAGACAGTCATACAGTAAAGGAAGTACGCACAGTTAAGAGTCTCTGAATAATTTATCACATCATTTTTAGCAGTATATAAAGGTTTAAAAGTTAACAGAACTTTAGAGGAATAAAAATAAAGAAATAAGGCTCTTTCTTCCCTAAAAAGAGATTCAATATTCAGCAAGACAGAAGACAGAGAAATTATTTATCTCACAGCTTTTTTTTGTTTTAACCTTCATCAGGACTCTATAACTACCAAAGCTTACTTAATCTCTTTCTGTTCCTCCCAGTCTTCACTTTTGCTCCCTAGCCTTTTCAGACTTGTCATTTCCCCCACCCCTCTTAAAAATGAAAAGATATTTCTCTCTGTTTCTGTACCCTACAGAAATTCAAAGTCACTGAGTTCTAACTATCCAGGTCTGAGATACAGACAGGCTGTTCTGTCTTGCACAACCCTTGTTTTAGGGGCACATTTTGACATTACAAATTAGTAATTCTTTTGGGGAATGCTCCCCAAGTAATCAAATTAAGCAATGCCCATACCTTATTTTTAACCAGCAGCTTACTTTGTGCATTTGGATGATCACAATTCAATTTAGTGTTGTTTTATTTTTTATCTCCAGACGTCCCTGAATTTCTTTTACCTGCAATTTCAGTCTTCTGTTCTCTCCTTCCAAATGTTGTTTTTCTGCTTCAAGTCTCTCTCTCTTTCCCCATTCAGATGTATTCTCAGGCTGTAGTCTTTCCAGCTGGGAAGGGTTGGGGTGGGAGGAAGAACAACAGAAAGACACAAGAAGAGAGAGGAATAATATGATTTAACCCCCCTGTTATTTACTGGATGAGGCTAATGGCCTCACCTCAGATTAAGGTGGGCATCTTTGAAATCATTCAAAGATACAAGTTTTCCATGTTTCATAAAGTTAAATACTTGAATTTGAAAAGAAAAAAACCAAGAGAGTAATTTTTTCATTAATTGTACCTTTAAAAAAGCAAAGAATAGGTAATGTTTTAATATAGTAACTTGTAACCAATTTTGATTTATTCCCCTACTATTTATGGAAAAAAGAGTATTTTTAAAAATGTTTTAAATGACATTGAGACTGATTTTGGTCTGACTGTGTCAAAGTTCAATTTTTATTCCCCAAAAGATAAAAAATCAGCATGTTTTTAGTTATTTGCTGTTTATATTTTAGAAGGACTATAATGAAGATTCATTAACCTGAAGAAGTTCAGAAGTATGTCTTCAGTACTAGAAACAGATACCCTAATAACCAGAGGAAGAATTTTTAAGTCTTCAGACTATGTTTCTTAAGGCCACAATTAATAGTCTTAAGGGAAATACCATCTTTTATGGTGAATGTGTAACCTTACCTTAGGATAACCATGCTTTCTGAATTAATTTATTTAATCCACATAAATGAGGTATTAAATATATCAACAAAAAGCCATGTTACTGTCATATAAAATAATTATCTAACAACTGATTTTATTTATTCTTCAGAGAATACTAGGCAGAAGTTTTGTCAAGAACATATGAAATGTTCCTCAGATTTCAAAAGAAAAATTGGTAAAAATAATTTATTTTTATAGCACAAACCAGGTACTTATCAGGTACTAACAGGTATTTATCAGAAGATTCTTATTGACAAGTACTTACTATTAACAGTTGTTATTAAATGGTGCTTATAAGAAGATTGAAAGAGGTTAAGATAGATTAATCACTATGAAAATGAAAGGTTCCAGTTCTTTCAACTGGGATGAAAAAAAAAAAAGAAGAGAAATGCCAATAAATTAAAGTCAACATTTTGAGAACTTTACTATTTTCAGTATGAGAACTAAAATTGATTTGATAAAAGTAAAGACTGACAACCATGCAAGGCACTTCTTCACTGAAGAAACAGGATATCTGTGCCCAAGGCTTTAGAAAGAGCCAGAGGGGTGTATTTCTTCAGATATTTGTTACTTTTATTTCAAAATCAATTTCCGGTAAATAATGAAAAGCTACTGAACATGAAGCAAAGAGAATGAAGTGTTAGAGCATCCGAGAAACACAATTCAAATCCTGTGAACTGTAACAATATGATTATCTAGCTAAATAAAATACCAAACTAGTCTGTTTCCACCTTATTTCTTAGCAAATGAAAACAATTAGAAACTATAAACTCAAAGAGGTTCATTCAGGTTTTCAGAGGAAAGTAGAAATGCTTTTTGTCTCTCCAGCAAGGACAAAAATCGTATTTGATGGAAAATAACGATTGTTTACTAAGTTATAATATTTTCCTATATATTTCTCTAGCTAGTATTCTATATATGATAAATCAGACAATTCCCCAAAAGACTGATTAGTGTACAGAAAAGGGAAAAAAACCCCCAAACCACAAAGACAAGGTAATTTTTTTCTCTACAAGCTTCAGCTTGTCAAGATGAAGACCAATGAAAGACAAACAGCAGCACTGATGTTTCAAAAAGCTTCCATGTAGGAAGCAGACCCCAAACTTAAGTTTCTCCATTTGAAAATTAGGTCCATCATGTCCAAAGACTTAGACAAATTTAGGTATGGGCACTTTATGAACTAAAGTTGCATCTAAATACTAAAGTATAATCCTTGAAATAAATAGGAAAACAAAGACAGAAGAACTATGACAGTACAAAAAATACTTTATTAACAAATTAATTAGAGCCCTCTCCAAATTCCATTTCTAAGCCAATTCACATACTGTGAATTTTATGAAAATTTATGAAGACAGTATGAAATTTAATAAGAGCAAGTGGCGAATTCTCCACCTGGGATGGGGTAGTCCTGGTTATGGTACAAACAGGGGACGACAGGCTGTAGAGCAGCCCCACACAAAGAGATCCGAGGATTTGGGCTGATGGCAAGTCACATATGAGTCAACAATGTGCCCTGGGAGCAAAAAGAACTAACCGTGTCCTGGGGCACATCAAGCATAGCATAACTGGCTGTTAAGGCAGGTGACTGTCCCACTCACTCTACACTGCACCGGTGTGGCCCCACCTCGAGTATGGTGTGCAGTTTTGGGAACCTCAATATAAGAGGGACATCTAACAGTGTGTACAGAGGAGCGTAATCAAGATGGTGAAAGGTCTCAAGGGAAAGACTTATGAGGAGCAGGTGAGGCCATTTGGCTTGTTCAGCTAAAAGAGAAGGCTGAGGGGTGACCTCATCACAGTCTACAGCTTCCTCAAGGGGGAGGTGCTGATCCCCCCTCTCTAGTGACCAGTGACAGGATGAGAAAATGGAATGAAGCTGCTTCAGGGGAAGTTCAGGTTGGACATAAGGAAAAGGTTCTTCTCTGAGAGGGTCGTCAGTCACTGGAACAGGCTCCC
>JAVJGJ010000037.1:64573462-64619527 GCA_035590215.1 Microhierax caerulescens | reverse complement strand
TGAAAGTAATACCGATTGCAGAAAACTATTGTTTTATGAGGAACGCAGGTGTTCCTGAGCTGACTAGTCATATGTTTCTAGATTAACTTTTCATCATGTTTTATCTTGAATCAAATAAAAATAATTATGACTGAAATTATATGTATTTAACTCATTTAGTGGAAAACTGAAATACTGCTATTAGAAAGGTCATAAAGGAGATTTTATTATTTTTGTTAAGCATGAAAAAACCTGAAAATTACTGACCAAGTATTTGTTGGTAACATCTTTGCTAATTAATCTTCCTAAAGTAAAAAAGGATGCACACATTTATTTTAATTGAGACTAATAATATTATTTTACATTACTTTTTTTCTAAATTATATATTCTATAATAATAGATAATCTAATCAACTTGCAATCTTCAAGCAGGATACTTCTGGCATGCAGAATAATTAGCATGTGTAAAGATACATGTTCATATTTGTAGAACAAAATTTCAAACAAAGGAAAAATATTTGCTGCTTACAATATTTCTCCAATTACATACATGAATCCAATTTTACTTACCAATTATTACTCAGTCATATTTTCAAAACATTTTAAGCAACTCTTAACTCATTAAGCAGTATGGGTACTGGATGTATCAGGTGTAAGCAATATTTCCTGCGCAAGCTCAGCTACTTGTTCCATGAATCAACTTCACTGTCTTACTTTAACTAGGAACTAAAAAATCTTAATGGCTTAATGATTGCTCATGATAGAAGCAACACAATGTTCACTGTGAAGGCCTCAGAAAACCTGTGAATGTACAGTATTATTACAACTTTTAGTGTGCATCTAAATCCATAAAAATAGAAAGTTGGTTAATCATACCTTTCTTTAAAAAAAAAAAAAGAGTTAAGAATTACAAAATTACACCTTACTTCAAAGATGAAACACAGATATTCACAGCAGTAATGTCCTATTCAAAAACTGCACTGCTGTTGCAGCTGTATTTTTATGTAAGAGATGAAGGTACATTCATATAAAACATATAAACTTAAACACTTTGGAAAGTTGCTTCTTTATCATCCATGTCACTCTTCCAAAATGAGGAAGAAATGAAAAATCATATCTAGAATTAAGTTAGGAAGAATGAGAAAAAAAAAAAAAAAAATTATTTAATGATCTTTTTAATGCAATTTTGTGCAAAAAAACTTGCAGGCTTATGGTCTTTCAGAACACACCCAAGTATGCTCAGCCCTCTATGAGATGTTGTAAGAAGGGTTTTTTTATACGTTGGTGCTTTAACTTCCAGAAAAGATTAAATGCAATGACTAAAGACAATTCAATAGCGTAAATTCAGATTTTTGAGAACATATTCCTTTCACTAAAATGAAGCCAAACAAAAGAAAACAAAAAAAGCTTCAGGAATCTGTTATCTTCTAGACACAAGATTTGGAATGTTGTTTGTTTTTCAACTGAAAAAACTCACCAACCTTGTTCTCCAATTATGTGCTCCCTGCCTTTAGAGAAAGTAACTTTTTCAATTAAGGGGAAAAGAAACCCAAACCCAGCAGCTACATACACTGATGGACTCTGTAGACTTGCATAACTGTCCAACTGAGGCTGCTCTGAGACGGACCTACTCCTCCTCACTGGGCTTGAACACATCCCTGGGATCTTTTGATCTACTCCATATCACACAGTTTCAAAAGGCTGAAAATCACCCCATCTGCTGTGCAAGTAACTTGTGCAGACCTGCTTTCCTTTCCACTACAGAGACAGAGAAAACAAGAGGTGTAGACCTAATACAGCAAGATGAGGAAAGCAGCTAGATGAATGTTTCTCAAAAGTGAAGTCAAGCCAGATGCTACTGAAAAGGCAACACAAGGCAAACATTCAAAAAGTGTCATCTGTTTTGAACTGACATAATTAAATTCTTGTGGGTATATATGTGCATATAAAATACATACATGTATGTATATGTATGTACACATAGACACAACCCTGTGTTTCTTTAAAAGGAACATGGCATTTAAAAAAAATAATCCACTTTTCATTATATGAAAAACATACATCCTTTAACTTAATCTATTTCTGCCTTAAAGTCTACAATCTTCTTTCACTTTCTACACAAAAACATTTCACAGGAACAGTAATCCTTATTTTTAATTTTTAAATTTATTACTGAAACTTCAATTAAAAAATGTAAATTAATTGAATAGCAGTGATAACTATCTCACACCTACAGTGAAAAGAATTTCAGGTGGTTTTTTCCACATAAAATATATACTGTCATATGAACACAGAGAGTAAGTATTTTAGATGCTTCCAGGTGGAACTACAGATTCTAGTTTATAAAGGAGTTGAAAGCTTAAGTAACAACTTGCAACATGTGAAAAAAACTTGGCTTGTTTCATTTTCCTTTCAAAAATGAATATTTTCTCTCCAGTGAATGTCTCCAGCAACTTGCAATGAATTTTACTTTTCAATGGAAGACCAGAATAATGGTGGAAGCATAGAGTGAGGTCAAGGTACCGTCAGTGAAGTGGATAATTGCCAAGGTGAATGGTGAAGTACAGTGTACTGACCTTTTGAAACTGGATAATTACATCTCAGAGCTAACCTGCACCATTTTATGACTAAATGAAAGACAGAGCCAAGAGAAAAACAGACACAGAAAAAGGAACTCCTCCTGGTACAGTTCATTAGTGGGAAAATCTTAATGCTCTACTTTAGTTTAAGGCATCGTAATAGTAGTTCAGGCTCAAAAGGTTTTATTGAAACAAGATTTTCCTTCTTCCCTTTAGTCAAGAGAAGACGTAGGGAAGGAGTAGGATGGAGGACAACAATTAAGCTGCCTACCCATTTTTAATAGGCATAGTGACAGCAAAAAGAAGGATGACAAAGAATAGATGTAACAGTCAATACGATTTCAGATGGAAAATTTTCCACACATCCCTCAGGAGAAAGAGAGGTTAGGAAAGCAGCAATTTTTGTTTGGTTTTAGTACAAAGTTTTGTTAGCTTCCTATAAAACTTGGGAAACTGTAGGAAAGTGTACTGGGAGTGTTAGGATTTTCAGCTTTCTAATGGAAGCATTTAAAATAGAAATAGAACACAAGCATTATGGTAAAAAAACCTGTAGTTTTGATTTGATCTGACTGACAATCAGAAACTGATATGAGTGACAATGATATCAGAAACAAAAAAATGCCAATTCAAGCAGAAATTCTCTCTGTAGAAGGTTTTTCTTTTACAAAACTGGTACTTTTTAAAAGCATTTTTTGAGAAAGATTCTCCAAATATCTTAAATAAATGTTGTCCATGCAAGATACTTCACGTTACATGCAAGGTCTTTTACACAGCCAAATTGACAGAAGACTTTGAGTTTCATTTATTTATTTACAAACTGAACTCTACTCAACCACACTGAAACATTTAACTTCTATTCCTATCTTTCTTCTTCACACCAATAACCTACAGGCAAGCCATATAGGGCCTACATCGTGGCCCAGAGAGGTAAGAATTCCTGTTTAAACTAATAAAAAGAAAACTCTGGCAGCGTCACCTAAATTCTTGTAAAACATCTGTTTCAGCTTGCATAGATCAAACACAAAAATTTAAAATCAGTATGCTTTTTGTGCTTTAAATGACTGCTCAGGATTTTTTGGGGGTTTTAAAGCAGAATGAATGAAGACACATTTTCAAGACTCTCGATATCCTCGCTATATTGTGCATGGAGGTTATTATCCATTCACCTATAATACAAATTATTCTACAAACTTAAAGCAAGAGACACACTGAACTGAAACTTTAAAAGCCACAGATTCATTATGAATTAAGGATCATGTCACCTTCCTAAAAAAGAAAACCCACTGAAATAACTATGAAGCTTCATAAAGAAATTAGTGAACTTGACTCTTACAGATCTTTTCCTCATTGTTACTTACAAAACTCGGCACAAGAAAGCTCATTGTTTCTGAAGTACATGTTCCTTTTCTATAACTCAGACAAGAATACTATCTCACAAAAAGAAGTCATGTCCAATGACTTTTCCAAGCCAGAGACAAGAACTCAACAATCGTGCAGCTTTACGAACCATCTTCCAAGCTATTGCATATTGACAAGAAATGCAAGGTCAGAGAATCTGCCATTTCACAGTGGTAGTTTAGTTTATTTATGAGATGTCAGCTTCTAAAGTACATCTTTATGCATTGCAGCTGCTAGCAGGTACGTAAAAAGTGCAATTTCTGTAAATATGTCACCAAGGTAGATTGGATTAAATGAATTAAAAAACAAGCTCTGCCTGTGGAGTCTACCATCAAGCAGAAGCGTCATGTTTCTTCATTAAAAGTGTTGTAAAACATTGTTACAATTCATAACATAGTTATAATACTGGATATGAAGATCTTTTATCAATGGTCTAAAAGGAATGGTATCAAAGATACTCTCTCAGCACAACTGAGAGAAAAAAATGTTTGTACTGGAAGATCTGGAAAAGCCTGATCCAGGCAGAAGCACCTTCAAAGAGATACTATAAACAAGGTGAAGAGATCAGTTAGATTTCTGAATCTGATTCTCTGGAATCCTGTCTGGTTTTCGGCCAGGAGTGTCTACAGAACATGGAAGATGACTCAATGGTTCCACTCCACTGCCACTGCACATGTCCCTTTGGGAAAGGTGTAAGAGGAAGACAGGCTTCACGTAACAAGGCACTTCACATGTCCAAGTGGATAGGAAAAACTTTCAAGAATCTTCATTACCTACAATATAGCTTTTATTTTATTTGAGGGTGGTTGGGCTTTTTTTATTTATTTGTTTTCCGATTTCTACTGCTAGAAGTGTGTAAGGGCTTGATGACAACCGCAAAAGCTCCTAAGGTCTGAAAGGAAACCCATCAGCTTGCCTGCTTCAAAGCTCAGCACTGCTGTGCACAGGTGTGATATTTGCTGGCAAGCAAAACTATTACTTACCATGTGTGACACTAGGCAGTTTTGCAATGATTATTTAGTGTACGTGACTGTTTCAAGAATTCTTTTCTTTTTTCATCTAAAAAAAGTAATCAAAGACTACCAGAATTCATAGCACTCCTTCCACAGGAAAGGGAAGACAAATGCTGGTTACTTTTTTATTTAACAAGTACTTCAATATTCAATATATGGAAAAATAAATTTACTTCGCTTTTTCTCATATTGTGAGGAAGTCTGCCAAGAACAGCATTTAGTCAATCAGAAACTATACTGAAAGCATGATAAATGTTATTGTGCCTGAAAATATCTTGAGACACCAAGCCTTGCAACAAATTGAACTTTCAAATGAATGCGTATATTCATAACAAAGCATGTATCCAAGCACCAGCACATTTAGTAATTAAATATTTCTTCCCTCTGGTACTACTCAAATGTTTAAGTCTGTTGCAAGCTGATATCTTAGCACTATGTTGAGATTAAAAAAGAAGTTACTGATTTACCATTGTTTATTTTCCTCTCCACCATCTGCACACAGAGAAAACTCTTTTGTGTGAATGACTAATTTACCACAAGTGATTTATGCAGGAACAGAAGTTGTCCATAGGTACATAAAAAGCTTAAAGTCTGAAACTTTACAACAATCACAAATGTAGAAAGGAATAAATAAGTTCAAGAAAAGAAAAATGCTAGGAGTAATATGGGGAAAATCACCCCTGATCTCACAGAACTTGCTTTCCATGTTGATTCTGACATGCTTTTATCAATTTGTTTCAAGTTCAAGTTGATATGGACTACCTATCACATTAAAATAAACATTAACACTTTCACCAAAAAACTAGGAATGGTGTCCATCTAAAATAGTACTTAATGCAGCTTTATTATTAACATGCATATAAGGAAAGGATGGTCCTGACATTTCAGATGTTGTTTGCTGCACTGATGTCTAAAATGTAGCATCTGCATGGATCACAATGTACCTGGTGGAGCCCTACTCAAAACAATGAATTACCACGAAGAAATTTTTATCACCAACCACCTGCTGTTCAGGAGTATCTACTATTCATTCAAGCTAAAAATTGTGAAGTGTTTTTATGGTTTACCTTATTTTTAAGAAAGAGATATTTACATTACAATAAGGAAGATGACTAAACAAATACTGAAATCTTGTTGTATGCTAGCCTTCTCCACTGTAATCACAATTCATAAAAAGATTGAGACTACAGGAATATCAAAACTGTCAGTGTCTACTAAGTTGTGCAGTACTGCTTACTTATTTCACATTTTCATATGTGAATAACAAGTTACTGAAAAAAAATATGTAGGAAAACAGAACTAGAAAGGACTGTTAGAATACAGATATACAAACACATGCTATAAATAAAATATCTGATAGCTATAAGATGTAAGACATTCTTGTAGGCTTGCCAGAAAACAAATAAGAGCATGATTCTTTTCCCAGATACATCTTGTGCTATTTTAGCTGTCTCTTCTCCCACATAACGTCTATTTTCATATTTACATAATTACCTGATGGCCCTTAGAGTCCTACTATCACAGATTTCCCCTGATATAGTAGAACATTAAGTAAATGAAAAATTATATATCCCCGCTGGCCCCCAAAATAGATTTTGCTGTTGATGGAAAGGAACAAACAGTAAATCTGTCAGGTAAACTATGACCTAGCTGATAATTAGAGTTAGGATTTAAAACTGAAGGAAAGTAGTTGGTTTTCTTCTTAAAACTATGTCCACCAAATGAAACTAAAAGACAATCAATCTGCCGTAGTTACACCTGCAGGAGAAAGAAGTCTGTGCTTGTACTATCTTCAGGACAAAAAAAGGACTAATGTAACAATACTTGCCAGTGCCCAAAACATAGTGGTAACCAGATTGACTGAAAGGTTGTTCTGTAAGAAACCAAAAATACATCTTACACAGGCTATACACTGCAGTGTTTAAATAATTACAATTAATGACTGAGAGACTTGCTACAAGTATATTTCCAATGAGCCTTAACAAAACTAGATTCACTGAAAAGTATCTACAGTCTCTTCAAGACACAGGAGCCCCATAAAACTGTGGTCCTTAATTCTACAGCCCTACTTATAAGAGTCTGAAAGAAAGTGTCCTGAAATGTATTGGTTCTTTTTAACAATAAATAAATAAATTCATAAATAAATAAATAAATTCTGCCACAATGATTCAGAGTCCTCGTAATTCTGATTGTATCTCTTTTTCTCTAATAGCTGGTGGTCGGTATAGCAATAAACTGTATGTGAAACACTGTGGTATCAACAGAAGGCATTTTTCAAATGTAACAATAATATACTTTTTTTCTGTAATAAATAAGCTTTATGAACTGCTGTTACCAATTCTCTAGTGTACATAATCAGAATCTACAGACAAACAAAGAATTTATACAAACACCTGTGTACTTACTTGTAAACTAATAGGAAAATCAGCTTTCCAGAAGACCAAGTGGTATCAAAAGGAGATATCAATCATAAATTATATTTAAAACAAAACAAACCCAAAACATCCCATTTCTTGGTTTTGTTTTGCTTGCTTTCTCACATATATATATATATATATATATATATAACAACCCAAACAGATATAAGACATTCTCATGTCCTTTATTTTAGTGAATGTATCCATGCAAAAGAGATGATGACATCCCTAGCATTCTAATATAATCATAGAATCATTTAGGTTGGAAAAGAGCTTTGAGCTCATCAAATCCAACCATTAACACAGGACTGTCAAGTCCACCAGTAAACACATCCCTAAACACCACACCTATGTGTTTTTTAAACACTTCCAGATATGGTGATTCCACCACCTCCCTGGGCAGCCTGTTCCAATGCTCGACCATCCTTTCAGTGAAGAATTTTTTCCTAATATCCAATCTAAACCTCTTCTGGTGCAGCTTAAGGCCATTTTGTCTTGTCCTGTCACTTGTTATCTTCGAGAAGGGACCGACCCCCCCCTGCCTACAGCCTCCTGTCAGGTGGTTGTACAGAGCAATAAGGTTCCCTAAGTCTCTTCC
The DNA here is from genome assembly GCA_035590215.1 of Microhierax caerulescens. NCBI lineage: Eukaryota > Metazoa > Chordata > Aves > Falconiformes > Falconidae > Microhierax > Microhierax caerulescens. The sequence continues at coordinate 64,611,543 of JAVJGJ010000037.1, read as the reverse complement.
TCTCCAGACTGAACAGTTCCAGTTCCGTCAGCTGCTCCTCATAAGACTGGTGCTCCAGACCCTTCACCAGCTTTGTTGCTTTTCTCTGCATGCAATCTAGCACTTCAACATCCCTGCTTGAAGTGGGGGGCCCAAATAGGTACAGAATACTGAAAAACAAAGTCTTCTTACATAAGAAAACAGTTCTATTGAGATAGAAGCCAAATGGTGAACCATTTGTAGGCTGTCTTGGAAACTGAAAGGCTTTCACCCATAGTCTAAAAAGAACAAATACATAAGTGCTTTATTCATTTATTCATATAGCCAGGCAATATAGCAATCATGTCTACATGGCTTGATCAACTAAGTTATTAATGCACATGAAAAATGAATCATGTACTTTATTGTCTTTCAGAACAGAACTCAGCAATCTGCGGTTCAAGATGCAAACCTCATACATTACCAGTCCACACAAAACCCTGTCATTTTTCTTACCAGTAAAATGTGTTTCAACAGAGAATCACAAAAAAACATAGATTCCGTGGTCACACAAATATACTAAGAAGTACACTTAATTATTATGAGCACTAATGCATCTCCTATATGCAAATTTAATTATAAAAATAATAAAAATAATAAAAAATAAACATTAACATATTCATTTACCTTGCAAAATAAACCAGAATATCAGCTGCATCTCAGCGTTCATTCTTAATGCACCTTTGTCTTATATTTGCTAATATAAATATTTAACATTTTACCACCATTCCTGGTTGGGGAGCTCTCATATGTTACGGTTATTTGCAGTCAGAAAGCTAGCAGGCCATATATTTGCACACCTCAAAATAAAATATTTGTGTAAGAACCATTCCTGAATTTTATCATCAATATAGATATTGACTGAATTCCTCAGTAGCCTAGTAGAAATAATCGTTGTGAGTACATTCTCCAGATTGAAGTTGAAAGTGAGTTGGTTTAGGTCTCTTCTTGGGTTTCTGGGATTTTTCTCAGGGATCTGAGACTTATTGGGAGACTTATGCAAACCTTCTGAGGTGCTTGTGGATACCTGCTGCTGCCACGTAAGGAGCCACTGAAGTAACTGCTCCTTACTATCAGAATCTCGGAACCCAGACAGTTTCAGCAGGAGGGTGCAGCTCTTCAAGTGTCAGGCTGCAAGGCTGCAGGGAATCTCGAGCCTCTCACTGGGCACATGGTCTCCTAGCTTGCAGGAGTTGTGTGGTTGTCAAGGGGCTGTGCTTCCTTTGAAAGATCTGTGGGAAGAGGCCACCAGACTGCACAGCAGCACAGAGGATGAGAAACAGATGGAGTAGATCTTCTTACACCTTGCAGCTTCAAGAGCTCAAACTGTCAACTGGAGGGTCAGGAAAAGCCTATGCTTATGAAACTGGAAAGTGGAAACTCCCATGATGATGAAGGCTGGAAACTGGTGACTTCTCACACTAGGAAGAAAATTTTACGCCCCACCTGATAAGTTGCACTTTCAGAACAGGTTCACTGCCTTGCAGTTGATGAGAAGCATCTCTGGTGGGCAAGCCCGAGCCACTCAGGATGACTAGAAGGAAGCGGTGAGTAATAACAATGGGAGACTCCCTCCTGTCAGGAATGGGGACATCCATTTGCTGATGTGACTTGTCAGAGGGAGGTTAGCTGCTTCTTAGATAGAATGAATACCCCACAAGAAAAATGAAAATCTAGATTTCTAAATTAGAGAAAAGATAAGAAATCCCTACAGTACATCTGTGTTCTTTTCCTCCTACACTTCGACAAATTTGTTGTAATATTTTACTTTTGTAAGCTGGTTTAATAATATGTCTCAATTACAAACATCCCATCTATCAAGATCTTGGGAAACATCCTGAAATTTTCCTCTCTTCTCCCAAAAGATGAATGTAATAAGTGAGACCTATTTAGTTACTGGGAAAAAAAAAAAAAACCAAAACAAAACAAAACCCAAACCAAAAATCTCTACAATAATGAATGGTAACCAAGTAGTTCCTTTAAAACTTATACTGTTGTTTAAAAGAAACTACTCATATTTTCTCATTTTATATACACCCAACCCATACATGCATATTTATGTAGACACATCAGTTGACCTTATAGCTACATTATATTATGGGCAACAGTAGGTGTACTGAAAGATTTTGTTACTTGGAAGAAAAAGTAGAGGATATCTTACCAATGGCAATTCCTTATCTCCTCCTCTTCATTCTGCAAACAGCATCCCAGAATCACAGAGTGATTGAGTTTGGAAGGGACCTCTGGAAGTCATTTGGCCCAAAACCCCTGGCTCAAGCAGCACCACACAGAGACAGTTGCCCAGGACCATGTCCAGGTGGCTTTTGAGTATCTCCAAGGTGGGAGATTCAGCAGCTTCTCTGGGCAGCCTGTGTCAGTGCTTGGTCAACCTCACAGTATTAAAGTGTTTCTTGATGTTCAGAGAGAACCTCCTGTATTTCAGTTTGTCACCATTGCTTCTGACCACTGACCCTATCACTGGGCACCAGTGAAAAAAGCCTGACTCCATCTTCTCTAGACCTCTGCTTCAGGTATTTACGAACATTCGTAAGATACCACCGAGCCTTCTTTTCTCCAGGCTGAGCAGTCCCAGCTCTCTCAGCCTTTCCTCGTGTGACAGATGCTCCAGTCCCTTTGTCATCACAGTGGTCCTCTGCTGGACTCTCTCCAGCAGGTTCATGTCTCTCCTGTAGTCCAGAACTGGACCCAGCACTCCAGGTGTGGCCTAACCAGTGCTGAGTAGAGGGGAGGGATCACTTCCCTCAACCTGCTGGCAATGCTACTCCTCAAGCTGCCCGGGACACCATTACAAGCCTTAGCCACAAGGGTGTACTAATGACTCACGTTCAATTAAATTTTATTTAATGTTCTCTATTTTTTTTTTCTTCACTCCTTCCCGAACACTTACAATTTCACTAGGCTTTCTCTTTTGCTCAGCCCTAACCTTAGTTTCCAACTCTGACTGGGACTAAGACCCTCACCTCTGGCTCACACCACAAAGGCCCTTGCAGTACAGATACCTTGGCTGTCCTAAATTTCCTTGGGCCCTCCAATTCCAGCCCCACTCCAACAGCACCTCTAAGCTTTCTCTTTTGCTCAAGCCTAACCCAACTTTCTGGCTCAGACTGATGCAAAGAACCTCACCTCCAGAACTTTTGTCAATATCACTTGCAACCTCACCTACTTTCTGTTTCCCATTTTAGATGCTGCTCAGATATATTGCCCTCCTACTTTTGTGGCTTTGCTGGATTTTAAAAGTAATGCTCATGGTATAGAATGTACCAATAAATACATCAAAGGTCATATTAGCCTTACTTAGCTGTGCCAAAAAGATGCTACAATAACTTGCTTGAGTAATTTGACTCGTAAATTTACTACATGGCTTAAGAAGGTCCCCTTTTGCTATGGTCTTTCAGGCTACTCAACATCACGTTTCTACCTGGGATCCATTCAAGCCTACTTCTTCATTCTAGCCACTACTAAAGGTTTCCCAGTTCCTTTAAATTTCTCATAAATCAAACACTTCCCATTCCTCCTTGTACAAATCTGAAGAAAGTGACCCTCACCATAATTCTTGACTACAGAAACCAAAGTTGAAGCCTTGGTTCTAACAGAATTCAGTAACTATATACTCAGAACTTTAATATTAGGCAAACTTTAAGTAGCCTTTGACCTGAAGGCTATTTTTTTAATGAGGACAAAACCCTTCAGATTCAAGTGCTGGCCATCATTAGAAATGGAGACTAAATCTGAATTCCTTTGGATGTACTGGGCATCTTTTGTAGCATCTTTTTTACTGCAAGATCTTCAAATTACCAATTTTTTGTTATGTTTAGCAAAATATTGGTGTCTAGATAAACCTGACCTTACATAAAAATGGCATGTACAACATGCTATATTCCTACATGCAAGTGGTATTTCAGATGGGATTAATATGATTTAATTTTAAAACTGCATTTTCTTTTTTGCCTAGAACTGAACATAATAACTATAATTCCAAATAAGATTAATCTCACTGAACATTATACAGTGGTTCAGGTGAATTTAGAATGTTCTATAATCTCAATCAAGGAAAAAAAATCACAATTCAGCTAATCTCTTGGAGAATACTGCCTGAGATTTATAAGGGACATACATCAACCAAAACTCTCAAAACTTGATAGGACATCACTCATCTGGAGAGTGAGGACTCCAATGTGTTAACAAGTTCATGGCTGCTTTTGCTACTACGCATAGAAAGGTTGAATTTTTGATCCAGAGAATAAGTAAAAATTCCCATATTAACTAAGAATGAACTGATCTAGGAAATGTAGCTGAAATTAATTGCTTATTAAAAAAAAAAAAAACAACAAAAATCACACCTTAATCTTTATGTTTCACTACGAAGCAAGGGAAAACTGGAGCTCTGACATTCACACCCAAAAGGTTTGTTTTCTTTGTTTTACAAACAGTAGATGCTTTTCTTGCAGTTGATTATACTATGACAGAACACAGCAGGGGTGACAACGGTAATAGATTAAACAAACTGTGTTAAAAAAACTAAGTAAATGGCAAAGATTGTTTTAGCATAGGGATTATAGCAATTATTTCTCTTAATTTAATTTGAAATCTCAAAGGGCAGCTGGTCTGGAGCAATCTTAACCAAAAAGATCTAAAGCAAAGCATGAGTTTTCATCTCTTAATTTGAATCAGTGACATCTTAGTTTTACAAAAAAGAAAAAACAAAACAAAACCAAAAACCTGTTCATTAGTTCCCCACTGTGTTTAAAGGTTCAACACCAGATATTTTGGTTTAGAATTATATATTTTATATAAAAATGTATATATATAATTATACATATTATAATATATAATTATTTCAAATATATTTGAAATTTGGTTTTGGGTTTGGTTTTTTTTTCAAAAGAAGGTATAATATATCTCTGCTGAGAAGATTTGGGGTTTGTTTGGGGGGTTTTTAATGACACTTGAAACCTTTTATTAATCTCTGCTTATTTCCCTTTTCACCTAAGTATTGTTGCAATACTACAGTTTCTCAGTTTAAGAGATCTTATGACCTGAATGTAGTATACTTCTGTTACTAATGCTTTTATCAGGGGGAGGGCACTGGAGGTGTGTGTGGCTTTTTTTTTTTTTTTTTTCCTCCTCAAACCTAATACAACAAACTTCTTCCCAAAATAAGGAACACAGGCTACTCCCTACAGAGCAGAGGCTGAGTAATGCAAATCTTTTCCTTTATCAAGATAAAGAACAGATTTGTCAGTTTGTTTGCCTATGAGTAGAAATACATTAACAGCCTATATTGGACTCTGTTCTGTGGAAAAGGATGACTTTTAGTCTTAACTCTCAGAACAATGATAATTTATAATTTACCAAAGATAATTTTAAAACTTGGGATTTTTACAGATAAGCAGCATACAAATTTAATTGTAGTCCAGACTGTATCAGCCTGCCTCACTTTGCTTCAAGTAGTTATCTACTGCTGTGTGTTTAGTAACACTAGTAGTCATTATCAGTAAAGAATTCAGTGATGAGAATGAGCAATAAGCCATTCCCATAAGCACTGTAAAAGGAAGATGATAACCCTTACTCAAAATACAGGGATTGTCATAAGAAGATGAATGTAGGCATGAAAAAAAAGTAAACAGTGCAACAGTTAATCTTTCCTATTTTGTTGTTGGGTTTGGTTTGTGGTTTTTTTTTGCTTGGTTGATTTTTAATTTTTGTAGATTTATTTGCCATACAGGAAGTCAAGACGTCTCTGTTTCCAACTGATTTCTAAGTTGACTTTCCAACCTGATTTCATATTGCTGAATTAAGACAAATGTATAGACAAATAAGGAATTATAAAAATACCAGAAAATCAATAGTGGTTAGCATGATTGGAAGCACTCAAAGCAAGTTAAAATTGCCCTCAGTCTCAGGAACTTCCTAGACTGTACCAGTACATTGTGCTGCAGATCAGAACATGGTTCAATCCAATTTACTAGAAATTATTAAATTAATAATATTAAAGATGTAACAAGACTCCTAATTGATGGACAGCAAAAGAAAATACTAAGTAAAATTACCTAGTTTACAGTACATTTTTTGATGTAACTGCAAACAAGTCATACCAACAATATGTCAAAATGGACAGTGACAGTTAAAGCACTCTACATTTAAGTTTGGAACTGCAAGAACACTTATTTTACAGATGAAGATTGATGACTTTTCAGATTAGTAGTAGGTGGTGATGGGAATAGGATGTGTGTTGTAATTGTAGATGTCTAGAAATAAATACATCTTAGATTACTAGGATACTAAATAGTGTGAAACTATACTAGAATTTGTAATCTTAACTTTCCTGTAGACAAAACAATCCATACCAACATACTTAATAAAAATTTGCAAGTCTGATTGTACATAATATTAAACTTTCAGGAAAATAAAGATTGCATAAAAGTTGCTTGATGAATAGCAGACCATTATACTGATGTCACCTAAAGTGCAGGTAATTTGCACTATACACCAGATTCCAAACATTGCTGTGTTCTGTGCATTGAGCTTTCTCCTTGAACAACAGGCTATGTTAAAAGGGACAGATTAAACCAGTATTTAAGCTTATTTTCCCTTCTTAACGGAAAGTTCAACAGGATTCAAGAAATGCAGGAGCTTAGTTCAAAGAAATTTTAGTGTTGTGTTGCTTAGACTTCAGATAAATATGGTATACAACATGGTCTCCACACAGCTTTAGTCACTTAATCTAAATAAGTAATTACGTGAGGTAATTTCTATAGCACAATGGTCTGGTGGCAAGTGCCTGCAGAAATAGTTCTACTGTTTTCAGTAAGATTCATATGACACCTTTTCTGTTTTATCTGAATCATACCTACATAACACATTAACTTGGTATTTTGAAGTTACAAAGGTCCATGAAGAATCTTCTGGCACAGTTTTTAATCACCTGTTACCACATAGTTTAAATTAGGAACTGATCCTAAAGTTCACTGACATCAGCAGATTTGTCATTGACTTCAGAATATCACTCATGCTGTTGCTCAGAGAAATAAGCAGTACTCCACTGATGTAAACAAGGAAAGTGTTGTGAATATATCCAAACAAAACTCTCATTAATTTTTCCTAAGATTGAATCCTTTGTTTGAAAGTAATCTGAAAACATAATGCTGCAGTGCAGGGGCACGCACTTTGGTGTCAGACAGTTCTCTTTAAGCATGAAGACCAAAAAGAAAAATTCCTATTACACATTAAACATTAAACATAAAAAAAAAAAAAAAAGCATGGCTAGTTCTCTTCCTTTCCTACCTTCCATGAAAGTACTACTTCTTTGTTCCAGAAGCAATACAGCTCTCTCATATAGGCTAACCTGAATCCACAATGGAAACTGTTCATAAGTACAAAGGTGTTAGATCCTGGATAAATAAAGGGCCACTTACTTGTTTCTTGTTAACATTACAGTAAGAGCTTGCAAGGTGACAGGGTTACTTTCCATAGGGAAAACGGCAAAAAAAAAAAAAAAAAAAAAAATCTGAGAGATAGGGATTTGTTGTTTGTTTTGTTGGTTTTGGGTTTGGGTGTTGTTTTTTTTCCCAAAGAAATAAAACCCACTTTTTCTTTAGTAGGAAGACCAAATATTCTTCATGCCTAAAGAGGCATTTTAGGTTTAAAAACTAAGAGAGAGAATGATCTAAGGCTATATTTCCAATAAAACCTCCCCCAAATTAGATTTCTATTTTTTAAGTGACACAAAGCTATCCTTATCTGGATAAGGACAGAAAAAAAGCAACTACCTAGTGAAGTACAAAATACTTCTATCTCTAATTCAATGTCTTTAATATGTCAGAAATCAGATTAAATTCTGTCCATTTACCAGTTGTTACATTTAATTAATCAGTGAGGTTTTTTAAAAGAAAACCTGCTTATTTTAGCCTAAATTGATTTTATGTGAATGAATAACAAGTAAGCCTACTAGCAGAAATATTTACTTAAACAAAAAACTAAGTGAATACTAAAATATAATCCTGAAAGGCAAATTCAGGATATTTAAACATATTTAATAAAGCTTTTTGGGGAGTCATATTTTAAATGACACACCGCAAAAAATTCCCAATACAAAACCATATGCTGAGATGACCACACTAATATGTAATCAAGATATAACTCCGTAACCATTTTGGACTTCTCAGTCTAAGCTATGAAAACCAGTTTTTGTTAAAAATGCAATGCTAGCCTCTAGGACAAGGTTACTTCATGTATAAATACACACAAACACATACATAGACACTTATATGTGTAAGAGTGCATGTGTGCATATTCCTCTCTTGTCTTGAAAACCTCACCTCGTTATACTTTCTTCCAGTGGCAGACCAACAGGCAAAAGTAAGCTCTACTAATGATGCAGACTTGGCATGGTATTCCTCTCATGGAAAATCAGCATGCACAGCTATGTTTCAGTATGCACATGTTTCTTCTAAACATATTTCCTCACAGGGATAAATATGAGTTTTCATCTTTCAGTTGTAAAAGAATGTTCTTAATAAAAAATAATAATAATATTAATAATAATAAAAAAAAAATTCTGGTCTTGGTTTGCATTTTCATTGCCAAACATGTAATGAAGACCCAGGAAGTATTGACAAGTACAACTCAATACTATTTAAATATCTTGTTAGAAGCCAATATGGCAAAAAAAAAAAAAAAAAAAAAGTCAATGAACCTAGATTTTCCCAGCACTTTCCAAATTACATTTGTAGGAAAATACACAGTCAAATGGTACTTTGACATTACGCACAATCACAAATTATACTTTATGCTGGACAGTAAAAATTATAGTTAACGCTCGGCAAGAGTACTTGCTTAAGGAACACTCCAGAATTTTTTCCTTGCTCTCAAACTATGTGTAAGCTATTGTAATTTAGGCAAGAAAAATAAACATGTTTATCTAAAGTAATTTTTAAAGTACTTTTAACAAACCACGGGTCAGATGTGTGGTAGCATCATCATCCCACTTCACTCAGCCTGAAAATCACAGCAACCTCCCAAACAAATGAAGGATTAAGCCCAGTAAGGAACATTCCAAGTTCTAGATCTAGTCTAAAAAATTACATTTTACCACAGGAAAAAATTGCACTGAGTTTCCACTCTATAAATTCAATTGAGTTCTCAAATAATTCAGACATTATTTTCAGAAAATTGCCTAATGATATTTTGAAACTCAGCCTTCTGGATTCTGTTACTAAACTTTATAAAGACTCCTTTAGCACACTAGAAGAGACTACTAGCTATTCTGTAGTATATAAAATCATCACAAATTTAATTTTTGGGACAACATTATATTCCTATGATAGCTATGCATAGTATGCAATATTTCTGTGCATCTTAGGTGAGAATTAAACAGAAAAATTCACAGTACCCAGCACAACCATTAAGGCTACTGCTTTATATCTGATTATTATGTTTTCTGCAAGGTTCAGGGGAAAATCAGAAGGCATTTCTGGAGTCAGGCAGAGTATGGGACAGAGGAGATTTAGATACTACATGGACCTAAATTTCCTGTAAGATTATCAGAGCATTACTGTTTCAATTTCATGTATATACTAAGTGAATGAAAATGGCCATTATAGGTAAGCAGCTCTGCAGCACCTTCACGCTATAAGGTAATTTCAGGATAAAAATTTCTGGAAAAGATGGAAGTAATGCAGAATCATTAACAAGAACTAGCTGTTAACAACCTGAGCCTTCAAAAATTCTGTTCCATTTTGAACAGCATTGAAATATCTACAATGAAAGCAGAAGACTTGATTTACCCAGAAGCCTCACTTGCCTCAGTGGAGTTTCCTCCACCTGGAAAACATCAGGTAGGGAACTGTTCCCATTCCCTTAAAGAAGGTAATGCACATAAGTAACAATACATAGATTGCTATAACATACGGTGCACAACATCTATATATTGAGAGAGAGAACAGAAAACGTACATTTTGAAAGATGTTTGAAGATATTTTTTTACTCTAGTGCAAAATCAACGGCACTGCTGATTTACCTTCAACTCTGTGCAAAAAAGAGGAAGAACAGAAATGTCTCTGCCTAAGATACAAAATGCTAATTTAGCCCGTGTTCCTTTTCTCTCAGGATATTTCTTTTGATACTGATGTTCCAATAGGCTTTAAGTGCCAATTAGTGTAATATTTGCCTCATATCCCACTAACTGGGTTATAAATTTCCCTCATCAATTACCAACACATTAGATAATGTTGAGTAAGAGCACATTCTGTACATGAACTAGCAGAAAATTTTTTTAAACAGCACGGAAGTCACGGCCGATAGTGGCATTTGTAAGACTACAGTGCACACTAGTGGAATGTAGCAGTATATGCGTTTTGTCACTGTTTTCAGTATAATGTAAAATTGCTTTATAAATATTCCATCTTAAATAATATTTAACTGTTTTATTTAAATATTTATTTAAATATTTATTTAAATATTTAACTGTTAAACCACCATAAAAGCATGTCCTTCAGAAATGATAAAAACAGATATAAAATGTTGAGGAAGACTTGCAATGAGTTTAAATATGCATGTTTCATTGCACAGAAGACTAAACGAGCATTCTAAGAACCTAAAACTGTAATAGTCTTGCTAACTATAACTCTGTTTACAAACATCACAGCAATATGCCAAGGATTTATTCTGATTTATAAAGAGTTCAAAGACCTAACTAATCAGACTCAGATACACTTTTTGTGCCTGTAAACTACAAGGTCGGTTAATTCATGTGTAAACTAAGCTGTATCTGACATAATTGGATAGCCCATTTTCAGGGACTTTCAGCTAGCCATGTCATTGATGTAAAATTTTTTGTGTTCTTCAGAAAACTTAAAGATTCCTAGCTTTTCCTACAAAGACTATTTTAAAGAGAAATACATCTAATGTCAACACCCTTTATTTATTCTGTGGTTTTATGGACTTGATTTTTGTCCTTCTGTGGGTTCTCACAAAAACACAACAATAATGCAAGTATAATTTTATACTGAGCAACAGCTTTCCCCTTTGTAAGAATAATAAAGTGGTTTACTGTTGTTAAGAGGTTATTTGTAATATATTTCAAAATCAAGGCATATGGAATATTAATTTAGTATCCCACTAAAAGCTGCAAGCTCTTCTGGAAGTAGAACTGAAGCTTATTAACAGTACAGACAGTACATGCAACATGTTTTTGACAGCTAATCTTAGTTTAATCTTTGACATAAATCTTAGTTTAAGGTGTGATCTTATGGGCTAAATATTGTGTAACAAACTCATAATTAGGTCTTTTCAAAAGCTTCAAATATAGCTAATGATCTCTAATACTGATGGCATTGTTAGGTCACATATTGATAAAAAATTGTAAACCAGGCTCCAGATAGCACAATACACTTTCCCTGCAATAAACACAAAGTGTAAGGAAGGGATAATTGGGATATCACACTTCAGTTCTTGCTTTCTCCCTGGAAAAATATTTGGTGGTCATAAAGTCTTAATTCACTAGCTCCCTAAAGTAAGCCAAGACAAGTTTTTCTATTTAGTCAGCCAAGTAAAGTAAATTTTAAACCCTCATCTGTAGTGAGGAGCTAATCTTTAAGAAGAACAGCCAATTAGGACTTGGAAAACTGTTATAATTAAAGAAGACTTGAAATTAAGGAAAGGCCAGAGAAAGCTCAACGAATGAGGATTTCTGAGTGTCCTTAGAGAAACAGAGAAATTTGTGTGTAGTAAAACCAGATGACATTTGACTGCTTTCAAATAAAGAAACAGAGTGCTGTCAAACATCAATTAAGATTTGAACTATAAGCTTCCTCGTGTTAACTTTTCATTTGACTGTTTAATGGGAGAGCAGAATTTTTATAACAGAAAAAGAAATCATGTTTCAACACTAAATGCAATTTCCTGTTGTGCCTGTTAAAATGGTCTAATTTATGACCCCAAACAGGACAAGTTCAATACTAGTGTATTGAAAGCTGTATATACTGCTTATAGTTACTACAAACATAAATTGCCACTTTACTACTTTTTTTACTTAACTCATACATTAAAAATTTACTCTGTTTCCAAACTGTTGCAGAATGCATATTTTTTTAAAAAAAGATTATTATCAACATATAGTAAATGACATTCACACACACATCACCAACACCCAAGAATTGAGGTTTTTTTCCATAAAGGAATAATTTTCACTTACAAAAAAACCCACAAATAAAGTAATTTCATTCACATTAGTCAGATTCACCAAGACCAATGAATTCCTGCCATTTATAAACTAGTTATAGAAGTCTTACAAATGTTACAAGTTATAGAAGTCTTACAAAACAGACTGCTCAAAATATTACCTCCTGTTAGCAATTAAAGCAATTCCATGTGTTCCCAAGAAAAAATCAGCGACACGTATATAAGTGTATATGCATGCACAGATATAAAAATTGGTATCTATCAATCTCCTACCGATTCTTAGCAAGCTTTTAGTACTTCTTGCTCTATTCCTGCCATAAAACATAAAGACTACATTTCTTAAGCAAAACATTTAACTAAATCTAGACTTCCTCTGTTGTGCAGAAGTATGATAAGCTAAAATCCTACTTAATGAGCAAGCAGAAAATAAAAACCTAAAAATCTTAAGGAACTCAAATATCACAGATAGATGTTAATTTGTTGTTGTGGGTGTTCATCTATGAAGGAAATTCCATTTATGTATGCACCACCCTGTAACTTTAACTTGGAATTTAATAGACTGCTTGCAATCTTTTCCAAAACATTAAAAGAAAGCTAATTAATTTTCCCAGATTATTCCAAATCTGACATGTTAAATTTATAGGAAATTTTAAAATCCCCATCCATATTTAGTTACATAGACATTTTGAGTTTTGTTGGATCTAAGAGGTTCTTAACCCGTTGTTCTGAAAGCTAAATCCTGCAAGCTGCAACACAATTTTTTCTTATTCTTCTACTCAAGAACTTGGATGGAAATGAACACTTCTTTCCTAACGCTGTTCCTACATAACCAGGCAATGTTTTTAAGTAACTCCTTTGAAGGCTGGTCTCCTTTATAGAAGTACATTGCTTTCTTGCATCAGAACTCTACCAAGAGTCCCTTGCTAAGCTAAATCAGTCTCCTGGCACTTCTACCAGTTCTCCTGAGTATGAGGACAAACTTTGTTGTGCTTGGAAGATCCTGTACTTCAAGACCTGCTAGCTTTGGTGAACTCCTTTGTTTACCAGTCAGAGCTGCCTCCCCATGGGATCCTACCCAACAATTCCCTGACTAAGCCAACGTCCTGCTTTCCTTAGGTTCAAGGTCAGTGCTGCTTGCCTATCTCACTTCTTTCAGGACCACAAACACCACAATTTCAAAGTTGCTACAGATAAAGAAATTATTCATCATAGCCTCCTTCATATTAGTCAACAGCAGATCGAGCTATGCATTTGAGGGCAAATTCCATCCCCTCAGCCCTTCCTTGCCAGTCTTTCCTGCAGTCCTTCAGAGTACTACATCTGCGTGAGTTTGGCACAGTATCTTAACTGCTCCAACACTATTGTAGTTCTGTAACCACATATAGCTCTAACTCTTGCTGCTTGTTTCCCAGGATCTGTGTGTTTCTGTACCAACACTTGAGGCAGGTGTCCCTTGACCTTGTTTTATCATTCCTGAAGTATTTCTTGCTCCAATCAACTTGCACTTTGAGCTTTCCACTTATTCTGAATATGTGGAAATGGATGCCACTTCTTCACTTTACCGTAGCCCACAACTCCCAACCCTACCATTCCTAGTTCAAAGCTTTACTCATTAAGTTAGCCAGCTTGTTGGGTCAAGGAAGCAACACCTCCATGACCTCATCCCCAGAGCTGTGTGGTCATTCCCACAAAGCCCCCATCTGGTGCCCATGTGGATGAGCAGCAGAGAACAGAGGTAGCCTAAGGACAGGACAAACCTTGGCAATGTCTCTTCAGTGTTCTGGATCCAACTCCACAGCAACCCACACAATCCTCAAAAAGGCAAGTGGGGGACACAGGGACTTCTCTCCCCACGTAGTGTCTCCCGGTACTGCCACTGGCTGCTTCCTCCTGATGTTATTGCAAGGTTCAGGTTAAAGCCAGCTCTGATGCCTCCCCAGTCATACTTTCCTCCCCTACTCTGCTAACCAGGCTTTTGAACCTATTCTGCAACCACAGATCTGCCTGTGGGAAAAGAGCATTCTCCAGCTGCTGGAGATCACGTTTCCAGCCTACTGTGGGACTCTATTTACCTCGCAACTGATCACAGTCTCTGGCTGCCCCTCCTGTGTGGTTCAGACTTGCCTCTGGGGCTGTGATGATCCTATTAATCTCCCCTTTGCCTTCCCCTCAGCCTGTCCAGCCTGCTCATGTCCTCCCGCAGCCCCAAAGGGGCACCTCATTTCATCAACTAGTGTACCCCTCTTTTAGGCACGGACACTTCTTTCCCCTGCCCCAGGCTCACAGGAAGGTGTCAGGCACTGCCTGCAGCCCACGGCCTGGGGACCTGCATCCTCCATCAGCAACTCAGAGCCAAGGTCTCTACTGCGCCAGCAGCAGAAGCCCCAGCTGATGCTGGCCACCATGCCCCAGGGTGTGTCACTACCGCTGCTGATGTGTCTCATGCTGCCATCAGCACGTTTCCAGCCCCCTCCCACACACAAATGCTGGACAAGCCACCTTCCCCCATAGGCACAGCCTGGGACCTGGGTGCTGAGCCTTCCTGCACGGCTACGAAGCTTTCCCAGTGCCACCATCGCAGCTCCCCAGCACTGGTGCTTCCATGACAGCATGGGGCATTTGTGCTGGGGCTGGGCTTCCTCACACACCCTTGGCAGGTCCCTCCCCACCAGGCTATAGGCATAAATAGCTGATAAATGGTTGATTTATCACATTCATAAACCCTAGACATGATTTTACTCTTAGTTACAACACAGGAAATCAGAAGTCTCAGTTTTGTTTCTTACTGCGTGTGATCACGATGTGCTGCCAACATACCTGTCTCAGGCTTTCCAGCTTCGTTTGTCTCAGTTCTTCGTATTTCCATTTCCAAAGAAATAATTCATTCTCTAGCTTTTCCATTTCTTTTTCCATAAATACATACATTCTGAAAAAGTATTTTTGAAGTCAGCATTACATCTTTTTGTGGTTGACAACAGACAAATTGCTTTGAATTTCCTGTTTATAGCTTGAATTGTATTTTGCTGTCTTTATCAACTGTGTATCTGGGTTTTTTTTTATTAAAAACCTATATTATCATCATATAATTATTCCAAGAGATTTACCAAAATTAATAGCTAAGAATAAGAAACAATCCAATTGTAGAATTAAAATAAACAGAAATCCAGTAGTATAGAATTAATATTTTAAATGAAATAAAATTTAGTGATCATCTGAAGAAAATCTGGAAATGGAATTGTTAGTGATTCAGGTCACCTAACACATGGCAAGTTAGTGAAGATCCTCGGAGAAAAGGTAATGTATCACTTTTATTTGGTTACAGACAGAAGATTATTTGAAACACACATACACAGGGGAATATATACTATATGTAGGCAGTACTGAAACAAAAGATGCTCTACTTTAGATCTTAAAAAAATATTAAAATATGTATATTTAATGTTTTAAAAATACTTCTTCAAAGAAAATGCTAGAATTTTACGAAAATAATTATTTAGCTCAGAGGTACTACACCCTCATAAAGCACTTGCCTCTGGAACGTTATTTGGGCATAAAGTCCACTACTACATTCAGGAAAATTATTTAGGATACACACTTCACAAAGAATGAAGAACAGTTCCCTGGAGAAAGGTCTTGTATTACTGGAACAATTAACTTTGATATTTACTTTTACACCTCTTCTACCTTTCAGTCTTTCAGGAAATAATGAAAGAAATATGAAGCAGCAGAGGCACTACAGATGTTCTTGTCTTTGAGACCAATTAAAAACTCATTTCTGTGTTCACAGGAAACACTATTAGCTAAGTTCCAAAGACAAGCATGAACTTCTTATAATTTAATTTTTATGAACTTCCTTCATAATTTCATTTTACATTTGTGCAATACATATGCATCATTTTGCAACTTTGCAACAAAATAGAATTTGGAACAAAATTAAAAGTGCAAGAAAAAAAATCTTAATTACAAATAAAAGCTTTCATTTCTAGCATTTCTATGAAATCAAATAACAGTTGAAAATTCTGGAATATTTCATTATCTATAAATATCAATATAGGAATAAAGCCTATAAAGTCAGGAGGCTGAAGAAATCTAAAATCTGAAGAAACAGTAAAACCACATAAGTACTATTATGTTGGGAGATTAAAACTTTACATTATATACATTTTGTGAAAATGGAGGGATGAAGGGCTGCTAAACCAGAAAAGAGAAAAATATTGAAATAGTAGAAAATTCTAATACTGGCAATTAAAGGAACTGTGGTATGTTGCAGTAGTTATTTTCTATTCTGAAGCTAATGGAATTTGCCAACTTTTTTACTGAAGATATTATTATCAGGCTGACTATAACTACATTCTGAGAATATCTGGTTTAAAATTTATCTTCCACACAGCATTGTTAACTTTGGGGAATTAAAGCAAAGTCTATTAATGAGATGTGTCTGGGGCATTTCTGTGCAGCTTACTGCAGGATTGCACAGAGATACCAAGAGTTAACACTGACTGGTCTGGCTCAGGTCCTGGAAGCAATGTTAACTACGTTAACGTAGCATTCCACTTGAGTTGATGTTATTGTTCTCTCTTCTTTTACAACTAAACCTAATGCTTTTGAACCAGGGATCTCCTTTTTCTGCATAGATACAGCACATAGCACAGCTTATCTTAGTAAACACCTACAGTTCCCATAACGTTATAGTAATAAAATAAACACTCACTCAGAAAGCAAAGTGGAGCATGATGACTTCTGTCATATGTAAAAGTACCTAAGACATGCATTTCAACTGAAAGGTTTTTTTCTTCTGAAGTAAGGGGACATTCTTACTGGAATCATACCATGACTTCATGGGGAACTAAAAGAATTAAGAGGGATGTTTAATACAGTAGGAAGTAAAAGCATGAAAGACGACACTTTAATACATTGAATAATAGCCTCTTGACAGTACTGAATGCATCGAAAGTCCTTAGAAATTGTCTAATCCGAAAAGTAAAAGAGTGTCCACTATATCATGCTTGCTTAGGAGACAGTACTTTTACAGTAGCCCTTGAGTGAGGTCAGATTCTTCCAGTGCTACTAAATTACACTGATGATCCTGTCCATATAAAGTTTGCTATTTAAATACAGAAAACAAAGAGCAGAAGAAAGAATACAGAAGAGGTTGGAGAAGCATTACTACTACTAAAACAAAAGATCAAGATCAGAACATTTTTAACAGATCTAGTAACCACCTATTTTAACTCATTATCTAATCACATCACAGAATTGCACAGAATGGTTGATGTTGGAAGGGATCTCTGGAGGTCCTCTGGTCCACCCCTCACTACACAAGCAAGGTCACCTAGAGCTGGTTGCTCAGGATTGTGTCCAGGTGGCTTCTGAATGCCTCCAAGACTGCAGACTCAGCAACGTCTCTGGGCAACCTGTGCCAGTGTTCAGTCACACTTGCAGAAAAAAAAAAAAAAATCTTGATGCTCAGACAGAGCCTCCTGTGTCCATTGCTTAAGTCTTCTGATCCAGCTGTAAGCAATTCCTCTTCAATAATTTCAACCACCAGTGTAGCTGGTGGGCTTTTGGTTTTAGACCAAAGAAACACTTTTAAGTTCAGAACAGAACAAATTAAGATCTTGAAATTAGAGGACATTTAGGTGAGGACACTGATTCAAAAGATGACTAAAGACAGCTGTTTTAAGCAAATGATTCTTTAAAGTGCTGAACAACTCATACGGTCTTACTTCCCATTCATGTCAACAAGACCTCAAATGTGTATTTGACATGAGCCATAGAGCCTAGGAGAGGATTTTGGTGTGTGATTTCACATTGTAAACCCAACCCTGAAGTTCTCTGAAAGTCACAATATAAACTTTGAGCTGGTTTGTTTGGTTGGTTTTTTTCAAGCTCCTTTCTTTTTATATTTTGCAAAACCTGATCTGTGGCTTTAAGGGTTTATTGGCATTACTGAAGATAGCTCTAAACAGAATGCAAGCATAGGTCTTCTCAGGGTGAAGCAGCAAAACAACTTATGGAGAGATTAGTCAGGTAACCAGGGGCGAGTCCAAACACTGGATATGCGTGAGCTAACTTGACTCTGGAAAGAATGCAGCTACGGCTCGGGAGTACTGCATGCAAACCAGAAAACTGCTGAGAAGTCGTGTGCTGTATGAGTAAGATCATACTGACTGCCAAGGTAACCTTTGGCCTTGGGGTTCAAGCTGTCTGTGATCCAAGCTTGCTTTTGACGCAGCACAGCTGTGTGTCCTTGGCTCAAGTTACTGAGAAAAGTGCTAAGTTGTGAGAAAGAAGCTGCTAGATAGTGCTTAAGCCAGAGCCATCCAAGAGAGGAAAACAAAAATGCAAACAGGGGTGAGATTGCTGAGATAGTCATTACTAGCAGCTCCAGGATCCAGAAGTAAAAATACTGACATGAACAAGTATAAAAAACAAGAATAAAACCTAAGAGGAAAAACTGGGAACCTGAACATGGAAGTTCATCAAAACCAGCTGATTCCACTAAGCAGTGGAGACAACCCGTTCTCAGCTGGCAGGTAACAGTCTGTCCAGCAAAGATTCGTAGGGTGTCTCAAGAGGCTGGTGAATATGTTCATATTTATCCTAGTAACATTATTCCTAGCATTTATTGTGTGCATTGATAAAAATAATTGCTTCAGACTTTTAGGTCGCATATATTCTCCTTACAGAACATCTTCACACGTGGGACATGTTGCTCTGAGTGACATGGAGAGGGAGCTGTCGTAGCAGTGCCCACCGTTGCGTGGCCATCACTGCTCCGCCACCATTTGCTGCCTGGAGTTGGCACTGCCATATGGTGCACGGTGTAGACATGCCCCAGCTTCTGTGTGCCACGTATACCACAGCCAGTACACACCGAGGCACAAATGGCAAAACCTCTCTCTGAAGTACAGTTACAGATTGGCTAGGAAGGAACGTGAACCAAAACCAGGAGGCAGAACCAGGGTTTATTAAAATTTTGTCTAAGTGATTAAAAAAGTAAGAGTTGAAAAATTAACCCCTTTTTTCAAAGGAAAGTTTGACTGGCATATGCGTGTATCTATACTGTGATTGCTGTTGAAAAATGAAGTACCTCGGACTCTAAATTCTTCAGCCCGAGGAAAATGGGTATGTGAGGCATCTTAACTCACATACACAAATATCATATTAAGCTGGAAAATGTAGGCGTTCTTAGATTTTTGCTTTCACAAAAAGAATAAATCCTTTGTAATAAAACAGAACATACTTCTATTCATCTGCTAAAACATGATTCAAATAAAAAATTATTGTATGTTTTCTACAGCCACCTAATTCATATAACAAAAGAAAGTAACTCCTAGTTAGAAGTGTAAAGGATTTAAAACTTTTTTTTTTTTTTTTTTTTCCCCTCAGGCTTGTACTATCTACAGGACAATTGCAAAAAAAAACTGACAGGAGAGAGATTCTTCATCACAGCTTACCATTACAGACTTGCTGAACTGAAACTTTTGAATGTGTCTGCAACAGAGAGGGAATTTTCTTCCTTCTCATTTTCTAATTAACTTCGGCTGACTTTGAAGTTGCAGCCACATAGTGCCTGAAGCCTCCTACTACATCCACCATACACATACGTGTTTCCTTGGAAAGACTTTTTGGTGCAATTCAGCCTTGCTCAATACTGACCATCTATATGAAACACCAAGGAATTCCTACCAACACAGAGAATCACGTACTAACATATAGTGTGTAATCAACACATAACTTCTTTTAGGCCATCAAAATGCACATTTGCACATATAAGGTAAATTTGATATGATACAATAAGCATACAATAAATGTGTTATTCTCTCTCTGTTAGTTGCTTTTGACATAGACGCTACTATAAGTGAGATTGACAGCATTTTGCAGCTGTATTCATGTACTTTTAATTCAAAACCAGCCATAGTCATCCTGCAGTTACACTCTTTCAAAGTCTGCTGGTGGACTATATGAAAATGTGTTGCTATGCACAAAGCACTCCAATAACTGAACATAACATTAGATACCACTGCATTGACACCAAATTGCTAGTAAGTATAAATTTTTAATTATATGTACATTCTTGACAGTTCTGTATGGAGCACTTAAGTTTTAAATGGTAGGAAAGCCAAGGAAAACAATAAATACATTATGCTGAATTCTCTCTATATATTCTTATAAGAGTCTTGTAAATAGCAATTAATAAAATATAGAAATGAAAACATCTGAACTATAAATGCAAGTATCATTATATCTATTTTAGAAAGTGCCTTAAAAATCTTTACTTTTAATAGTGATTTCCCAAGGTAGGATATATATTGCACTTACTCTCTTTCCTTTTGTAAGATTTTCTGCATCTCAGCCAAATGCAAATGCAAGACTGAAACATGTATTAGATTGTTCTCTGTTGTCTTAGATGTACTGTCCAAACTTTTTTTAGGTTTCTCCAAACAGATGCTGGGAACTCCACTGGGAAAGGAATCAGGAGGCTTTGGAGTGATTTTTTTATTATCATTGCTTTGGTCTTTGATTACCTCTATGTCCTGAGAAAACAAAAAAATGACATCCAAGAGAAACATAAATTAAGGGGAAAGTCTAACAACTTCTGCAGGGCCTACCAAGGCTGTTCTAGGCATGTAATTCAAGTAGAAGAAAAAAGGGAACAAGTAACATCTTATACAGTTGCAATGTATATGGTCAACGTGCAAAAAAGATCACTGCTGTTTCATGATGTCTTTCACATTCTGTTATGACCAGCTTCATATCCAAAATATTTCTAATCCATTTTTACTACAGAAATAGATTCCAGTTATCATTATTTGGCCATAACTACAGTGAAGACAGAATCCTGGAAGTAACACAACCAGGAAGGCAATTTATGCATACAAATAATACACTGAGAAACTCTACATTAAGAACTCTTAAACATGTAATGTAAATCATGTTGAAGCACATGATGGACTTACACAAGTTTTGTGTAAGAAACAAAGTTACCTGCAAAACAAATCAATTCTGATCTCATTCAGAAACTAAAAGCACTATAACGTCTATTTTGCAGATACCTGTTTTGCATACAAACAAATAACAATTGGAAAAAAAAATATTTTTAGGAAGATTTAACATCTCTTATAAACAACAGTTTCCCTTAAAAAATTATTTAAGTTTTATCACTTCTGATGAATTGTGTTTAAAAGCCAAACTCATTTTAGCAGATTATTAGCAGTCCTATTTCATGCCACTCTTGAGTTTTTAGAAGAATGCCTCAAATCTACATTAGAAAATACTTGAAGCTGATGAAAAGCTAAGACTGTTTTCCACTCACTTATAAAGTTTCAGTTTTCAAGTAGTGCATAATTTTATACTAAGGAGAAAGAGAAACAGTTAAAATATATATTATGTGACTTCCTTCCTATGGCCCATTTGTTTCCTCAAAAATGTGAAAGGCATGCATTTTTTGGCCAAATTTATTCTCAATGCTAACACTTATGATGGGTTTTTTTTTCAGAATTCATGGGAATATAAATGCAATTTATGTGCATTTCAGAGTGAATGAAAATTCTGAGCATTCAGGCCTAAGATCCTGACAATTTCCACTGAACTGAACTAAAAAATTTCTTACATCCTACTATGTAGGAAAAAAACATTTCCCTACTATGTAGAATTTTTTTTCCCTTATCTACAATGACTGCTATCTATCAGACAAATAACAAGTATAGTTTTTACATGCTACTGTCTATGAAGACTATGTCATTCACGCCAAGACACAGAATTAAAACTTGTAAAACATGAACAAATAGATCCATTTTGATTAATATAACTGGTTCTTCTGTATAAAACTAGGAGCTGTATTAAACCATGCCCATACTTGATTAATTTTGTGTAACAACTTGATTGCTCTCCTTACAAAACAATCTTGTGACTTTGCAGAAGAATTTGCCTCACATATTCCAACATTTTAGAAGTTGTGTTAAGGAGGAAATAAATTATTTTATTTTAGAAGCCAAGAACCTGCATTGCTTTTTTGGAGGTAGGAAAAAAAAGCACACAAATTATGCAGAATTCAGGTATCAGAGGTAATCTGTTACCTTAAAACACGAGAATCAGAACAATACTTGACGTTATTGGATATGTCTGCCTCATTTACTTAAATGTTTAGCCGTAGTTCAAGAGTGTGATTTTTTTCCCCCATAATAGAAATATTAGATGAGTGAAAAAAGTGGTTTTGCTATTGAATGGACCAGATAATATTTTCATCAAAATCCTTGAAAAATCCCATTTCTACATACACATCCATAACCTCCCACTTCTTCATGGACTACAAAATTTCCCCATTCTTTACCTTCTTTCTGTCTTCTGCCCCAGGAATCTTGTTGGGTTTGCTTAGTTCTTTCACAGGTTTTTGTTCCAGAAACATTAACTGATTTAGGTCTTTTTTAATATAAGGTATTTCTGTGCCACTTAATTCAGTTTTCCAAGCCGTAGCATTTCCTAAGTTTTCCTTCTCACTTACTACATCTTGATTTACTTTTTTAAGCATACTCAGTTCTTTCACAACACTGTCTAACTTGATTCTCAATTGTCTTGCTTCCTCTTGGGCTTTATTTCTTTCTCCTCTAACTTTGTTCCATTTCTCCCTCCAATTAGCGGTACAATCTGACCACCAGCGCATGGTCTTCTCCATTTGGGCAGCTCTGGCTTTGACTTCTTCCAGTTCCCGAATTTTTACTGCTTCAAAAATTTCCCAATCAATGCTGTCATTCATATGCATATATGGATAATGAGATGAATATGGGTAGAAACTTTGAGATTGCAGATTTGAATTAGAGAGATGGCCACCTGGTTGGCAGCCTCCAGCTAATTTATCAGGTTGTCTTGGTTCAGTCCCAATAACCTGTGTCTCTTCCATCAGTTTCTGAACAGAGCCTAAATTCATGTTTTGATTCATCATCTAATTTCATCCCTAAAAAAAAAGACAGACAGACAATAATTTAGATTCCCTCAATTACGTGAATAACCTCAAACAGTAGTTTATTTTCCTGCTACAATAATGAGAAAATCTTAATAATGCTGTCAATGTTTTAGAAGTGTGCTTCATCAACAAGAAATAGCTATTAAAATACACTTTATGTAATACTTTTTGAGTACAGCATAAACAGATATACCTATTACTTTACTGGGAATTGCTAGCAAAGGAAGTGTTATTAAATAATTATAATGCTCTCAAATATTTTTGACTCTAGAGAAACCAGGCAAAAGCTTTCTTCCTTCAAAATAAGATTAAATTGGATCAATGTACATTCTAACTGTCTAGTAAGAGGAAAGTATTTGTCTAGAACTACAATCACAAACTCGCTTTCTTTCCCAAACTGTGGAATTTCATACTAGGCAAAACCTGCCTTATTAATTTGCATACCTAAGGGGTAAAAACAAACAAACAAACAAACAAACAAACAAACAAACAAAAAACAACAAACCACCCTGACCTTTGGATTTTCTTTGTTTCATGAGAAAATAAAGCATTTTTATAGGGGGATTTATTTTGCTGTCTACATTCCAGAAGCTGTACAGGAAGTATATTTTTACATTGTTCTTGAAACATCAGCACTATCGTACTGTACTCTATAGTCTACCTCAAGATGGTATGACTCTGCCGGTAAACCTTGTTGCATTCCTTTTCATTATTTATCTGCTATTGCTCATTCAGCCCAGAGGAAAATCAATGTCTCAAATTACTTTCCCACCCCAGTGCTAAGAAAATATTGGTGTTGGGCAGTCTCTAGAGACTAGGACTAGTCATTTACACCTCCTTATTTTTTCCTTTTTGTGATCTTAAAAAAAACAAAACAAAACAAAACAAAAAAAACAAACCCCAACAAACCCAAAACCTAAAAATCTTGCTATTAGTAGGACTGTTGTTTAAAGCTTAAAAAAATGCTCTTATAGTCCAACATCCACCTGTAAAAATCAATCATGTTTATTTGTTACAGCAATTAGCATTAAAACCTGTATTTAAAATGTAGATGGCCAATGCAGCAAACAGAATACTGAAGAATAGATAGTCTTGGTATTATGATTTGTGTTTCATTTCAGCTAAACAGAAGTTTTTTCAGGTCTTGGTTCCTGTTTCCCTGCTGTTTTCAACTTTTCTGTGCTTTCCAGGACATTTATTTTCCATTTTTTAGAAGCTTCTGAAGAACTGTTATAGTCATGTATGGATATGAGAGAAGGAAAAGGACGGTAAGAGACTCCCAACTGACTTCATCATCACTGCCTGGTGTGGCACCACCAAACCCACAACGCCACTACGCAGATGTAGCACAGCTGCTGCCAAAGCTTGATCAAGATTGAGTCTTTTTCTCATTTTCTGACCTACTTCCAGAAATTTCTTTTGAATAGGACTTATCCAAAACACAAAGATACTGCCACCCATGATTTTTTATGAGGCTTAGTAGAGTCAAAATAACTAAATATTAAACTCTCACAGTAAGCTGTTAATTTAACTTTTGTGGTAATACTTTTGTTTCCTAAAGCTTAAACTAAAACAAAAACAAAACCACAGTAAATTTTAATATTTGAACTTTTTGATTTTTTAAATAGTACAATAAATTTTTCTTACATTTTTGTTTCTGACCCAGACTGGTAGATGCCCGCAGACGTTCATTACTCTGTTCATAATCAGCTGCTGCCTGCATACAGCCCTGGTTTAACTGAAGTAAAAGGGTATTTTCCCATTGGCATTAATGAAAATAAGATTTTCTTTGTGCAGTTGCTGTACTTTTATGATCAGTGTAACTCAGCACAAACCCACTGCTGCCAAAATGACATCCCCACCTCTCTCACACATCCATCTACATATTCTTGACTAGTTAGCCTTTTCTCATAGTAAAACTAGTGAAATAATCAGATTGAACAGACGCAACATTCCCAGCTAGACAGTTTTTCGTTTCACCAGAGCCCTCATCTATTTGACTAGAGGCTGCATGAAACCTAATGTTTCCACAAAACATGACATGGAAATACAAGATAGGAGGAAAGCGGGACTGTCCCTTTTCACAGTACCACAAACTGCGTTGTATAATTTCTAGAATTACATAAGCAATATCCAGGAAACAACAGTCAAGAGTCTGTGAACAAAACAAAACAAATAGTATATTGGATACAAGACTGTATGTAAAACACAGTGTTTGACTTCTGTGAGAATACTGTATGAAACAGAAAGAGGAAAATGTATTTCAATGACGACTAGAGAGCAGACTGACCCTACTATGGAGAAAAGGCTTGTGCAGGAACATCTTTTTGTCTGAAGTGAGGTTTTGCCTACAAATTTCTTTTCTTGTCAGGTTAGTGAGCCTTTAAGACCATGAGTGATGAAAGAAAATCAAGTGCCACGCATCACTGTGATGGCATTTGCAAACATTTTTTTATTATTATTTTGTATGAAAATCCTAGAATCCTAGAATGCCTAGAATTAGACATTTTAATTTAACGTTTAAGTTTTCTGCAGATATTTTTCACAAACATCTTCATTTTATCAAAAAACTAAGAGCTTCCTGTGAGTGTTAAAACACAAGAGTAGTAGCATCAAGGATGAATATACTTACATATCTAAATGACCATGTTAAACAGAGCAACTCTGTAGCTACAGAGTTGTAGAGCCAGTCTGATAAAAATGGCAATAGGAATTCTATTGCAGCTATGAACAATTAAGATTTGTGCTTATATCTATTTTAAAAGAAATAGGCTTCAAAAGAAGCAAAGATTTAAAAATAACTAAAGTGTGTTGATTATTATAAAAGTGCCTGAAATGGTCAGAATCTCATAGTTCCAGAGGGTGATTAGAGTGGGTTTCTTTGGGGTTTTTTTGTGGTTTGGTTGTTGTTGGGTTTTTTTCACACTTCACATCAAACTGTTCTTTCATGTTCTCAAAAATACTGCATTGATGAGATAATAATTCAAAAAAAGAAAAACATTTAATTGAAGAATGCTGTAATACTGAATCAGTTGATACTGAATCTTTAATAATCCTTGTAGCTACAGTGATACTTTCAAATAAAATTATCTTCACTTATATATGACCACCTCGTAGAAAAATAATTCATGGTAAAATATCACATATTTACATTGAACTTTGAAAACTCTTATCTATAGATTACCAATCTTTTTTTTGGGGGGGGAGAATAAATTCTGAAGCATACGTTAAAGATAACTACGGGCAAAAAAGCTATGTGTGAATATTGTTAGACACAGACCTCTAAACATCAGAAATTTCACAACCCTGAAAATAGACTAAAAAAAAAACAAAAAAAACCAAACCCAAACCCAAAAAACCTGTCTGCAGACAATTTAAAAGTTGCCGGCTTGAGTTTGTAGCAGCAGACTAGCTAGCACAGCACATGGAACTCAGTGAGCATAATTACTTAATAAGATATAATTGGATGGAAAGACAAGATAAAGCTAGAGAACTGGATGAAAGTGGGGATTTTCTGTCCAGTGAAACACTCCTGATAGTTCCACTCCTAACAATTCAGTGATAGAAAAGAACACAGACTACCTTTTAGTTTTTCTTAACAGAATAAAATGAACATGCACAAAATATAGGAAGTGGAATTCATGAAATCATGTGAGTGGCATGTGGACAGTATGAGGGAGAGAGCTGATACATTCTCAAGAGAAAAAAAAAGAAGGTGCAGAGGTTTGCGAACAGTACAAGGAATAAAGGTCTAAACCATATTTTATTATATTGTAAACTTTGCTTATTTACCTAAAGATCATAAACACCAGTAAGAAAAAGGAAGAGCTCTTGATTCATGATTGCAGGCTACTATTGTTACAGACAAAGAGAAATGTATTAACCCTTGGTGGCACAGTTCACAAAATCACCAGGAAAAGAAAAGAATTCTTACACTTCACCCATGTTAATACCTGCTCACTGACTCAGGTTTTTCAGTGACTTCAGTAGCTAGGTCAGCAACTTGAGGATAATATTTCAACACTCTTTTACTAATTGCATGACTTAATCCTTAGTTACATGCCTTTTCATTATGGAGACCTCAGTCAAACATTTTTTTAAAAGGGATTCTACGTCTTTACAAAATATGTCTCCTTCAGATTAAGCCAGTTAATTTTCTTTTGTCTTATCTATAAATGCAGTAGGACAAAATGAACCATTAAAACTGTACATGTGCTTTTGTCAGTGCTATTGGTAAGTCAGAACATTCCATGATATTGCTGCAGCTGCCCCTTCAATCAACAAACCCCTGCAAAGGCGGCTTAGAGAAGATGGGCAGGGGCGATGGGCTTGTTGTGGGAAAAATACAGGGAGTGACTGACTGTCACTACCTAAAAACCCAGCTGTTTACACAGGGCTGCTAACTACCAAGCTCTCAATTCAAGAAAAGGACATCAAATTATGTATGCTTATTCCTGTTGTAAAATTGATTTTAACCAGTAAGCTGTTACCCTTAGGGATTCCGTCCAGTGTCTGAGTGAAAAAAATATTCACTGGGTGAAAACATATTGGCAAGTAATTGATAGAAGTGTATGGGTGGAAAACTCCACCACACTGGAAAGTGATTTATGATCTAGCTCAGTCTAAGATCTATCAATAGAACATGTATCTAGTCTCCAAAACCCAAAAAATCCTGACGCAACACAAGTCAGGGGTGTGATTATTCCATTAGAACAAATGTAGCACAAAACTGAGGCAGAATGAGTACCTGGCTACAGGTAACAGCTTGGGCATACTGGGATTTATGATTTATTTAAACAGGCTGTGAGGAGATGATGCCCAGTGGTAAAAGCTTTGGCAAAACAAATTGTAGATTTGTGCCATTTTTGTCAAACAATGGTATAGCTCATGCCATCAACATTTTACCAAGATCAAGGAAGGTAAACTAATCTAGGAAACTTCGCACATAGATTATAATAACCCCTTAGAACGAACACCTGAGGGATGGAAAGACAACTTTACAGGGAATGTGCATCCTGCCTACGCTACCACTGGACTTGCAAGCACTGCTGCTCTAAGCCTTTGTGGTGTGCTACTTTCCCGGTACCCAGAGTGCCATGGGTTAACCCCAGATGGCAAATCAGTACTGTGTAACTGCTCACTCACTCCCCCCACACCCTGCCCCCAGCAGGATGGGGAGGAGAATCAGGAAAAAGGTGAAATTTGTGGGTTGAGACAAGAACAATTTAATAATTGAAATAAAATATAATAATATTAACAACAATTGTATTGAAAAGGAGGAGAGGAATAAAACCCAAAAAGAAAAGAAAAAAAAAAGTGATGCACAATACAATTGCTTATCATCTGCTGACCGATGCCCAGCCAGTCCCTGAGCAGCGACTGGCAGGCCCCAGCCAGCTCCCCCCAGTTTATATACTGAGCATGACTTTCCATGGTATGGGATATCCCTTTGGCCAGTTTGGGCCAGCTGTCCCAGCTGTGCTCCCTCCTGGCTTCTTGTGCCCCTGCTCACTGGCAGAGCACGGGAAACTCGAAAAGTCCTTGATTTAGAGTAAGCACTGCTCAGCAACAACTAAAACATCAGTGTGCTATCAACATGATTCTCATACTACACCCAAAACACAGCACTGTACCAGCTACTGGGAAGAAAATTAACTCTATCCCCAGCCAAACTCAGGACACCAGAGAAATACAATCTTATAATGGATAACATTTTAAGAATTAAGTAGTACAAGCCTGATCAGGTTCAAATGTTGTGCAATGGATTTTCCAGATACTGTAGCAACCTCAAAGTAATGGGACAGTAGAGAGATGGAATGGACTACTAAACCAGTGGCTACATGAGTGAATCTATTAAATACTCCAAGTGGGTATCCTATCTGTGAGAACTTGTGAGTTGGCTACACAAGTGATAAATCCCCATGGGAAGTACCATAGATAAGTGATTCATCTCGGTAGCTGCCCAAATTCCTGTTACAACCAGAAGTAAACCCCCCTGAAATCCATAACATTAGGTTGTAGTTAAGCATCCAACACAGAGGTTACCTGACTCTCCTTTTACAACAAAGAAGGAGTGTGGGATGCTGTAGTCAATAAAGGGAACAAGTTAACAATAACCGAGGTTTGGATTACATCCAAGACCGAAGTGTCTTCTCTTGCAGTAAATGTGTCCTGGTAAGGACATCACCATGGAAACACTTAACTAGACCATGCATCCAAAACTTACCTCTAACAGATTCTGCCTTTTTGTTCACCCATGGAACAACTCAGGTATTGCAGGTCAGTCATAACCCACCTCTAAAACTAGTTACAGGAGGAATACCACCCATAACACCACAAGGACAAGTACTGACAGTACATGAGAATGTTACATTAACCCCAAGATCTAAAGTTAACCTGAATCTAACTATATGGGGTAACACTGTATGTGAAACTGTACACTACTGTGACAGCAGAGTGAAATGTCTACTAAGACATGAAAGGCAAATGATCATATACTAGTGGCCCACAATAATTGCACTAACTGTACACAGTGAGAAAATACATGACAATTTTTTCATAAACAGTCCTAATAATCACTGTGCAAGTCAATGTAAATGGACAAAATTAAGATATCACTTGCTCCTGATCAAAAAACATCTTAACAATCCAGACAGCTTCTCAATAAAAGTACTCTTCGCTTAAAGCAACTGCATGATGGAAGCAAACCACCAAGCAACAAAACACCAAAACACAACCAACAAAACAAAACAAAAACACACCAAACCAAAACCACCAAGCAAAACCCCCAAAGATAAAACTGAGGGAAACCAAACACAAAATAGTTAGACTGCCAGAGGAGTAAAGACAGAAATGCTGAGTAAACTTCTATACATTTCCTATAGGTCTGGCCAAATATAAAAACTTAGGATATAAACACTTTTGTCTTGAAAATCAACAAATAAATTTAATCTGAGGAAAGGTTAAAATATTCCAGAGACAGTAACAGGAGTAGGACCAAACTTAAGTAAACAATCTTTACTAGAATCTGTGCAAAACCGGGGTCAGATCTCACTTTTGAAATGCTCACTGCTAGATGAGAGGGAATACTATGACAGAGAGAACGCAAGTGAAAAAAGAAACCCCACTTGGCTTTCTACTGAAAAGTCCAGAAACAAAGTTTATTAACTACTTTATCAAGCCTAAAAAGTTCAAAAAACTGAAAGTAACTTCAGGAAAATGGTAGTTTTGTAGGGAAAATTGCATTTTCTACCATATAAATTATTGTGACAGATAAGGTCTTTCTGAAGTACCACCAGAAAGTGTATTACTATATTAGCATTCCACATATAGGTGAATTCCCAGGACAAAAGGTAAAGGATGAGCACGTTAAAGATAGTGACTGAAAGACAATAAACCACAGAGGGATCAGTAAGTTAAAGGAGTACTCGGGAATAGCTGAATCCTTTTCTGATGTAGTCAGAAGCAAGACAGGATTATCCAGAAGCCAAAGGAAAACAGAGAAATCACCGTAATGTGCTGAAAAAAGCATTTTATACTATACAACACTATTGAGTATACTTCTCCTTGATAATCAAGTAGTCATGGTAAGAAACTAAAATTCTCTGACTCCAGAGAAGGAATTCTTTCTATTGTTAATAATGGAGTGCTTCTCCTGAAGGTTTTCATAACTCATATGAAGACACGTAGGGTAAAATTATACGTATATAATTTACAACTTCACAAAAGGAAACATGAAGCAGTCCTGAGTGGCCCTCAGGGTGGCCACACCAGTCACACTGCCAGTTTATCTTCAGTTGCTATCCTTCCCCAAAACAAACTCCAGCCCTTGAAATAAGATTTATAATTTCAAGCAGAAGTGGTCCTGCTCATTTTAGAGAAAATGAAGTCTCTAGCCTGACAGCAATTCTTTTGAAACAAAGGCATGCTGTATAGAAGTCCTGAGCAATATGCTCTGAGCAGGATCAGATGAGCTCTAGAGGTCCCCTCTAACCTCAGCAATTCCATGACTCTCTGAGCAGTGTAATTTCTCAGGAGCTGTGCATGCCCACTTCTCCCAGTTTTAACATTGCCATAGCAGCCAGAAAACAAGAAATCAAAATAACAACTTTCAAATCTCTGAAATGAACCAAACCCAAACAAATAAAAAAGCCACAAAATATGCAATGGTTAATGCAAACATACTTAAGACTGCTACAATCCACTCTTAAAAATCTCTAATTTGCCAAGATTTTGACCATTTTATGGAATTAGTTATATTGCTTCTGTAATAGATACCAGGGTCAACACACTATAATCCATGGATCAAATGCATATATTCTAGAAGGAAATGCAGTTTTGAAATATCTTGAGATACCAAAGCTGATTGCATATTAACAACATACAATTTAACCAGGTAACTTTCCCACTTTATTATTGCAAGTCCCTGTGCTTGTTTCCAGGAGACAGAGTCAAAATGCTCACCTACAAATAAAAGGTTTGTTCTTATAATACATTTGCAGAAAGCAAGAGATGCTCAAAAGAAAATCTACTCCTCACATGTCAGCTAAACTAATTTATAGTTTCAAGTGTTAAGCATTTAAAGTTTGGAATAACTTAATACATAGCTACTATGGAATCAAGGAGCAACTAGCAAGACAGACACTGGGTACATGGAAAACCAGATTTAGTTAAGATAGGTATGAGCAAAATTTTAAGAAAAGTTAAATCCAAATAAGTACTACAAAATGCACCTACTCTGAAAATAAGGACTGTTTCATTATATTTCACATAAGTTACTTTATCTTGAGTTTGAGGGGTAGCCAGGGTTTTTATTCAAATCTGCAAGACAAATGCCTATGAAAGATCACCCTTTTTCATCTTTAGATATTTCTCTTCCTTTCTGAGAAAAGATCTATGGTGTCTGCATAATGCTTATTATTCTCAGGGATGCACTTTTCTTCTTATAGACATACGAAGCCACACAACTTTCTTCTGTCTTTCTTCATCACTCCATAAGCTAATTGAATTAGAAGCAAACTCAGTCTTATTTCCAGTGTAGGGTGGGCCCTGACATAGCAATGTGGAAAGGCACAGCTGTATGGCACAAGGAAAAAGAAGAAAGAATGTGTATAAACTTTGGCTTTATTCCCATAAACCTGTTCTGTCAACAGAAACTGCAAATATGCAGAGCACTGCGTGCTAAGAAAGCGGTGAACAAGATAATCAAGCATTCCCAGTTACTTCCCAGGCTGAAGGTCAATTCTAAGCACAGGTGGAAACAACTCAGAAAAAATATATCTGTAACAGCATCAATTAGTGACTTGCAGGAAACATTTAATTCTCCATAAGATTCCTCAAAATTTTCTATTTGGACTGTTGCTTTTATTGTAACTATTACCTTTAGTGTGATGCCGTTACCTTTAGTGCGATTCCTGTATCCACACGGCAACATACAACATACATGTCTCTCAATGTGTGAATTGCTTCTGTAAAGTATACTGGAAACTTTCTATGCCAATAGGATAATTTGACAACAGAAGTCAAACCAGGATGGTTAAAAGCTTTTAAGAACTGTGCTTTTTTTTTTTCTTTTTTCTTTTTTCTTTTCACAGAAGATCTTGGTCTTTTTGGTTATGGTAAGACACAAGGTGCCAACAATTAAAAGCAGTAACCAAGGACAAGAATTCTTTCACATCATATCCTACGTTATCATTGCCAATGGTAGTCTTAGAGGTTCTTGCTCAAAATGAAATGTTGTAATTCTCTTTGTAAACAGATGCACCAGAAGAGAAGTTGGTCTACTTCTCTCTATTCCTTTGTACTGCTTTTCCTTTCACCATTTTCTCCCCATGTCTACATATCCATTTTAAAGTAAAATTCTCTTCACTGTTTCAATTTCTTTTTAAACACGGGAATATAGTTTATATAATATCATACAGATTATATACATACTGTACATATACGCATTCATAAAATAGTCATCTTGGAAGGTCATCACAGATTACAATGAATTTAAAAACTAAATAATTTCTGGTTTTTCTTTTTTTTTTTTTTCTTTTTTTGGCTGCCACTTTCAAAGAACTCTAAGCAGTTTAGATACTACTTCTTCAAGATGAGAACCAGTATTATAACCATGGTGATTTAGCTCTACTTGTTAACACAAGTCTTTACATATCATTGCAATATCTTTCAAATTCTTTTAAGTAGACAAACTGATGTTTCTTCACATCTTTGAAGTTGTATTCAAATCCTTAAGATTAAATATGGGTAACAAATATTTGTACATATGGATGTTGTAATTTACTACCCATAAGGCTAAAAGAAACTCTGAAGAACTGCTTTAAATATAATTTACAGTAACTTCATTTCCCCAGCTCTGATGTGGGAAACCGTCTCCCGTGCTCTGCTGCCCGTACTCACATATTTTTAGCTGCTTTTCTCTGGTTAGGCAGGTTGGACTGACAGGTAGCATGCGTTCATCCTGGACACAGCTCCTCGGTCAGCTGTAGCGCCGGGCTGGTATCCTGGTGTGCCAGGTTTCTAAAACAGGCATTGGTACATCCTTATGTCATGGTATCTTGTGCCTGGCTCTGTTTGGTTTGGCGCCCTGCCCTTCTGCTACTTCCCAGTGAGGTAACAGGGGCTTCGCCAGGGCATAAGGATCCTCGCCTCAACTCTCTGGAAACTGACCCCCATATCCAAAAGATTTAATAGCAACTTTTTTGGTGTCACTACTATGAAAATACTCAAAATGAGTCATCTGTCACTAGCCTGCAGTGTGAACAACAAAGGCGACACATTTCCTACTTTCTTACTTCTAGTTGTTTTGAAGATTAGCAACCTTTAACTGTTGTTATCAGTTCGACCCTGACAATAAATTGCGCAAATGAACAGGTTCAATCCCTTTCTGACTCATCCTTATCCGACCTTTGTATTTACTTAGGAACACACACAGCAAACCGCTTTGTCTTTCTTCCTTCAACACAGTGTCTGTTGGAGTATTTTGCTGGAGAGAAAAAGGAGTATCCCTGAGTACGCCTTTATCTCTGTCTTGCTGAGAGCGCAGTGAAGAGGCAGGTAATTTCCCTTTACCCCACGTACTTGGACTATCTTTTCAGCATTATCATTATAGGTAACATTAACTTTCTGCCATTAATGGTTTTGCCTACCTTTCATTATCATTTGTAGTTTCTATTCTGCATGCTCAACCATGTGCAGAATGCTGCTGCACACTTCCTGCATTTAAAGAAAAACCTCAGAGAAGGTTAAAATCTCCTTTGCTTTTGAAACACTTCCTTGATTTGCTCTTGATGATTTGATAATTCCTGTTGCAGAAAACATCTGATACTTAATATGGGGCTTAAAAAAACCCTTAGGACACAAAAGGGCATACAAGTCAGAGGAAAGACATAAGAAAATTATAGTTATGTTGAAAAGAGAGGCTAGCCATTGCCATTATATAATCAGTTGGCAAAAGACCTTGTGAAAAAACAAGGAGGTTGAGTGTTTTCTTTCTCCCCCTTGAAAACAATAGGACAGGATGAGGTGTTAATTTATTTCAGGACCTTCCAGCTGGCAAATGGCAAGACAATTCCATCCTGCCTCCCAGTGATTGGAGATGCCTTGTTATGTGTCTGTGCTTGCCCAGACGCTCGTTTGGAGCCCTGAGTTGGCAGTGACAGGGTATATCTGCAGCACTGCGAAGTTCGGATGGCCTCGAGCAGACGGTGCCATAAATGCACGCAGCGCTTTGCACGGAACAAAGCCTGTGTTTGCTATACACAGTCAGCCCACATAACAGTGTGAAAAAAGACTTGATTTCACTGAAAAAAAATTAAACAGGAAGGAAGATGGTAAGAATTCAGGGAAGATCTTGACAGAGCTAAGAAAGATAAT
This sequence comes from Microhierax caerulescens, assembly GCA_035590215.1. Taxonomy (NCBI): domain Eukaryota; kingdom Metazoa; phylum Chordata; class Aves; order Falconiformes; family Falconidae; genus Microhierax; species Microhierax caerulescens. The sequence continues at coordinate 64,576,481 of JAVJGJ010000037.1, read as the reverse complement.
TTGTGGGGAAAAAAATTACAGAAGTTTTACATGTAAGGAGGGTTTGTCAGGGGTTTATGTCTGTATAGGTAAGAGGACCAGAGCTGCAGTTTTCTGTCAGAGCCCAAACAGATCTAATCCCGGAGCCATTGGGGCGTACCAGCCCATAGCTATATGCACAGTAAGAAATGCCTCACTGGAGCTCTCAGTTTGCAGCTGAAGCTACCACACTGTTTTTTATGCCTGACCACATGAAAATGACCATAATTTGTGCCCAGGCCGTGGCTTTGGGCAAAGTGACAGCACAAGCTGTGGAAATGCCCAGCCTTGACAGACTGAGGGCTTCTCTGCAGTGGGGCTTGCTCTGGAGCAGACACTGCTGATGAGCTGCCTGCGTGGACACATTTATTGTGTAATAAGAGCAATATCCAGGGGGGAAACTGGGAATAGCTGTTCTGCTTTACTAAGCTCACCTTAGTCCACGTAAATCAATCTATGTAGGCACGCAAATAGTCTCCACAGGTGGAGAATCTGTGTTGTGTGTGAGCCTTACCCACACAGCTTCAGTCGCACAGCATCCCCGCAGCAGTGGTACCCCAAAGCTGCACCTAACCAGCACCCAAACGTTGCAGACATCTGTGCAAGCTTATGAATATCACCAGGTAACAGGAAGGCAGCACAGAGCCTCCCCTGTGATGACTTCTGCAGTGTGTGAAAATGGCAGCTACCCATGTGAAGAGAAGATGGAAGCTGTGGGATGTCTGTCTCTCCTATGAAGACAGGCTGAGAGAGTTGGGGCTGTTCAGCCTGGAGAAGAGAAGGCTCCAGAGAGACCTTAGAGCAGCTCCCAGTATCTAAAGGGGCTGACAGGAAAGCTGGAGAGGAAGTTCTTGCAAGGATCTGTAGTGATGGGACAGAGACTAATGGCTTTAAGCTGAAAGAGGATAGATCTAGATTAGATACTAGGAAGAAATTCTGTACTGTGAGGGTCACGAGGCGCTGGCACAGGCTGCCCAGAGCAGCTGTGGATGCCCCATCCTTGGAAGTTCAAGGCCAGGCTGGACAGGGCTCAGAGCAACCTGGTCTAGTGACAGGTGTCCCTGCCCATGGCACGTGGTTGGAACTAGATGATTTTTAGGTCCCTTCCAACCCAAACTGTTCTACAATTCTATAATTAAATGCAGGTTGCTTCAGCACCTGTCCTGCCACATATTTAGTGTAGCACCAGCATCACATTGGGATGCCCATCCACAGTGAAACGGGAAGGCTCCATGTTCTGTCCTCTTCCTTATGTAAAAGCAGTGTGCTGGTTTTAATTGCATTAGAACAGTTGGGATCATTTTTTTTTTATTATTTCCTGAAAGCCTCTCACTTCAAGTTAAATCTTTGTGCAGACAAGTCCTATATATCAAAAAGTCTTAAACACCTGTTTTTCTGCATTTCTACCATCCCACCATACACAAGCTTCACTCCTTAAACCACCTGAAACATAGGAAAAGCGTACTGTGTCAGGCCAACAGCCCATCTAATCCAATGTCCAGTAAGCAGCAATGACTGACAGAAGATGCTAAGAATTAGGAGAATAAATGCTATACAGCAAGAGGTATAGAAGTACCTCACACCCTGATTGTTTTCCTTTATATTGCAAAGATTTAGGAAAAAAAATGAAGCGAACGCGGAACTTCACCAGAAAGATGACTTTGGATTCCCCTTGAGGTGATATTTCTTTTGTTGCTCTCATGCTCAGGTATGTGGCATATCGTTTGTTTGTTTTCAGGCAAGAATGTTAGCTCAAAAATAAAGTTAAGGTACTCATTGACATTTAAATGCTAAAAGAAATGTAAAATCTGAGCATCAGACTGATTGTTTGAAGTTTTGCATCACATGTAAGATCTGTAACAGAATGCCATGCAAAATATGCATTTCTCTTTCAAATTCCCAATATACTTATACAAGAGATGGGATTGTTAAGTTATTTTCATTACTATTTTTACTGCATTACAGTAAAATGAAAGTCAACGTCAGAGGGAAAATGTTATACCTAGCTTAAAAATGAAAGCTTAAGGGTAAGAAAGCAAGCAACTTCTGTTCTACCACTCTTTTCTTATTCACTACTTCTCTGGTTAGACACCTTTATCTGCTACCTAACATCTTCCTTAGAAGCAGGCGAACCTTCAGTTTTCCGAGTAGGTAATTGTACATTTTTCTCAAGGGTTAGCAATTAAAGTTGCCTTTTCTTACCTCCCAGGAGCATGTCAGAGCTCATTGTTCTCGTCTGAAGCACTAATATTCTAGGCGTAAAAGCAGCACAAGCACAAGACAGTGGCCAAGGTCTAGTAAATGAGCAATTCTCATTATGCATTGTTATGTGTTACGTGATAAATCTATCAGACTGGCTTACCACAAGCTCTCCTAGACATGCATGCTGGCAAAGGTCAGCAAAAAGATATGACAAAGGTCTGCCTGTGACCAAGTGCCTGCTGTGCACAGTACGTCCGCGTCACGAGAGTGCTGAGGTCTCCTAAGTGAGATGCAAAGGACTTGATTCTGTTGCAAGATTCATGGACTTTAGTTTCAACTTTTTTCCTCCTGTGAGACCTTCTAGTCTTGGTGCTTCCTGTCTCTTTTCTTTCTTTTCTCCTTCTCCTTTCTTTCACTCTCTAGGCAATGCCCACCTCCTAAAACTTCTCAATGCCACAGTCCTTCCTATTTTGTCACAACATTATTTTGCTTTTCTCACATACTGTCTGATCTTTGCCTGGTCATCCTTGGATCAGTTTTCTTTATGATTTGCTTTTCACCCTTGTCTTATTTCATATTCCATTTACAGTCTCCAGTTTCAACTATGCTTAAACAATTTCTGTACTCTTCTCGTGAGTATAAATGTAACGGAGTGCCATCAGGAAAACAGCATAAAATGCAGGGGCTTAGAGAAGAGAAGGCTCAGGTGGGATCTCATCTCTCTACCCAAAGGAGGCTGCGAGGACAGAGCCAGGTTCTTCTCCGTGGTGCCCAGTGACAGGACCAGGGGTGATGGGCG
>JAVJGJ010000037.1:64542838-64573362 GCA_035590215.1 Microhierax caerulescens | reverse complement strand
CCCCCCCCCCCCCCCCCCCCCCCCCCCCCCAAAAGTATGTGTGAAAAACAACTTTCCCAGACAATCTCAAATAGAACTAAGATTAAGAATAAGCCAAAACAAACTTAATCCAATTTAGCTAGCTAGCTGTGTCTTTTGAGACACAACAGTTTACTTGGCTAGCTCCCCTTTGAGGTTGCTATCACTTTTCATTAGGATATGATCAATGAAAAAAAGAGGCAAAAATCAACTTCCAAGGTAATTAGGTTAAGTACAAACTGTCACAGTTTTAGTTTTTTTCCAGGGTAACCAATTCAGAAACAGTTTACACAACCTGAGGTATAACCTCATGTCATTGACTTGACATGTAGATTTGTAATCTACCATGAAATACCTTTATTATCCACACAATACTCTGTATGGCTGATAGGAAAAACAGGCTATGAACAAAAATCTGAACAACCTCAATTCATATCAAATTCAGAGTGTATTTAAACTAAGGCAATGTTAATTCATACAAATGAATTCATCTCAGTTAAGGTCTGGTCTAGTACGTATAACCTGAAGAGCACGGAGGGATTTTTTTAGAACAGTAATCTGTTCTCAAACTTGAAACAGGTAATTGCTTCAGGAGAATAGGGTTCACATCAGTTATTTTAGTTCAGGATACCAAAACACTATCTCTTTTTTAATGCTTATGACTAAAGATGCAAATGAACACCATACAATTTATGAAAACACCTAGGCATCTTGTTCTTCACACACTGAGATTTGCTTTTAATCATATTAAAATGGTTTCTGGTAGGTTTGGTGGGTTTTTTTCAGTGGTTCCACAGATGAGGCAAAGAATAACCAAGTGCATAAATCTGCTTTCTGTGGAAACAGAGGAGGAAGAGTAAGTTAGTTTCAGTGAGTGTTTAATACGGCAAACACTCTTTACCCCACATTGAAATGAAAAGCATGCTAAAGGTGTTTTCATAGCCCCTTTACTGGAGACAAGCAGGCTAAGCAGGTAGCTTCCTGCACTGCTCGCTAGGTTGTGACAGAACCAGCTGTCAGTCAACAACAGAGAATCTCAAGAGACTCCACACAGTGTTCAGCCAGTACACACATGCACTATCTTGCTTATGCTGGCAGACAGCATTCGGACGTGACACAGAAGAATATCTTTCATTGATTTGCCCTGAAGTTGCCAGAAAGAGGGAAGACTCCAGAAACATATGTGAATAATATCCAAGACCTACATCATCCATAAGGTTAGATCTGCCTTTGAACATGTCAGTCATAATTGGCTTTAGAAGTCTTTCTAAAATTTGCAAGCATTAAAGCCAGTTAAAGTTAAAGAAGAAAGATATAAACATTTCATTCAGCTACTTGTTCTCATCCAGGGTGTTGTTAATCAATTTAAGATATCTGAAATATAAAAATTTGCCAGTAAGCTTTAAATAAGCTTACAGTACACTGTTCAGACCAAAGGCCATTGTATCATGTCAGGGTGTCAGTGGTTAGGTATCTTTCCCAGCCACTGCTAACATTAGCATTCAAATATTCAATGTTTTATTTATTTATTTTTAAAAGTCAGATTAATCTCTTTGTGAAAGCCTTTGTAAGTTTTTACTGGGTACAGACAACATTTAAGATACTCAGCTACCCAAATGGCATTAAGGATTTCAAGGGTCTGTGGGGTTTTTTCACATTTTTCAGATTGGGCTATAGATCAGGTCAGCTGGGCTCCTTTCAGTTGCAAAGACAGAATTGAAGACAGACTTCTTTAATCATTCTGGAAAGCACTTTGCTAAACAAGAGTTAGGTCAGCCACAATGCTAAAACCTGTCCATACAAACAGTAAAGGCCACTTAAGCATACAGAGAAGTTTCATTATTTAAACAGAAACCACACAAGTTATTTTCTAGAATTTATACAACAGATCTAACAACTTTTTGTGTATTACTCAGTTGAAAAGTGACTGTAAATTGGATAGCTTCACTTTCATTTACAGGCTTTTTTTGCTTACTAACAAAACAACATGGGGAGGGGGGATTGTTTTCAATATGTGAAGATTTAAAGGCATATCTCTGAAAAAGTTTTTAATCCCTACTTATATTCTGAGGAGTTCTTCAATTTTTAAAAAAATCCTGACAATATCTTAAAATCATACGCTTTATGGTATGAGATTAAGAATTGTCTTGTTATAGTTGAAATCATTTATGATCATCTACTTACAACATGACCTACTTTCAAAAGCAATTTGATAACACTGGAAGTAGGGAAAATGAATCACAGATATCTGATGCATTGTTTCAGACCAAGACATAAAACGTTCCAATGCTTATTAGGACACAAAAGAATTTTTCTTCAAAACACTACTCAGAGTCAGTCTGGAAACAAGTGATTTTCCCACCCACATAAGTAGGCAAGAAAGAATGCTCATTAATATCTTGTGTTCTTTGGTCAGAACCTATCCCTTAGCTTGTTCAACTACTTTGATGTAGTTGTATCAGAATTAACAATTCTGTTCTGCAGAGATGTGCTCAGTTCTATCAGAATAGTTTTAGAAGCTATTTCTTCTATCTTTAAAGAATATTCTTTTAAAAATTGTTACTTCTTGGACATTTATATATAATTATTCTTAATTGTCCTTAACCACTGTAGTATTTTAACACCAATTTATGTCTCCATGTTTCAAGGACTCTGGTGGGATTTAATGCTGTAAGACAGCATCCTGTGATGACTCCATCTACATTAAGTCTTCTTTGATGGAAATGTACTTAAGAAATAATTCATATTGTCACATAAGCCATGGTTTTACAGTTACCAGTGTGGTCACAAAATAACCCGCAAAGTACCATGTGTTGCATCCTTGAGGTCATTTAAATGCATAGTGCAGCACCTCTAATCTCTCAGCACCCACAGTAGGTCAATGATTAATCCCACATAGGAGTAGAAATCAATTGTGTAATTTACTTATAGAGCAGTATGGTTACTCGGCCTAGTTCCTTCTGCATACTTTCTTTTGGGTACTGTTGTTCAGTCAGAAGGGAAGCTGGCAACTTTTTGCTGGCATAGATGGGTACAAAAGTTATAGAAAAACCTTCAAGTCAACCGAAAAGACACTTAAAAAAAAAAAATCAAAACAATAAGAGCTTTCATGGCATTCACTCCCTGGTATTCCTCCAGTAACATGACTGACATTAAATAAGAATGGATTTGGCACAAAACAAGTCTGAATTAACCCAACATAAATCACACATAGGTTAATCAAATCAGCATGTGTAGGGGATCGAGCTGCTAAGGGAGGATCGTTTTCACAGTAAACCAGTGAAAGACTATGGTGTTGACTAGAATGGGAATAGAAGCAAAAGTGTCCTTTGCTTAGAGACCTGCTCTTCCAAAAGAATGCAGAATATGGTTTCTAGCAAACTTAACAGGAAATTAGTAACAAGATAATGTAGTTTCTATATCTTAATATATCTTTATTTGATGACAGTTAAATTAAAAGTAAATCTCTGTTGTACAATCCTGTTAATACCTTCTTAAAAGAAGGGGAAATAAGGGGGGGATTCTAAAAACTTGGCAAGAAAAGCCAAATAAGGGTCAATACAAATGAAATGAACTATTAACAGTAAAAGTGTTGTTTAGACACTAATTTGTCTATTTTGCCAGTTATATAGAAGCTTAACAGACATTATTGTAACTGCAATAAAGATCTCCTGTTTTGGAAATGCAGGAAAATCTCTGACATGAAAGCAGCCCTTATAAAATCATGATATTATTGTTCAGTTTTCAATTACTATTGTAATCCAGTTAAGTAGAGTGGAATATTCACTGAGAATATTCCTGCTGAGAAATAAGAGTAAGAACAAGAAACAGAGATAAATAAATAATATTTATTTATTTAATTTTTTTTATTTTTTTATTAAAAAAAAATAAAGAACAGAGAATTGTTAAAGAGGACGTACAAAGAAAATTATAGGAATAGGAGTTATGAATCAATCCTTGTTAGGGAAACAAAACACAAACTTAAATTGAAGATTTCAATATTACTCAAAAGTTTGTTGTTATTCTTTCTTCCCTTTTCTCCATTTTGCTAAAATATAGTTTAATATAAATGCAGATTTATCTGTTTTCCACGGGACTTACCTTAAAACTGCTGTTTCCAAATGCAGTTTGCTTGAAATACCTCCATCACAGAAAAGTTAGCCATATATTTCAAATACTATCTGTTATCTGATCTTCAGTACTTTTGCTGGGTACTTCAGTTGTTTTCCTCCTTACCAACTGCATGATAGTAACTCATACTTTGTCTCTGAAAATAAATATACAAATTAAAAACTAAACTTACAAGCTTGAGACCTCTCACCCTCTGAGTTTGCTGTGCTCCTCTTGCTTCGTTACAGACACATGTGTAAACAACAGAATTTCCTGCATCCTTTCTCATCTGCACTATATTGGGACATGGCCAATGGGATTATTTACAGCATTAAGGCCACTCCAAAGTAACTTGAAAAAGATTCTTATTGGTCAGACTTTACCAAAACTAAACCCACATTTTTCATTTAAGTCATTTACACAATATAATTTTTTTTTTGTCATATTAATCCTCAATGAGTATTGCTTTATTCAGTTTTTATTTCTCCCTCCCTTTCTAAATTGAAGACTGTGACCCCGGTCCCCCAAATACTATGTATAAGCTTAAATTAATTATTCTAATCACAGTAGTTAAGCTCAAGGTTGGGTGGATTTTTGTCATTACTTGCTTGTAGTATAACCCTTCAGTTTTAAATATCCTACAAGACTAGTTTTTCCCTCTCCATGACTGTATATCATCTAGTTAATACATGAATTTTTGTAACTGACTCAGTAATTAGCCAGAGGCTGTTGGACATTAATATTAAAAATGTAGTATTTTAGATTATTTGAGATAGGAAAAGAACTAGGTGAGGAAAGGCTAAATATATGGAATTTGAAAAGCTTATTTCTGAAAAAACTAAATATCTTTGCATTAAAATTTAGAGTTACAATATTAAAATAGGAAGCAATAAATATTTCTTTAAAGAATATAAGCGCAAACATTTTTGTAACTGACATGTGACAAAGCAGGACACAACTGCCCCACAGCCAATATCACAGGCCATCTAAATGGCAAGTCCTTGAGTCATAAAACTGATATAGACACAAGTGAAATAATTTGCCATAGCTCAAAAAAGCTAAATATTTTTAATTAAAAAAACCTTATCATGTACAGAATACTGACAATTCATATGTCACCATCTCAGACTGAGAAGCCAGATTTCTTTACTCATAGCTTTAAGGAACATATCTCTACTTCTGTACTAACACCCCACCACCTTTAGCAGCAGTATAGCAGGTAGGCTTTTCATCATGACTAATAGCTATGGCTGCAGGACTCTTCACTTAAGTAAGGGGATTGTCTGATACTGGGATTTTTTGATTTTTCTTTTAATCCATTTTAAGGAAATGAACAAGCTAAACCTTCCACTCCCATCAATTACATGGACATTACATGACTTCCATGACTAACAAAATCTATTCCACTACCAAGAGACAAAAGACATTCAATAAAAAAAGATTAAAACCTCTCTAGACACTTCTATTAAGAAACAACAAAAATCCTTCACAACCAAAAAAAACCAAAACAAAGCAAAAAAGGAAAAAACCACATAAAACAAACAACCCCCCCCACACAAAACAACCCCCAACCAAAGGATTAAAAAAAAAAAAGAAGAAAAACAAAAAACAGCACAGCAAAACCAAACCCCAAGTTTGTATCAAATTAAACAAAAAAACCACCAAACCCCAAATCTAAACAATAAAATAGTAAGATAACTACTTGATGCATCTTCTATGGTTTCTTTAGAAACTACATATATTTCACCTTCCACTAGAATACTCTCTGGCTATATTCTGTTACCCCTGCTGTAGGAAATCAATTCACATTTTAAAAATCAAGTTATAGACACATCATAACTGACACGGTATGCTATTCCTTTGTACCTAATCACATTAAAACCTTTTCATGAGATATAGAACTCATTTTCCACCATTCTTAACTTACTGCAATCTCTGAACGTGTTCAAGAAGCCTGTTCCATTGCCTATACAAATTCTCATTTTCTAAAGCACATGATACTCATTCATTTTATCGGAGAGGAAGCTGAATAACTTTGATCACAACTGAAAATATCTTCACAAGTGAAGATCTGTAGTAACAGATAATTTACCATTCAGAAATAGCAAAGAAAATAAATAGAAAAAGTGTCAGTACACCACATGAAGGAAGCAGTACTATTGGAACTGCTGCTAAGTGTAGGCTGAATTCTTTGCCACAGATGTCTTAAAAATCCTTAAAGCCTCTTTTTCAGTTCTTGTCTCCTGAACATCTATTTTAAGAAGAAGGACCACTATCACTGACTACATTTTGGGAAGGAAAACTGTACTCATCAGGAGAAAAGGCACAAAAAAGAATTATGCATAACAGACCAATAGTAAAGCTATAACCAAAACTCAGGTTCTATTATGTTACATTCCATAGTAAACACCAATTCTTGGACGAATTTTGATTTTATACCATTGATAAAGATACATTCAATTCAATTAAAGAAAATTATACTGTAAATGTAGAAAGTCAACATGAAATTTTATGGATGAAACTATGCAAGTAACAGGTTTTACAAACAGTGATGAAATACATCATCAACTTCTGTAACAGAATCAAATTAAAAACAAGAACCAAAACCCAACAAAACCAAAGAAACTCATACTAAATAAACCTGTGGATTGCAACTCTTCATGACATTAGGGAACTACTAGTGAAAGTATTACGAGGTACTATTAGGGAAAGGTAGAAAGGATTTGATAAACAATTTAAAATATTTACTGGAAAAAAAAAAAAGTGGAATGGTCAGCCACTTTTATATTTTTACTTGCAAATATATTCTTCCTCTTCAGTCTCATCTGACCATTGACCTTGATGTTAGGGCTTAGGGATATCACTGTAATAATTACAGAACAGTTGTTGCCAACATGCAAGTTTGACAACACATGATTTTCACATCGGGAGCTGAACTGTCTTCCTAGAAGTCTCCAGGTGTGTAAATAATTCTAAATCCATCCTAAGAACACTCATAAGCCCATCAAGAGAATGAAACTGTGGTCATTATTTTTTGTAAGAAAACTGAACTGAGAAAACATTATAAAGTCTGAAGTGGTATCAATAATCTAGAACATATATTTTGATACATGGTGTTAGCTGTCAGCTGGACTGTTTCACCCCTGACTAGTGTGGGATAGACTCCCTTCTCTTTGAGTGGATTTGAATTTTGGCAGCACTCCTGACCTGCTTTTCCAACATCCACAGAGAAGCATTAACAGAACATGAAAGCCAAATTTTGAATTTTTAAATTCAAGACCCATTCCTTTGTTGTCACAAAGGAAGGGACCTGATCCTTTTCAGGATTATTGAGCTAATAAAGAAGATTATTTAATTTGTCTCAGAGGAGACAGTTAGAACAAGTCTTTTTCAAGACATAGAAGTTAACAATATTTGTTATATTGATGCAATTTCCTTAGCAGATATAAGAAATTAAATACATTACTGTGCATGCCAAAACCAATAAAGTCCTTCAAGCACAAACAGCACTAAATCAGAACGCTCCTATTAACTTAACTGGAAAATAAAGAGGGGTATGAAGCACTACAATTGTAACCTTTTGAACCTGGGCTTCCTCAAGCATTCTCAAAAAGCACAAATAGCCCAGTTATTCTTTGTTGAAGAAATTAATTTTTAATCATACTATTTTATACTATTCCACACAATTTCACACAAGTGAAGCAATAAACATCACAATACATTTGAAAACATAAGGATAGAAGGTCATCATTTACAGTACTGCTACTCCAGACATACTCTCTTAGACAAAATAAATAGAAGACAATTTGACAGTAGAAGGTACATTCAAGGCATGAAGGAAGAGACGATACAGGCAAAAAGTCATATCATAAAAAGATACATAAAAAAGTCATATCATTTTTAATATCAGTTCCTCAGCAGCAGCAAAGCCTAAATTTACATAACAAAGGAGCAAACCTGTGAAGGAACAATTAGTTACAGAAGGGATAAGTCAATAACAAAAAACACCAAAAATAAGACACCACCAGTCTTCATGCATAGACTAGTCAGTGTGGAAAAACACGGTGCAGTTTTGTTTCTTTGATACAGAAACCAGGAAGAAGACACAGTTAGTAAAATTATTTTCTAGAATCTTTAAAATTAGAAATTAAAGAAAAGGATATTTTTATCCACATTTTTTATAAGTTATAGCACATACTAAAAAAAGCAATCATAACAAAGCTTTGCTTCTATAGCTTTTCAATAAAGCAGTATTAGGTTGACATCATCCATTAATAATACTAACCTAAAAACTTTAGTAATGATCTTCGAACAAAATAATTATCACATAGCAAAAGCATTTGTCATAAACCCTTCAAATCAGACAAGAGGTTATACACTGACAAAACTGAATTACATGAATAAAACCACTTGTGTATTTAACACCTCTCTCCTAGCTACGTAACTTTAAAACAAGCAACATCATGAGGAAACATCTCAGTTTTATTCTAACATAGTGATAAAGCAGAACAGGAAGAAGTTTATCTAGAGATAATACTTTTCTCAGCTTGTTACTCCAATTCTGACTTCACCTGTGCAAGTTGAATTGATTCACAGGTGCAAACAGTCACAGCAGATAAATGTAGATAATTTATCTTGTGCAGGTCTGTGCTGCTGACTGAAGTTCTTCATTTATTGGAAGTGAAACAAGAAGAAACTATATATTACATTTGACTGGTGTTAGGCTATTCAATACTTCACACCATGTATAGCAAAGTTGTGATGAAACTACTTGAAGATTCACTGTAAATATAAGTTTCACCCTCTGTTGTCAATTATACTGTAGTGAAAATTAACACAGAACACCTGAAACTGGATTGCTCGTTACGGGTAAGTATACTTCAACAGGCCTTAACTTGGCAGAACTACCACTGATTCCCAGTATCTAGAAAAGTAAATACAGCAGATTTTAAAATACACTAAATTTGAAGATTTCTGTACACTGGAAGTTATTCCTACACAGTAGTAGAATCTGAGTGTTTTAACTTGGAAAAAAAAAAAAAAACAAAAAAAATCAAGAGAAGCCAGCTCAGTTATTTCAACTGTTTGTGATTTTATTCCAGGTGTCTCCTGACCAGTTGATGGTTATCAAAAAAGTTATAGAATCTGCAAGAGGACAACCCTCAGCAATTTTAAGATGAGAAGTGGAAGTAAAAATGTAAGAAGAATTGTTCTCCATTTGTGATAATCATATTATTTTCTACTGAATGCATATAAAAGTGTTTCCCCTTTCCATAAATAACTTTGCAAATCAGTTTCTAAAGAAATTCTCAATAAAAGTATTTCTGGTACATCTGATGGAGAAAACCCAAATGCATCTTCACATATTTATGACTACAATTTACTGTTTAAGTTGTTGAAATAGCAGCAATATACTTTAGAGGATTTTTAAATGGCATCAAATTAAGAATAAAATTAGCAGTTTCTTTTTTTTATGACGGAAAAATTGGTTTTGGACTGATATTTTGATATAAAAAATTAAAAGGAATTTAGTCAAAGAGATCTGGTTATGCTTGCTCTTCAGTGTAACCAGTGTATAGAAAAGCCATCTTGCAAAACCTTTCATTAACCGCACACAGGTGTGATGTGGCTATGAATCCTAGATTTGTTCATTAACACACTGATTAGAAAGACATGCATATGTGAGTGCAAAGACAAAAAAGACAGCAGAATTTTTAATTTCATGGTCTTCAAACACAAAAACCTAATTTTGAATAAATCCATACTAATCAACACATTTCTATAAAAGAAATCAAGTAATCTCTACATATATTTCTGATGAAAAACATTAAAGGTCCACACTATAATAAAAATCGTGAAGCCTCACCTTTTTAGGGAAAATATATTTATTGATGAGTCATTCATATACACTGATATCTCAGTTTGTGTTCCTCAGATATCAATTACAAAATAAATTATTTTTTTTCAGAAAAGGTTGACAAATACTGCAATGAAGTGTACAAGAAGTATGTGTATCTTCCGACACTGCATTGGGAAGGCTGCGGAAGGAGATGCTACTTTGCCTCCTTAGAATGCAACTACTATTGATAAGTAGTTTTAGGAACAATATTTTCCTCCCCCTCCCTCCTATAACCTATGAATAATAGTATCTTACAGAAGAATACCACTGCTTCTTACAGGAGATTGTAACAGCAATGTGATGTGGCTAGTGTTTCATCAGACCATACCTAAAGCAGGGAAGAAGTCTAAATTTGTATTATAAACCATCTATCTCCCATTCTGAAAAAACAATTATTTCCAATTTTTCACAGTAAATGAAACCTCATAATTTTCCTGTTTGATCTAAAAGTAGTTATTTCTTTTACTAGGATAGCATTGCTGTAGGTATTCAATATTCAAACAGCAACAGGGTCTGCCACAAATACTTAATCACTCTAAATACAGTTACTAAGTTTAAAAGTTATGGTTTATTCACTTTTACAAGAAACAGTATCTCTCTGGCCATAGGGCTACCATTTTCAATACTGAAAACATCTTATATCTTCAGCATTTTAAGTGACAAAATTTGGCAAGATTGTAGGTTCTATGTTATTAATTAAAAGGATGTTTCCATTTAGGTTTATGAATATCTGGACTTCACCTGTATCTATTTCAGGAAAGAAGCTATCATAATTAGGTCTTTAAATCAGCAGATTATAAATTACATCTGAAGAAATATGTGTCCCTGATTTTTTCCTGTACTCCAAACTGAAAATGACTACCAGCAGCATACTGATTTCTGAAGTTAGTGTCTTAGCATCACTTATAGGTCAACAGCAGTTAGTAAGGCCATAAAAAGTATGAATGTTTTTAAGACCTTGCTCCACATTCTTGTGATGACTTTGATTAGGTCAGTTGTCCTTACCCAGGATTAAATCAAAATTAGAACACAGATCACATTTGTAGGTAGGAAGTCAAGCATGAGTTTGGTTTTCGGTCTTCAATAGGATCAATGTTATTTGTTTTTCATACACAACTAATACCTACAACAACAGAATACTTGTATCTTTCTGCAGTTTTTGTTACTTAAGGCTATTCTGCACCACTAAAGCATGATCCCAAATGTATGTTTTTTGGATAATTCAATAAACAATTTTAGTTAATAAGTAAATTCTCAGTAGCCTAATGAGAAACAGGAATCTCTTCTTGCAAGCTTTTACTTTATTATTTGTTAACCCACCTGTTATTGTAAAAACTAATCACAGCTTCAAAACAAACACCAAGACTATCAATTGCAGCATAAGACAGTAGTACCATGAAGAGATACACAAACTACTTCCAAGGGTATTACTGAAGAGAATTAAAAAAAAAGATAATGCATTGGCCTGGGCAGTGTCAGGCACATGTCTTGAACTAAGGTTGCAGTGCAAATCACTTTTCAGTTGTGACAGCAGGTATAGTATTTGTGTCTGTACTTGCATGTTACAAATAAACTGTAAGAACTACAGCGTACCATGAGAAGTCATTGTAAAAGACAGCTGACATTAAAGACATGAATCTTTGCTATAGATTAAAAATACCCTTTTATTAAATGTACTATGCACAGTTTTTCTGTCTTTCCGTATAGTCTCACAGCCATCTCTATCAACATTTTAAAGTTTACCTGTCAGTAATGGTCTGAACAGATGAATACCCATGAAGACAGTGTGATGCAGCTAAGGGTCAAGATTGTTATAAATGTCTTGCATCTAAGATAACCCACATTTCTTGCAGTACATCTTTTTCAAAAAACTCTTCCACAGAATCCCTCAGTAATGAGGAGCCCCTTGCTAAACTAAGCTATTCTAACTGTACCCTTGAGAGCCCTAAAGTTAACACATATGAAAGTGACTGCTGTGGGTTAGCCTGAGAAGTACATTCATTTTCCAGGAAATTATTAAGATTACTACTGAGTTAATTGAATGGTTATGTTCAATGGGAAGACAACAATAAGAATTCTGAGTCCAGTTTAAATGTATTTTCTATACCAATGAGACTAGAGATTTGATCATGTTGTTTTATGACTTTTTTTAATAAAATGGAAAAGGACACTGTTTATTACCTGCATTCTGGGCTTGTCAGGGACTGAAATGTCTTCATCTTTTCTAAAGGAGTACTACAGACTGATATGTATACATTAAAAATGTTTAGTCTTTTGTTTAACGATTTATTTTACATTTTAACTTCATCTTTTCAACAGCAAACTGTTCAGCACAATCTTGTAATTCTGCAGAGTATTCTCTCAATAATGTATTCTGCTTAATCTTATTCTTTATTTATTCACAAATAAGTGCAGTGTTCTGTTATACGTTTTGTGACCAAATTACCTCTCCAACGCAGAACCTCCCCCCCTCTCCCATTCATGCATATATCTGTGGAAATATTTTAGTTAAATGTATAGTCTGACTACAAATTATTTTAATTTATATGAAAAGGGAAATTAGATAGAACGCTGATATACACTGAAATTGGAGATGAAACCTACTACCACCTGATTACCATTCCTGACAGTTGTGTGTATAAATAAAAGGAGAATATAGAAGTATATCAAGCAGAGATAATTAAAATTGATGAAAAATATTCATAAACCTTATACAAATATGCTTTCATACTCAACAAAACACTAATGAAATAAGAACACCTTATCTTTGACATGAGTAATTTTTTTCCTTACTGGCTTTAGCAAATGTTAAATCCTAAGACGAGACACATGACATCAGGTTATTTAAAATCAACTACTTACTTTCGGCTTTAAACTGTTCTTTACGGGGACCAAGATCTTACATCTGGGTAATAATTAATGAATTCTGGTTTATAAATCTAAATAAAATTGTAATTTGACATGTTAGTCCTTAGTTACTAACTTTTCCAGTTTCATCACATACAGTTAGAACATATCTTATATATGCCCAGGTGGCTTGTGGCCTCCAAGGCTAAATTATATCATTTCCACGTTAGAGATGGAATACCACTTTCAGAGCACATTTACCTTACTTTATTTTAAGTAAGAGATCATTATCTTCCAAAGGTTGAAATTCTAAGCAAGATGTGGAAATGGCTCAACAAGATTTAATTAGCAAGCAGAAGGATACAGAAACTGAAAAAAACTGCTTTCAGCAGATTATAATCCTGTAGATACCTGATTTTCATGATGAGTGAGAACACCTGCATCTGTTAGCTTTTACTGCATTTCCCGCTGGGGCTGTCCCTGGGCAGCTGTGGGGAGTCTCAGTGAAGTGTAGATCCTTTCTGGCAAGGAATGCAGAACCACCAAAGGTGCCTAGCCTGAATACCTTGTACTAGAGACCTAGATTTCTCCACGAGCATAGGAAACAATTTTGTTCTGATCCACTCCCAGTCACTTACTACTTCCCCTTAGTTCTTTGACTGGTGCAATATCTCTATATAAAACCAAGGAGACACATGACAAAATTTCCTCTCCTAAAGTTCATTCCATGTCTGTTTGTTTGGTTTTTTTTTATATAAGGCTGAGCACACAGTTAATTTGTACTAGTATGGTTTACTAGCATATAATATTTCATCTGAAGTATGTTTGATTAAGTATATTTTCTGTGTCAGATGAATACTAGATTTAACTGAGGTCAGAGAACATTTATAGGAACATCTTAACTTCTGAGGCTAAAAAGCAGAAAAGATTATGATTATGCTGATATTTTATGCTATTAAGGATTCACTGTCAACCAGTACCAACAGTGCCACCAAAGAGATGGTGATAGCTTGCTCCTACTTTAAATACAGTATTTTTAATGTTGAAGACACTGAACAATTTTGCATTTTGGCAACTGGATTTCCTGTTCAAACTCTCCTCAAAGCCTTGTTAGGTGAAAGATCATCTAAATATATGAAAGAAGATCTTTGGGAGAGATAACATATCTTCAAAAAGCTTGCCCAAAATTACTTTTTTTTTTTTTTAACAATGTAAAAATGTCTAATACAAAATGTTAACTGCATGTGTGAGTACTGCCTTTCTTACTCAATATTTATACATTTATGTGTTTTATAATTCTCCTTATGGCAGTCCAATCACCCACCATACTAATACAACTAAATACACAAACAAACTGAGGTTTGTAAAAGTCAACAGAATACAACTAAGAAAGATAATAGGTTATCTAATATTAAACAGAACAAGGTTACATTCAGTCTTTCTGTGTGTTTCCTGATGTAGACTACAGATAAAGTTAGAAGTTATTCTGGTACTTCTTTCTTTCCCTGTGAGCACATAACCACAGTTAGCTCAGGGTTTTTTCCACTAACAATATTAATATTCTAGAACAGGAGAAATGGGGAATTTTAATAGAATTAGCTAATAAAGCAGTTTAAAGAGTATGTTATCTATGAAACTGTGCTGAACAAGAAAATCTTTCTTACATATAATCTTCTACATATGCTATGATACAAGCAATTTATAAACTTGCAAAACTGAACTACTGAGTTATGAAACAACTAGATTTTTTGATAATATGTTTTTGGTTATATTATTGTTCATGTAATATTTAAAATAACTATTTACCTATATATTTATCTTTCGTTGTTCTGATAGTGACCAAACATTCTCTAGGAAACACTTGCTTCTGGAGCAATAACTGTGCTTCAGAAGTCATTGTTTATAAATATAATAAGGTATGAAACTAGAGATTCAGATTCTGACAAAGAAACCTTAGCTATAGTTGCAATAAAATGATGGCTGTTGTCACCATGGCAAAATACAAAGAGAAAAAATGTTGTAAATGGAAACTTTTTTAACTTCCAAATAAAACTGACTCAGCAGTAAAAATGTTCTGGCACAATTCTCAGCACACAAGCTTTCATTTCCAAACATGTGAAAAAAGTAAATTCTGCCACCTTTTGAAGATTGGATATAAGGTATTGTGTTTTCAAATGTTTTTTGCTAATTTATACGGCTATATTCTGGGAGGCTTACATGTTTACAGATAGTTAGAAACATATTCTCTTTCAGCTTGTGGTTTCTGAATCGGAAAAGATTAAAGTGGCTCCTAAATGAGTTTTAATAAAACTTTTTATGGTTTAGTTAAGACAGTCCTGATTGGAGCTGACTATTGAAGCTGAGACAATGGTTTAGGTACTTGGGCTTAAGAATAACCTGTTTAAATGAAGGATACCAAAGAAATTTGATAAACAGTTAAGTAACTTTGTAAATTATTTATCCATAATTATGTTTACCAGACTTAAAAATTAGTAACAAAAAAATGTTTTGCTGTTCTGTGGAACACTATGTACCTTATGCACTGTGAGTCAGACTATTGTATCCAAACTCAACAGTACTGAGTAATCATATATAGCATCTGTACTGTCAAAATAAGCATAAAAATCAAATAACATAATAAATAAGCCACAATTCTTGCATGCTTCATTTCCAGAAATTAACACTATGAGCAGACACTGAAGAGTGAAGATGAACTATGTTATTCACTGAATTCCACCCAGTCTGAACTTGTAATGATACCAGGACAATATAGAAGTGTTTGAATAAGAATTAAATCTCTGTGTTGTAAAGCACAATAGATAAGGAAACTGTTCCAGCAGAGTTTGGCTGGGGTGCATGAAATAGTAGATCTCAGTTCTTCGTCTGCAGATCTCAGCAAGAAAACCCAAATCTCTACAAAGCAGATTTCAACAAAAGCAAAAGTATCATTATTCTCATCTTCCAACAGAGATATTAGGTGGACAGTTACTTGTACTTACAGGCATCTCAGTAGTAGAACCATGAAAAAAAAAAAAAAAAAAGTACTGCATTGTCCTGAGTATCAATGCAGTAGTACTAACCGGTCTATATTACCCCCCTCATGGTTAAATTTCACCTGCTCCTTGAATCGATACTAATACATTCATTATGAGACTGTAATATTTCTTTTGGACATCCTGCGCCTTGATGAAGTCCTGCACGTAGGACTTTTAACTACTCATACTCTCTGAATACAGTTTTGTGTGAGGTGTCGTGGCACCACGGGGGCTGGGGTGGCAGTAAGGGCTCCCCACAGGTCTGTCAGGCCCTGTCCCAGCAAGGAGCGGGGCAGCTGGGCGCAGCTGGGGGCATGGGGCACCTTCCTGGGGACAGGGATGGGGACAGGCTGAGGCCGGGGGGCAGGCCTGGCTCAGGGGACCCGCGCTCAGGCAGGGCAGGGCTGTGGGGGGCTGGGGTGTCACTGGGGCAGGGGCCACAGCAGAGTGCTGGGCTGTGGGCAGTGTGGGGGGAGCGCAGGGAGCGGGCAGGGACAGACAGGGCTGGTGGCGCCTCAGGGCCGTGGCACAAGGCATCTAATGATGTCATCTTGTCCAATTCAGTCAATATCGGATATTTTAAAACAAATCAATGTAAAGCAAAAAATGTATTACAGAAGTCAACTTAATTACATATATGAATTTAAAAAGATGCAATTGTCTTTGATACCATGACCTCACACTTTAATACAGGGACATGAAATTCAAAGCTAGACTTTTAATAGATCATACTCGTTTGATGAATCCAGCATCTTAAACCATTTATGCTGTGTTCTTTTGCCCGTTTTTCCCATCTTTGACTGATTTTTGGTTTCACTGCCTTCTTGGCTTCTGTACCAGTACTTTTCTCACAGTAACTTCTCTCATTAATTACTGTGTGTCCCTCTGCTGTGGAGTTCAACTGTTCAAGATCCATGGACTTAGTTTGTACGACCCCTCTGCCTGGCCTTGGCTCCAATTCACTGAGAAAATTCTTGTTTAGGTGTGAGAAAGCAGGCTAGCTAAAATTGGGCAAGATAAGGAAAGTAAAAACAGATGGAACTGCAACTGTTGACGCAGCAACATTAACAGCTCCAGGGCTCAAACAGAAAAGTACAGATGTAAAACTGTAAGACCTCTCTCTCCTGCCAGCTCCAGGGAACCGGAAGACACTAACTCAGCAGCAAGGCAGATCAGCCCATTTGGAGGAACCTGGCCCTTCCCCAGCTGACTGACAGCTTGTCCGGCCCGAAAGGACTCAGCTGCTTTCATAGGGTTGCAAGCACATTAATACTTAACCTAGGAGCTTGCTAGTTCTAGCCTGTCTTCATGTGTCATCCAACAAAAAAACCCTCTTCGTACCCCTCCATTGTATGTTGCTACAGAGTCTCTGCTCATGGTGAAAGCTGCCCAAATGGAAAGAAGAGAAGGGTTCACAGCTTCCAACAAAGGACGCTGTGTCCATTGTACAGCTAGCAAAACATTTACTTGTCCTATGAGAAATTAGACTAAAAAGCAATTATTATCCAGAAATTTGTAACAATCAACTAAAATTACAGAGGAAAAATTTAGAAAGGATAAAATGAAAGCACTTAATGTCTTCGTAGTAACATCAAAAGTCAAAATTAATGACTGAAAAAGATCACAGAATCACAGAATGGTCAGGGTTGGAAGGGACCTCTGGACATCAGCTATAGCCCATCCCCCTGCTAAAGCACATTCACATAGAGCAGGCTGCAGAATCACGTCCAGGCATGTTTCGAAGGTCTCCAGAGAAGGAGACTGCGCAACCTCTCTGGGCAGCCTTTTCCAGTGCTTCTTTACCCTCAAGGGAAAGATAATCTTCCTTATAACCAGATGGAAGTCCCTGTGTTGCAGTCTGAGCCCATTGCCCCTTGTCCTGTCGCTGGGCACTACTGAAAAGAGCCTGGCCCTGTCCTCCTGCCACTCACCCTTAAGATATTAAAAGACCTTGGTAAGACCCCCTCTCAGTCTTCTCCAGGCTAAACAGGCCCAGCCTTTCCTCTGAAGGGAGATGCTCAAGTCCCCTCATCATCTTTGTTGCCCTCCACTGGACCCTCTCCAGTGGTTCCCTGTCTCTCCTGAACTGGGCAGCCCAGCACTGGACACAGCACTCCAGGTGCGGCCTCACCAGGGCAGAGCAGAGGGGCAGGATCACCTCCCTCCACCTGCTGACCATGCTCCTAATGCACCCCAGGATCCCTTTGACCTTCTGGGCTACCAGGGCACACTGCTGGCCCATGGGCAACTTGGTGTCTCTCCCAGGACCTTCTCTGGAAGGCTGCCTTCCAACAGGTCGGCCCCCAGCCTGTGCTGGTGCATGGAGTTGTTTCTCCCCAGGGGCAGGACCCTACACTGGCCTTTGCTGAAATTCCTGAGGTTCCTCTCCACTCAACTCTCCAGACTGTCGAGGTCTCTGCTGAATGGCAGTGCAGCCACCTGGTGTGTCAGCCACTACTCTCAGTTTTGTATTGTCAGCAAACTTGCTGAAGGTAGACTCAGTCCCTTCATCCAGGTCATTGATGAGTAAATTGAGCAGCGTTCCCCATGTTGGCCTGCCCTTTAATCTTTATCCATAAGCTCTCAACTTGCTCTTCACCCACCCCTAGGCAGAGCTCGATACATTCCAGTTGTTCCTTCAGACCTCTCCTTGCTGGCCTGTCTTTCATAATAAGTACACAGCCAGCCATGACAGCATTCCAGTCATGCAAGCTATCCCACCATATCTCTGTGACTGCAGTGAGATCATGGCCCTGTGACTGCACACAGATGTCTAATTCTTCCTGTTTATTCCCTGGTGTACAGGCATTTCAGAAAGGTAATCGAGCATGCAGGCTTCCCTGGAGGCGTGCAAGTGGACCCATTATAACCACAACCCCCTTGAGGTGGCTGGCCTTCTGGTACTTATCTAGGGAGGCAGTTAAAGAACATTATACTTCTGCTCTGGTTGGCCTGCTTATGGCATGAGTATTGTGCCATTGTACCCCTCACTCCAAGTCCTTCAGTTTAAATATTTAAATATATAAAATATTTTTTCATTTCAAAAGGTGTATTTAAAGATATATTAAAGATAATTTTATTCAAAGTAGTTCCATTTTTAGAATTTAAGCCCCCTTTTCTTTGCACCCATGAAATATTAACTGAAGACAACCCTTTTTCATCAACAGTTTTGTTGTTGATATTAATTTTTCAGTGAAAAACATTTTGCTGAAAAATAATTTTTTGTATTTGCATTTGGTGTGCGTCTTCCATTAAAATAAGGCAGAATAAGGCATGGTAGCTCTAGAAAACTGAGTTTTTGGAAACCATGTATACATCAACACTATGGAAGAACCCATATAGAAACTGATTTTCTGTTATTGGCACCCATGTTCTCAATGTAAGTAGTTAATAGAAGTATGTCTAAATCAGTGTGGAGTGACACAAACCATTCTGATGAAATTCTATTAAATTCCTACAGGTATCTGGAGACATAAATTTCTCAGAATATCTAAATCCTTGCTAATTTATGTTAGCCCACTATTTCCCTTTCTTGAAACTAAGACCCCAAGACACAGTGACTGTGTTTTCTGGGAAAGTCTCTGGGATATCAGGTTATTAAATTCTGTCCTTTACATCCTACTTCAGACTTTACCTGGGACTCCTGCCTCCCATAGTTTCCTTCATGTTCATGGATATTTCAAATTCACCCATATTGTATTATCAGGTTGAATGATAAAATGATTCTTATAAAGACAGATGATAATAAAAATATAAAAAAATAATGTAAAACTACTTTATAAGCAATGATAGATGGTGAAATTTTATATCTGGATAAAGGAATGACAGAAATTTCAAAAACTTTGTTTCACGTAATGTGTCAACTTCTCCCATGTTCTGTTTTCACTCTATAAGAACTTAAACTCCTTTATCCTTTTTTTCAACTTGGTATAATGCAGGGAATATTTCTAGATCATACATAACATTGACTTATTTAACTCAAAGCCAAAGTAAATCTTCCCAGAGTGACATTTTAAATTATATGTGTAGTTTATATGTTCATATTCTTCAGGGCTAATGTTCTGAACAGCATATATTTTCTCTCATGAGATTTCTCAAAAGAAGGGATTAGAGTGTGCTTTACAAACATTAGCTCTCACAACAACCTTACAATAATAAATTTTTTTGTGCCTTTGGAGATGAAGTAAATGCTTACAATGTATGTCACACAGGAAGTAAATGACAGATGATATGGAATTCAGGCTCCTAGACTCTGTCAGATTAGAATCTTTAAACAAATGTGCAGAAACTCAGCTCTTAGATATGGAAGGAAAACAGTGCCCAAACAAGCAAATAAATTTGAAAGAATATAAATAAAAATGATGGGAGTTTGGGGTGGGGTTTTTTCAATTCAAACAAGTCTGTATGATTTCCTACCAGAACATAATATTTTTAGATCAATAAAAGCAGGATAATTTCTCACATGAATGGAAGAATTGGAAGAGAATAACAGCAACCTTCAAAAATATTCTTACCACATATCACATTTAGTTCCTTATTATGTTAGCTCTTTCCCTTATGATGTTAGCTCTTACAGTTTCTGCTGCTGCTACTAATCACAGGATGCTGACATGTGTACAACTAGCTTCTGCCAGTGCAAGCGAACTGTGGTAAGCATGCTGTAATTCACAGTCCCAAGATGTTGACAGACCGGTTGGCAAGCCAACAAAACATTACTTTCTTTTGCAGCTTCAAAGCCTGAGAGGAGGACATAGAGTTCTGTGAAAATCAGTGGGATGCTGGAAAGCTAAGGCATAAAATAAGCTGTTCGTTGCAAAGATGCTGGCCATCATTCCAGAGGGGATATCACAGATCTAACTTCAACAAAACATCTGGCAACATGGTTGTTTCCTACACAGACTGAAAAAAAATAGGCTGAGAAAGTTTTTTTAGCCTGGTCTCCAGCTGCGTGTCGGTTTTGTGTACTACCAGTTAGTAAAACAGTAATACTTTATTCATGTATATTGTATTGTCCATCTAATTCTGTACCTTGTGCAGGTGTCTTCCTGACAAGACAAGTGTGTCCTTTTGAAATTTTGGTATTTTGGGACAGCATTTAGAAAATTCTCCTGTAATTATACTTCTGTTACATGAGGTTGGAATCCTAAAAAACTCTCTAGTCACTATTTAAACTCTTGACTGGCAAATGCTGAATTTTTGCATGTGTAATTGTGCCTTAAACCCCAAAAAGGATGGATAATGTATGTTAATACTTTCAGATTAGTTTAAAGAAAAATAAATCTTACTTTTGCACCATGGGATAACATTAACCTTAATTCTAAGCCTCTAACCTCAGGGCAATGGGAGATTACAAAGCTAGGACAGAGCAAAGGTCATCCCAGCCCAGTACTGAATGTCTAGTGATAGAAAATGTCTGGCTCTAAAAGACAATTCACAGTATTGTTATGTTCACTTGGATGTTTAAAATACCACAGAGATCTTTGTGGATTCTGCTACATCCTTCTATTCAAACAGAACAATCCCACTTGTGCTCTGCAGCCATCAGCCCCTGCCCCCTAACACCCCGGTAGGGCCAGCCTCCAGCTCCCACAGCCCTGCCCTGCCTGTCTCAGCCCCCAGGGATGCGCGGGCTGCCCGGCGCTGGGGCTGCCCCCCATTGCCCTGCTCCTGGCTGGGGCGGTAGGACGAGCCCTGGCTGCCGGGCCCTGCCCTGATAGAGCCATGGGGAGACCCACTGCCCTCCTGGCCCCCTTGGCCACCAGCCCTCGCAGAGGCCTGATGGTTTATGGTGGTCCAGGGGTCCTCAAACTACGACCCGCGGGCCGGAAACGGCCCCCCAGGGTCCTCAATCCGCCCCCCCTTGGTATGTACAGAACCCCCTTGCCCCCCCCACCAGCGGTTGGGGGGGGAAAACCAAGCAGCCACAGATGATTGCTTGCCACTTCATCTGCGCGCTGGCCCCCTGGTTAAAAAGTTTGAGGACCTCTGGTACACTGTTGATGGATGCCCTGGTGGCCTGCTCCTCAGCTCTTCTGCCCATGTGCAACCATGGAAAGACGTCCTGCATGAAAGATTGGGAATGTAACATGATCTAAGTCCTGCATAACATTCTGCAGCAACCCTCAAAAGAAGACAACTTTTCTTATGCAGAAAGTATACTGAAAGAGATATAATACAGAAATTGTAATAGTTACCTACCAGCCAAAGAGGTCAATTTTCTTTAACACAGTGTCTGTTTTTTATCACAGCTATTAAATTAGGACACCACAATCTACATGCATCCTGCTGGTTCTAGAAATAGAGCTCTGCAGATGTTTGCTATTATGCACAATTTAGAAACTATTTCATCAAAGAAAAAAAGACCTGGGAATTGATCACCCTCTATATCAAAGGGCCCTTGAAGAAGCAAAAATGTCAGAATCATTACAAACAATAAAAATTTACTTGCATGTCCATCTAAAATAATGTAACGTTCTTATTAAATAAAAAAATAATTGTTCTTTTTCGGTTTGTTTTTGTTTTTGTTTTTTTCACCACACAATCATATTACAGCCCATGCTATGGTATGTCTATAAAACCTCTCCATCAGAAGGAGAAAGAAAATACTTAGGTATCTGGTGATACATGGACATGTGCAGACAAAGAGTTAAGAAGTTAACCTATTCAAATTCAAGAACTTGCATAACTTAAATGGGATTATTCTTGTGAGGTTAATGAGATTTATAGGTGCTGAAATTACAGTGGTCAGCATCAGGAGGTTATTTTGTTCACATTTAATCTATTATCAGGATAATAACTTATAGTAAACTATTTAATAAAATAAATCTGAATGTTTTTCTTTCTTTGCTTTTGTTTACAATTGTTTCCTTCAAAATATTTCAGACTCTTTATCCTTCGCAAAACTAGAAAATATTGTCTATGCAATTTCTAATCTGCATTGTGAGCATACACTTAATGGTAAATAGTAACTGACTGCTTTGGCTGGTAGGATCAAATAAAATTAAAATCAAATTTCTAATACAAATGCTTGTTTATTGCATTTTATGTCAGCTGTGATATTTATGTAGATTTGGTTATTAATGGCTAATTATGAAAATTAAGTTGGGCACATAAAAGAATCCAAAATTGGTAGAAGTATATTTTAAGCAAATTGATTAAAAATTAAAACTATTAGGCATCTCATTATTCGCTTTATAGTGAATACAACATTTAACAATCGAATAATTAGAAAAATTTACTAGCTACTTAGCTACTAAAGCTGTCATCTTGATTGTACAGGCATAAGTAATTTCTTCAGATGAAAATTACATAAAAGAACATCATTATTATTAGATGGACTCTTAACATGCAAAATGTCTATTACAGACTACGCGCAATAAGAACAATGTCATGTATCACAAAATGCAGTATTTCAAACTAAAAAATGTATTCTTTATACTTCAAATGTATTTGTTGCTAGTTTTGAGATACAATATAGGTAAGTTCTAAACGTATGCTGTGACTTTTCAAGGCAGTATAGTTATAACAGAACACAAGACTTTTGGCATCATTTGTAGATTTCTCCCTTTCATGTAAAACACCCCTGGTTCATCTGCACTTCTTCCCTTCACCAGTGCAGTGTATTTCCCAAACATGTAGCTGAATGGCTACCTATTAGAATCAGTGGTTTTGCACTCCAGGTGCTAGTTTTGGCTTTTGACATGGTTTTATTACAGGACTCTGGGTTATCTCGCAAAGCTGCAGAGCATTAGGCATGGGTTTTTTGTGCGTCCCAGTTTCCCCATCTCCAAAACAGGAAAATGCTTTCAGATTTTCTAGGAATCTTGCTTTATAGAATCTACATATTGTTACTTATATGGGAACAAGGAGTCACGGGAAGCAAGAAACTTGAAAATCTGAAATACTTTCTGCTTCTAAAGAATCAGATAAACACATAAACTTTATTTTGTCACCAGAGGGCAGCTATGTTTTGATTCATGAAACCGTTATATGGAGGTTCTAAAACAAGGATGGTCTGCATCATGTCCAGAGAGAGCATTCCTCTTCTGTAAAGCTGTACCTCAGCAGTACCTGCTTGCTACTGTAGTACCACGTGTCAGCTGTCTAGAACATGATTTAGCCTAGAAGGAGTTCTTGGTCCCTTGACGGCACTAGTCAAGGTAGCCCTCTCCATCTAATTGATTTGTCCCTAGGCCACAAGTGGAATTTTTATGTAACCTGCAGTGTGCCAAATCTAGTATATTTGGTTCATGACTTCATGATCAGCAGTTACAGATCCACTCCGGTGTGACTGGTGAAGGACACTCTTAGTCAGAGGGTGCTGCCCACAGAGGCAGCCAACAGACAAGGTAGTTGGCACAGTAGGGTCCATAGAAAGAGACAGATGTTCTGCCAAGAAGAGCATCCCGGTGCTCAGCAGCGGTGATTTCCCACGGAGCACAGTCCCCAACCACCATTGGAGGAATGACCCACACAGAGCAGAGGGCTTGACCCAGACCAAGCTCCTGAAGGACCTGGAGTTTTACAGGAATGTGGCTGCAGGGGTGCCCGGGGCCTCTTGCTGAGGCTGGGGCAGGGGCTGATGGGCTCCCTGCCTGCCTGCTCAAATTGTGACCAAGCAAAGGAGCTGCAGGAGGAGGTCACCAGGATGTGCAGCAGCACAGGTTAAGAGAAATTGATTTATGTAAGGGCACATGGAAAGCGAAAGCACCTGCTTCATTAAGGTCATCATCTGATCAAGGACCTTTTCAATGTATTGATCATTCTTTACTCAATAATGAGTAAAGAGGAAAACCATAAACAAAGGCCCACAGAGACACAAATCTGGTCACAAACAAGGAATAACAGAGACAATGCCAAGGACCAGGAAGCTTCCAGCTGTTAATTGATGAGCAGTCAAGAAACTGTAGGCACACCTTTAGAAAGGGTCAACCTGGACCTTGTAACTGGTAAGAAGTAGGAAACAAGAGGAACATGGGTATTTGGGATATTCAAAGGCAGCCTGTGCGACCATGCAAAACTTTTGAATGAATGTTTAGGGGAAGAGGATTGGGGAGGAGCAAAGTGGGAAATAAGCAGAAAGGCCTATAAAAGGGGCCAGTCACATATAAAACATGACCAGCCAGTGCATTTCTGTGTCCTGGATTTTGCACAGTTCCATCAAGTTAAAGAAGAACTTCTTGTCAAACAAGTTGATGTAAATTCCAAAAGCATTACTTCTTTGGCTGCAACCATCTTTCTCTGTTGAAGAAAACCATAACTTGCAAGTACAGGCATTTAGTTTTCTAGTCAGGTCTAGAAATCATCAAGATGTACAAGTAATCTCTGTTTTAATTATTCTGAATCAGGTCCTTAAGAATTTACTAATAACTTTTGTCTGTGTGCCAATTTGACTTTTTGCCTATTTACTGACTCAAATTTCAAGGTTCCTATTTGCCAGGTAGCATCTGAACACCAAGAATACTTTTAAATTTAACTTACCACACTATTGCTAATGTATTTTGACTTAAATTACACCACCAGCTATGTTAACCAATATTAATTCAAAGCATATTTTCTTATGGTTTATTGTCCTTTCCTCCTATATGCTGGATATTTTGCTAGAAAATTATGTAGCTAAGTTGGGGACAACATACTGTTAAATAACTTTTTACATTTCCTCTGGATCTCTTAAAAATACAATGAATCTGTTCAGGTTCCTATAGTCAGATGGACAAGTTTTCAATCTGAAAATTGAAGTGTAATAAATACAAATAGAAATCTTGACAGGACAGCTCCCTAGAGTTTCATACGTTTCTTTTGCATTAATTATTCTCTTGGAGTTTCAAACTATATCCAATCAGTGTTGTAACATAGAGGAAATCATTGCACTAAGCATAACAGAAATTCGAGTGTGAAAACCACTCCTCAACTGAAGTGCAATGGTAAGCATTGCAAAAAATCACTTCAAAGTGTCTGTAAACTTTTTCTAAAAAAAAGGCTGCATTAACTAGCCCCAAAAGACTGTCAAATGACATCATGGGCACAGATCTGATAACTGCCAAATAAAACAACAACAACAAAAAAAAAAAACCAAACAATAAGAACACAGAAAGATTATTTCCAATAAAAAACAACTGCAATGCCAATTTTGTTTCACCAAGGTAAAAGCTGTAAAATCACATTCTAAATTTGGGTAAGAATATTCCTATGATACTTGTATTTCTTGATGTGAATCATATGTTCATCTTAGCTGCACAAATTCAGTTTGACTCCTACCCTAAGTAAAATATAGATAATTAGCATTTAAAACTTACTTTGCAGCACATGCCCATGTGGAAAGAGTGGATGGGCATTTTTTTACCTAAAAGCTAAGTGTAGCTGCTGGTTAATAAGGCCATGGCTGCATGATGGTGCCTGTCCACCTGCTTGTGGCCATGCCCAGCTGCATTACAAGGAGGTCATGAATCTGCTGGAGCTGCACAAACAGGTCCTTGTGTATGGGTGTCAAGAGGTGCTGTGGCAGGACAGCTGCAGGGATGGAAACTGGCAGAAGCTGCTGTCACATCTCAGGCATTGCTCCAGGATCTGCCTGACAGTCTGGGCATCGTGTGAGAGGAGAGCTAAGGTTAGTATCCCATGTAATTACATATTATGCTGTGTAATTACCTGTAATTGCCTAATATTTATAAAATGCCGTACTTATGGAGTATTATTAAAACTCTTCTATGGTAGCATTGCTCTGTTCTTGTCAGTGTTTCTAGTGTAGAAAGCACTTCCTTTATGTACTAACACATCAATCTGGGCATTAAACTGGTTCTGACATAACGTTTTGGTCATCATTTCAATCTCTTAAAATGGACAAATCAGAAACAAAACATATAAACTGAATGCTAAAGACATGAAAACCAAAGACTGAATATTCTAACATTACATTTTTGAAGAAATACATTTTTACTTCGCTTTGCTTATATGCCCAAATTTCTCCTCCATAGAGCTCTGATAGGGAGGATGCAAGAAAAATACCTATGATCAGCCGTGAGAATCAATATCCAACATATACTCGATAATATGTAAATGGTCTCAATTTAATTTTCAGATTATGTAGTACCAAAATATAGGAGGTTCTACAGTGATATATTATAAATGCTAAAACAAACTGTAAAGTAAACCCAGACAAAAAAAATTGTAATACACCCAAGGACCACCAGGTGCCTCTGTAATAAAAGGAATGTAAAATGTAATGTTTAAAACAAAAATGCAATCTCCAACCCACCAAAAAAAAACCCAACAACCAAACTCAAAACCCAAACCAACCCCTAAGGATCAGTTGAAGATGTTATAAAAACTAACGTTATGTGTAAAGGTGAAATGTTAATATCAGATCAGCCAAATTCTGCTGCCAGTGTCAACAGTATTAATGCCATCACAATTAAGTTTTCAATTTGGATTCTACTTCATGTTGCACCTTGCAAAAACTGCATTCTCATGCAAAACGTAAAAACTCCCCAAAGTGTACCAGATAACATGCAATCATCTGTTTTTCTAATTAGACGTCAAATTATTCCACTACAAGTTTATCACTACTTTGAATTTAGCTGTGATTAATGACAACCGTATTACTAGTTTAGTTCATTTTATGAAACACACTTAGGATGTATCTATAGGAAGGTACTGACACACTTAAAGTGGTACAAACCCAGAATCATAAATGCAGTCACTACAGCAAGATACTACATAACAGTACAGCTTATTTCTGTAATGGAAGAGAAATAAACAGCACTAATATAAACTGTTTATAGCAGCATAATTTTGCACATTATCTACTACAAAATTCAATAATTAATGATAGTTACTGATATTCTTGCTTGTAATATTACCTGTATTACATATGAAGACACAAGAAGAGCAGACAATGTGTATAAACAAACTGAAAATCTTGCATCAGCAAAAAAGCTCTGAAAAGCAGCCTTCAGCAGGCCACAAGGTTAAGCTTGTATCTTGTCTTTGTTGAATCTCCCCATCTACCATGTTCAAAAAAAGAACTATGTGGGACAGCAGGACCATTAAATCTTCCTAACATTATGGTCTGGGAGGAGCCTTTGAAATCTTGTATGTAAACTCATCTGTTTCATTTCCAATGTTTCATTGATTGCTGACCTTCCCACAATTCCTACCTTTTCCTGCTGTACCTCCCAGAATTTCAGCAATATTCTCTATGCTTTTGGCTTCTTATCCTTCTTTGTCTTTTTTTTTTTTTATACCTCCTGCTCAGTTCATTTACTAGTCATTCCTCTTCTTCTTATCTTTCTTACACTAAACTCCAGTGAGTTTAGTAATCTATTAATAGTAATATATTAATCCCGTATTTTGTTTCAAATGAAGTGTTCATAGTAGAAATAATATAAACACAAAAAACCTTGAGATTTCTCTAGACCTCATCTATCATTATCCTATTTCTTTTGCATGCCACATGCCTTTCCCAAAACATTCTTCCTACTTCAATTTCAAATATTGTTCAAGAACAGTGTACAGGTTTGCAGAAGACCACCAGCTCACAAAATGCAAAAGTTAGAACAATCGTATTCCATTATCTTCAGAGAAAATAAACATCAAAGCTGACAAATACAACTTAAGGGATGTACAAACAGCTTTATTCAAGTCTATACAAAGCTATACAAAATGTTCCTTTCACTTTAAAAGTTATTAAAAGCCAACCATAAACTACCTGAGTAAGAGAACAGGATCACACTAATTTAACTGTTCCCATTTTCTCTGGTATGGATTTACCACTAAAGGATTGATGGGATAAATTGTTTCCATTGTCTCAGTCTAGACAGCAGCCAGATTAGGATCAAAACAGATGCCATTCTCATTATTTGGTCAGGCATACAGACACCAAGTAGTAAGTATGGTACACAGAAAGTGAAATGCTGTGGAAAAGAAATTCTCTGTATTCAGTGAATAGTTTTCTTAGTTTATCCAATACAGATACTAGCAACCTAGTAGTTCTCCTATTGATGGGGGCAGGGGGAGGAGGGAAAGAAAATTCAAATAATCTTATCAAGATATGTAAAGCTGCATAATCTTTCAGTCAAAGGCAGGTAAGAAAGAGATTTCTACCACAGGCCAGAGTCAGGTACTTTTGAATTCTAACATGACCTGTGGCATACACTGTCATGTCTTGATCTGTATCTCAGCCAATAAACCTATGGTATGGTAGTTGGCTTTTCCAAAGGGCTGGACAACTCTGGGGATCATTTGATGAATCCAACATGCTATACTCACAAAGCATTAAGTGAAGGGGAGGTCCTTACCAGGCCGGGTACAGCCTAGTGAGGAAGATGATGAACATCCAGTTAATTTTTATTGCTAGAGAAGAACGTGTATCTACGTACGTGTAGGTACATGCACACATGCGCAGAGAGCAGCCCAACAGTGAGGCAACTGCAATGTTTGCTGCTTGTAGACCCTATCATAAGAAGAGACTTGAACTCTTAAGTCAAAGGAACTGAACTGTCACTGGAAAGAATTTATCCTTCTCCAGCAAACACCTCAAACATCTGCATGTAAAGCTGAGAAGTAACTCCAGTGTAGGGGAGAAAGGCGTGTGTAAGAACTTACACTGAAGGAGTCAAAACTGAAAAGGAACCAATCACGGAATCACAGCATGGTTGAGGGTGGAAGGCTCCTCTGGGGGTCATCTGCTTCAACCTCCCTGCTCGAGCAGATTCACCGAGAGCTGGCTGTTCAGGGCCGTGTCCTGGTGGCTTGTATCTCCAAGGTGTGAGGCTGGTGGGGCAGTGCTTGGTCAACCTCACAGTGAAAAAGTGTTTCCAGACATTCGGAGGGAGCCTCCTGTTTCAGTTTGTGCCCATTGCCTCTCGTCCTCTCACTGGGCACCACTGGGAAGAGCCTGGCCCAGTCCTCTTTGCACCCTCCCTTCAGATACACAGATTAATAAGATCCCCCTTGAGCCTTCTCTTCTCCAGACTGACTAGTTCCAGACCTGTCTGGGACTCTCAGCTGGATTATTTGCCCTTCTAGGACCTACAGATCTGTATTGAAAGAAAGACAAGCTAGCTGAAAACAGGCAAGATTGTAAGAGGTTTTAACGAATGATCAAGAGAGTGATACAGACACTAAGCAGCAGGGAGCAAGCCTGTATTTTCCCAACCGTGCATAAGGAGCGTTGCTGACATAGCAGAACCAGTAAGCGGTAGGGGATGAGCTCTACCCACGTAAGACGGCGGGCGGCATGGCAGGCAGTACGCGCTTTTCTGCTGCAACTCACTTTCCAAGGAATCAGAGCACTGATTTCCTGAGTGAGGGAGGCCGGCGGGCCCCAGCTCTGGAAATCACTGGGGAGATGACAACGGCCCCACACACCGCGCCAGGGTGCCACAACTGCCCCCTCCCCGCCTCTGAGGGCGCGTTTCGGCGGCGAGCAGACCCGGGCGCCGGCGGGAGCTCACCCACACACCGCCCCCGGGCCCGGCCGTGGCTGCCGTTACCCCCCTCAGGCGGAACTACCGCGCCCTCCTTCCCCCGCCGTCCTCTCGCCAGCCCGCCCAGCGCTGCCCACGGCCGCCGCCTCCGCGCCTGCGCAGTGCCCAAGGGTCCCGCCGCCGCGCGCC
>JAVJGJ010000037.1:64529338-64542633 GCA_035590215.1 Microhierax caerulescens | reverse complement strand
GGGAGGGGGGGAGGGGGGGAAGGGCGCGCTGGCGGTGAGCCTGTCCGCTGGCGCGGGTGCGCACCCGCCGCTGGGCCGGGAGGTCACTCACGGTGCGCTTTTCCTTACCTCGCAGTGGTTGCACACGTGTTGGCGTCAGGTGCGGGTTTTGTGGAGGATCTAGATGAGGCGTAAGTACTAGGCTGCCTTGCCTTTTTGCTTCAGTATCGCTTATCGTTTTTGCGGGGGGTGACCCCAGACGGAGAGCTTTGTGCAGAGTGTGGTTGTCAGGAGAGCTACCCTGAACAGGTTTGTCTTTGTCCTTAGCAGGAATGGCAGAAAGATTGTGGCCTGTATTAAGTAGGTGCAATTAATGATGCTGAGGAAGACTTTAGTTTTGCAGGGTTTTAAAAGCTATTATTACAGGTGCTGTTGCCAAAAAAAAACTTCTAGGGCCTCCTTGTTCTTTCTTTTTTGGTAGAGCAAATATATTGGTGAATTGGTGTCAGCCCCAAATAAAAGCTGATTGCATTTAACCAAATTCTTCATTAGAGTTTGCTGTGTACCTGCTGCAGGGAGTTGGCAGAAGGAATATAAGCATTCATGCATGACCATAAACAGTAGACAGAAGGAGGCCTGCAGGACTAGTTCATGGCTGCTTGAGGTGCCAATTACATTCCATTGTAAAAATGTGCTTTTACAAAAGATTAAACCCTGAGACCGTGGGGGTGTTGAAATGGGTAGTCCTGCCCTTTAACTTGGTTGTGTAGTGTTATTGTTCAGGTACTGCGTTTCTACGTAATTGCTGTTCGCAGTAAAAAGAACTTTCCAAAAATAAATTATTTTTTTTTTTTGCCAGAACAGTAGGTTGATCTAAAGTGCTACAAAGTAGCATGATTATTAGAATTGAAATAGAAGATATAGAAAATACTAGCTGGTAGGAGAGGAGAAGGTGGCATTAGATGGCACTTCATGATAAAGACAACACTGTTAAAAGTGATGTTTTCAAGAGGTTTTGATCCATAATAAATTGCATCATAGAGCTAAACATCAGAAAACCATTCACTTTTTTACCATATTGCTCATTCAGCTAGAGCAGATAATTGCAGGATCAAATGAGGCACAGTGGAATTACGGGGTTGGGAATAGGATATATAGAAGGGGGGTACTGAAGACACGTCAGATACATCAGCATCTCTGACTGGTGTTTAAAGTGTTGTGAAAAAAGCAACTGAAGCACAGGAACTGCTTTGACTTGATTTTTCAAAACTTTGTTTTGAAAAAAAGCCTCATATTTTCAAGGACTAAAGGTAAAGAGGCTAAGTGAATAAAATAGTGTGTATCTGTGCTCCATTGTGTTCCCATATCATGTTTTCACAGGTGTAAATTTAAAAGTAGCTGCTGTTTTGGAGTGAAGAAGCATAATTTTGTAGTCACATCATTTTTTATTAAATAGCTGATAAAAGGAAATTGTATTTTATAACAGTTGGATTTTTCAGCTACAAACTATACAGATGCCTGTATTTGCAATTGGGAGTAAGAATTAAATAGTGAGTTGTTTAGGATGTGTTTGGTTGGGTTTTTTCCATTCCTAGATAATTGGCAAATGGTCTAAAAGTTCAGGAAAACAATTTAAAAAGAAGAATTGGAGTGATAACTGGTGAAAGTTTCAAGTTTTCTGTTTTATAGATACGTAAATACAGAGGTTTTGCTGTTGCTGAAAACTTTGGGGTTTATTTGAGTTTTGATAGTTGCAAACAATGCCTGCTAGCACAAGGTGCAGGTCCTTTGCCCAAGCTTAGAAGTTAGAGGAAAACAAGTAGCAGGTAAGAACTAAGAGGTGCAAGTTACCCAGCATCACCCAACAGGGCTGTGGAAGGATGCAAAAGAAGAGCCACAGTTCCTGCCAGCTTATGCTGGTCTAACTGCTGTCTGCCTCACAAGTTGAGTACTGATCTGATATTTGCAGGCTTGTTCCAGCGTGATGACAAAGGAGACTGAAAAGGGAAATGTTTTTCTGTTTGTGAGGGTGCATTGGAAGATCAAGCCAGACCAGAAGCACCAGAAACAGTGCAGGGAGGGTGAGAAGAGACAGGAACAGAAACAGCAGCTTGGTTGGTTTAAGGCCCTTGTAGTTGTGGTCTTGGTCTTCCATCTTGCTTTATGCTTGTTTCTTCTAGCCTTTAGTGAAGTAGTGGGGTGCATGGATTAAACGGAGATCAAGCCAACTTTTGATCATGTAGTGCCAAACGTTGGGAAGGTGTATGTATTTGAGACAAGTAATTTTGGTTCAAGGATGTGCAAGATCTGTCATCTTTCCACCAGTATGATTATGCCTGTGTCAGCTGACAAGGGAGAAGATTGCACATGACAATTACTAAAAGGCACTGAAATTTTATGCTTGGAAATGTATTTATAGGGCCTAGAAACAGCACCTTTAGAAAATTCTTAAATACCTATTTCCATTTTCCTTCAACGGTATGTTGAACTTTCATAATACTGTCTAATAATTTATTGATTGATATTACCAAAACTAGAATGAGTTTAGATAGTTGGTTTTTGTCACAATTCAGGTTATAGTTTCTGTGGAAGTTGATTAAATAAGTGCTTGTAAGTAAGTGGTATAACTTGAAATTTATTATAGTAAAAACTACAGTATTTTTTATAGTATCTTAGGCCAGAGTTATTAAATTGCATTGGAATGTTCTGCTTCCAGATGCTTCTTTTCATTCCCTCTTTTCCGTGCTGTCTACTGGTTTTGTAAGATTTCAGTCTACCTTTCTCAGTGCTTTAATGCTCTTTGCAATCTCCCATAAAAATCATACTGTGGCAGGGGGAGGAGAACATCTCATTGCAAATCCTTTTACAAACAAACACTAAATCATAGCACGACCCAGGATCTGACAGTTCATTAGCTGCTTTCTGCCTCTTGCATCATAACCAATTATGTGTACTGGTTTTGGAAGTTAGCTGGAGCTTCGTTAGAGTTCTCAAGAGATGCTAGGCTCTAACTAGTTTTTTCAGTAGTTCTGTACCACTTAGGGTGGTGAAGTAAATTTTTAGCAAGGTGGTCAGCTAGGTAATTTTGTGACTTAAAAATGCTGCTTTCCTGTAACAAACAGTTCTGTGTTAGTTACTGTAAATACCTTTTTCTGCTGTACAAGCTTTGCAACCTTGGTACGCCATCAATAAAATAAAAAGGCTTGAATCTACCTTTTTTTTTTTTTTTTTTCAGTGAAAAGCTGCAATTCTAAGTTTCAAACACCCGGTGTTGTAATTAGGTTATATTCATGATTTCTGAATTACTTCTTTCAAACAGTAGGCCAGCATCAGCCTTAGTATTTCTTCAGGACCATTACGGCCCATGACAAATTATTTAACTTTAAATAAAGTATAATAAATGTTCTCAGATTCTGTTTACTGCCTATGGGCTATTTATAGGCATGCAGCATATTGGGAATTGATGACTTGGGCTATAGCTTCTATTAATTGGATCTTGAAGTGTAGGTCACGCACTTACTGTAATTATATATATATTCATCTCCTTTCACAGTAAGAGTGTTACAGTAAGAATGTTGTATACTGTATTTTACAGCATGTGACATGCTGTAAAAAACTAGAACTACCAGTTCTAGTTACTTTTACAAAGCCCATCGTACAAAAACAAACCTTACATTAAAATTCTGTTTATGTAATTCTCAACATAGAAATAAAATAATACAATAATTTCTATGATCTTGTAGTGACAACAGTTCGGTGAAATGTGTAAGCAACACTTCAAGACGTACCAAGGAACTTTGATTTATCATGTTGTATTTTGTTTTAGAGGTTTAAACATTTAGTGACAGATTTAGGGTTAGTAAATCTAGACAGTTCATTAAGATGTCATCAGTACCAAACACTTAATGGTAGGCTACCTGTGTATCTCTGTTAGTGATAAAAACTTGAACATTTTTATTCCACTAAGTTGGTTTCTTGTTCACACCTTTGATAAAACATAAACTGACATACCTATAGCAGAATGTTAAAGGAGGTTGAACTAAAATTGCTCTGCATGTTAAGGTTAAAGATCATTTATTTAGTCTACACTCAGTAAACCTAAGATTAACAGTGTAAACCCATGCTGAAAGAGTCTGCATTAGTTGATCTATAAAAATGCAACATGTTCTAAACATTCAACAACAGTATTTAATATAACTAGTACAGCTGCAAAATATTACATACCCTAATCAAATATCTTTTGTATGTTTTGGTGTTTTCTGATTTCTTACTGTTTTCCTGGGTGTTTTTTGTGTTTGTTTGGGGTTTTTTTTTCTTATCTTGGCAAATAGTTAAAGAAACCTAATTAATGCAGCTGTGTAGGTAGTATCACGTGCAGGGACAATCTTAGTACTGAAAAATAACTGTTTCCTCCTTATTCCCATCCCCAAAGAAAGAAACAAAACAAATCTTGTATCTATAGTTTTATACCAACTTAATCGTAGACTTTGTCTGTTTCACATGCACTTCACTTACTTATTTTCTGATATATCATATATTGATTTCATTTTTTCCCTTCCTAGGTTTAAAGAAAACCGTAAAGATGATATTTGGCTCGTGGATGTGAGTATACGAGAAAAATTGAAAACCTGCTAGTGGAAATCAAAACAAAATGTATAATGCTGTACTCTGTAGTAAGGTTGCTTCTTTGTTTGGAAGATCATTTGTACATGGTGCAGAAAAATTACATAATGGTAATTCTGACAGGATGGATAAGCAATCTCTCTATTGTTCAGGATGAACCAGGAATTAGACTGAGTACTGCATGCAGACAGCTTTTGTTCTATATTTTATAGTCATTAAAAAGGAAAGCAGATTACCTGTCACAGTCAGGAGGTGATAACCTCTGTCCAGAATGTTTATAGTTCTGTTCTCTAGTTGTACCAACTAATTTGAGTTCTAGTTATTTAGCACTACAACATCAAGTGTGAGAGGCTTCTTTTACTTCAAATATGTTAGAAAAATAAAAGAAGCCTCTCACACTTGAGGCAGTGGTCCTTATTTCAGAGGCAAAGAGTTACTAGATTGAGCTCACCTAAATATGAACTGTAATTATAAAATTGTGTAGTTCAGGCTTGTGGGTTTTGAGTGATGAAAACTTTATGTGCTGATTCAGAATTGATCAGTAATGTATAGGAAAACAAAATCCAGCTTTGTCAAGTTGTGACCTGAACTTGTTATACCAAAACATTGATACCTTCACTATTAGTTTCACTGAGGTGTTGCAGCAAGATATAGGCAGGAAGATGAAATGAAGTCTCTCAGCTCTGACTGACCTTGAGAAAATGGGATGAATTTTACTGTGTGCTTGTATAAAAATAGTTGCTGGAAAATAAGGCTTGGTATTTATTTGAGACTTAATCATAGAATCAACTTCTCTTATTATTTCTCTTCATTATCTTTTCTCTCTCCCCCCTTTATTTATTAAATCAAATGTATTTGCTTCTCAGTTTTATGCACCTTGGTGTGGCCACTGCAAGAAACTGGAGCCTGTGTGGAATGAAGTGGGTATAGAAATGAAAAATATGGGCTCTCCAGTAAAAGTTGGGAAAATGGATGCAACTTCCTTTTCTAGTAAGTATGGTTTGGTTAGGGGTAATTTCATGACATATTCTGTTTTGAAACTGTTCTTAAGGTCATTCTTCTGTATCCTAGCAAATGTATGCAAACAGTCATTGCAGAAAATTTCCTGATCTTTTTATTTCTAAAAGTGACAACATGCTGTAGCATATGGTTTTTATCACACTTGTTTCTACTTGTGTAGGGAATTCTTCTTGGCAAATGGAAGGTAAAAGATTTTTTTCAAAGATCTGCTTTTGATATGCTTCTCAGAGTACCATTATACAAGCATCTTTGTGGTGTGTGTCTTTTTGACAACATCTGATTTTAGTATTTGTATTGCTGTTGGAGTGTCCTTGAGCTCTTGCTGTTACTTTTTTTCAGATATCAGTCCTAACGATGTTAGACCAAATGCCTGCTGAAATTGCTGAAGTCGTTACATCAGTGTTGAGCAAATTTCTCCCCATGTTTCTCTGTAAATGTCTTGAATCAATTTCAGATATCTTAATGCTTGCTTTTTTGATGATGCCTTTCATATGTGCTGACCTTTTCAGAGAAAACCCAAAACCTTAGGTATTCAGAGAAGTGATTTGGGTAGACATGAGAGAATTGTTGCATGCTTCACAGTATTTTCTTAGGTTTAGGGTACTTGTTTATTGTCATTTCACTTACATCTACATTGAACATAGGGACCAGTGGGACCCAGTGAGACCTGTCTCAGTTAAAACTGAATAATATTAATTAAATTAAACATAATTAATTAATTTAATGTTTTTAATTAATACCCATTAATCTTGATCATTCAGGATTGTCACATTTGCATAAAATATTATGCAGGATGCTTTTTTTCTTAGATACTCCAGTTTTTCTGTGCTTCCATGTAGCAGAGTTTGGTCTGTTGAGATCAAAATGATCTTATCTCAAACACTAATTTATTGTATGTAACTGTTTCTGTAAAACCATGTAAATCTGACCTCATGTTTCATCTTAAAGATACTTGCTAAAGAAAAGTAAGTTTGGGGAAGTAAGTGTTTCAAGATCATGCAGAGGTTTAAAGTGGGAATAGATCTGATGGATCTCTTAACATTCCAGTCATGTATAAAATTTTAAATCATACACATTGTATAAACTCTTACCCTGAAATATTTTCATCTGTCATACTGATACTACATTTTGTATTTGATACCTTGAACAGAATTGAAATATTGGTTTTGTTCTAAAATTTGGGTTTACATGTTTTAAAATTACTAAAAACTGCAAGGGTCTCTTTGTGCCCTTGAAAAGTTCTTTTCAGATTTGTTACCAGTTTTATGAAGAGTAGTCTCTGATAAATCTTTTGAAATAGTTTCATGCTTTTATTTTGAAAGTGGAAATTTTACAACATCTGGATATGAAAAGCTCAGCCAACTCTACTTAATGTCTTCTCAGTCTAACGTTTCTCTGAAATCAAAGTAATTCAATCTTGAGAACATCAGAAGGAAATGCAGTTGGGCGTACACATGTAACTAGGAAGGAACTTCAGTGGTTGGCTCTGCGTAGTTTGTGTTCCTAATAGGAATGTGAAATAGCGTGAAAAATCTGAACTCTGGGTAGCTTGTCATCAGAGAATTGACATCCCAGCTGAACATATAAAGTATCCAATAGCTGTTGCCTCTGGTAACTGTTAGGGGTGAGGATACAGCAGTTACATCAACCTGGTGTGTTATCAGTTGAATTTTCACGGGACTTAGCCTCAGAAGTTCACTGAATGTGCTCAAAGTAGAGTACAAACATCACACTGGAGGCTACCATAATTGCTGCTGTTTGCCTATACTGCGTTCTTCGTATCAAGAAGTGAAGGTGATGGTAGAAATATGTCGCTTCCTTGATGCTGAGTGGATTTTAGTAATCTCCATGGCTAGGATGTTTAAAAAAAAATTATTTTAAAATGTCTGTTTTGTGGTTCTCCTTACTGCTCAAGAGCTCTGCAAGGAGAAATTAACTACCTGTCGACAGCTCTTGTGATTGAATGTTCTAATACACATTTTAATACATTCTAGTTCTGTGTAGTATAACTGTGAGAGAAAAGGATCAGAATTAAATTGATCCTAGTACACATATTTCTTAGATCAGCCTCCTTTGACTAAGATGTTGGTAGGTGAGCTGCTAGTTTTATTTAGTTCTGTACATTTAAGGTTTTGCTCCAGGCAAACAACCTTAGGGTCAGAATTTCTAAATTGTTACTCAGAGCCCTGCGCACAAATCCTCCCCTGCCTGCTGCTCTTGCACGTGGTTGGTAGCTTCAGAATATTCATGTTAAAAGTATTGAATCTTGGTGATTTTTGTGTGCAGGGGTTGTTTTTCAGTAGGGAATTGCACAAACATCAGAATTTTAGACTTATTTTAGCTTTTTCTTGAAGACTACTTAGTTTAACTTTTAGGAGACGCTGAACTGACTGGAAAGTGTAGTTTAAGGTGGCAGTTGCTATGTTGACAACTGGAAAGGTGGTTGCAAATTGTACTTCTCTAATTAATGGGAGCAAGATACAAAGTTTTAAACAAATGTGAGGTGGAGGAAAAAGTCGTGCAATTGTCGTTTTAGCACTTCAGTAAGCAGCAGGTAACTGCTTAGAAAGTGTCTGTTTCTGGTGAAGTTGATGACTGTTGATATTCACCGCTGCAGAATATGTTTTAAAAACTTTACTTTTTTTGTAACTACTACAGTATTTTACGGCACTTTTTGTGTTACCCATTACTGTAGCCCATGGGTAGTTATTTTTCTTTTATATTTCTTATAAGAATTAGTATTTACAATTCTACATCTGTAATACTTAAGTCTTGCCTCTGATCAGCCAATTATTTGTACATATTAAATGCATACTACCTTGTGAAAACTGACCAAGCATGTCTATTTAGAGGATTCTCATGCCATTTGACGTGTAGCATATGATTTGAGAGCCAGTGCTGGGACCCTGCAGTACCTCTGAAAGAGGACCAAAATTTAATGATATTGCTTCATAACAGCAGCTTCTTGAAAGCAAGTAAAATTCATACTGAACAAAATCGTAGGTTTTCTCATTTATTTATGTGGCTTGCATAGTAATCTGTGTTTAAAGATGTAAGGTAGGGGAGCAAGAAAGTCTTAGCTCACTTCGACCTTAACATATTTCTTTCAGGTATTGCATCTGAATTTGGAGTGCGAGGCTATCCAACGATTAAGCTGTAAGTTGATGCTTCCCATTGGATTTCTAACAGTTACCTATCCTACCACTTAGTGTTAATCTTTAAGGATGAAAACTTTGTTGGCATATAGAGGTTTGATTACTTTTTTCCTGTGAGTTTCCTAAACCTATAAGGATTCAAAGAAAGTCTGTTAGAATTAGGAAAGCTTACTTGAATATTCTTACAATGTGAGTGTGCTGCATCCCCTATTGGCAGAGTACAGTAAACTGGCCAACACTTCATGGAAGCTTAATTTAATAGGTAAATTCAAAAGGTTTTGCAGGTCATTTGATACTTTTCCATTAGTAGTAAAAGAGCAGTAAAGAACTTTATATGTTTGTCTGTTATGACTAAGCTGTAAGCAGTATAAATACTGAATGTTTGAGTGTGGAGGGTTCTTTGTGTGGTCATAAGCAAATGTTCCAAATGATCTGTGTGTTTAAGAAAGTAAATGATTGCTGTGCACTAGAAAAAAATAATCGTAAAAGAATGTTAATTCTTTTTACTCCATAATTGCATTGTATTGTATTATTGAGTTTTATATTTTGCTGACCACTTCTTTTACCTGATTATTTGAAAAATTACCTGACTTACTGCTTGCTACAAAGTGACTGTAATAAACACATGAGGATTAATTCTACATCTGCAGATGTAGTTTAATTGATTTCAGTTCTGTTCTTTTGTCTTTCTTATTTATCTAGCTTAAAAGGTGACTTGGCATACAACTATAGAGGACCTAGAACCAAAGATGATATAATTGAATTTGCTAATAGAGTGGCAGGGTAAGTATACTCTTCTGTGAGACTGGTTCTGGTGACTTAAAACCTCTGTAGGATTTTTGAGATGGGCCAAAAATTGAGTTGTTTAAAAAAGAACAAGACATTGACATGAAGTTAAAACCTACTATACATGTGGTTGTATGTGAGACTGGTGGGGAGTGGCATGGAGAAGATATGTAGGGACTAGATAGTCACAATTCCTTCTTTATAGTGCAAGAACTAAGGTCTTTTCAAAGTATCAAAAAGTGTAAACAGTGAAACTCATGGAAACTGGAAACAAGAATATTGACCTAAATATTGGTTGATAGACATCAGTACTGGGGCAGAATCTGTGTAATACTCAAAAGTTATCTTAGAAATCAGTTTAATATATGCTTAGACATACGAAAAGTAGCAGCAATTGGCAACATAAGGAGATTACGGTTACAGAATTATTCATAACAATTTCTGCTGGCTTTTTCTTCCTTCCCTACAGTGGCCTGTGGCCTCAAAATGTTATAGACAGTAATCTTTGGGGAGAAAAAAGAATCACATTTCTTTCCTTCATTCTTAAATATCATTAAGAAGCTTTCATATAGGTATATAATATTAATTACTGTTCAGATTTCTGTAGTTTAGAAATATCAGTGATCTCTAATAATTTGCCAGAATTTTGTAAGATTATTTATTTCTAAGACTACATTTTCTAACTGCTGTGCTTACATTCAGATTTTTATGTCTCAAATGATTGAGACCTTATTGTAGATGGGAAGACCATATTGTGGCCTTTCATTTATATAAAAAGGGCTTATAAGAAAGGTGGAGACTTTTTATCAGAGCTTGTACTGACAAGATAAGGAGCAATGGTTTTAAACTGAAAGAGGGTAGATTTAGATTAGATATTAGGAAGACATTCTTTACTGTGAGAGTGGTGAGACACTGGAACAGGTTGCTCAGAGAAGCCACGGATGCCCCATCCCTGGAAGTGTTCAAGGCCAGGTTGG
Source organism: Microhierax caerulescens (assembly GCA_035590215.1). Taxonomy (NCBI): domain Eukaryota; kingdom Metazoa; phylum Chordata; class Aves; order Falconiformes; family Falconidae; genus Microhierax; species Microhierax caerulescens. The sequence continues at coordinate 64,532,093 of JAVJGJ010000037.1, read as the reverse complement.
ATGGGACTTTGAGCAACCTGGTCTAGTGGGAGGTGTCCCTGCCCATGGCTAGGGGATTGGAACTAGATGATCTTTAAGGTCCCTTCCAACCCAAACCATTCTATGATTCTATGACTAAATACAAAGACAATACTGCTTATTCTGAAAGTCACTGATTTTCAACTCAGTGAAGCCTGTGGGAATACTTTGTAAAAGTATTCTTTATAGTACTTTAATTTTATTCTTTTCCCTAGGTATTGGCTTTTAGTGGTTGCCAAGGACAGGATACTCATTTGTCCCAATACATTTGCTATTTTGTTCTTATAGTGTAATAAAACAAACATTCCCATTGCATATTATCAGCAGCTTTCATGGAACATCCAAGTAGCTTTCTGGATTACTAGTTTTCAACAATCAGTTTTTTTAAAGGGTGTAGATCATCTGAGGTATAGCATTATATATACTAAGTTGCTACATGAAAGAACTTGTCAAACAATACTAAAGACTCAGTGCATCTAGACTGCAGACATTAATATGATTGAAAAATAAAGACTATATTGTAATTTTGCCTACAGTAATGACGTTAATTTGCCCTATGTCTAAACTGTTTGAAAATGGATTATGAGCTCTAGGTAAAATAACTGCATACAGTTATTAATAAAACCCTTGATACATGAACCTACAACTGAACACAGTAATATTTTAAGATTAAAAAAAGAATTTTGATAAATAATCCAAATAATATGGATTATATTTGGCAATTATTACCTTATGTAATGTCATAAAGAACTGATAAAGAGTCAGTCAACATTTAAAGCTCTTTTTAATTTAAAATATGAGTAAGAAACCAATTCAGGGAAAATACATCATATAACACTGCACTTCATTTTTAAAGAGAATCTGAAGAAGCAGATGAACGTGGAGTCATTTTATATACCAGATTGAGGATATGCCTCGAAAAAATGCATTTTCCTTACTGTCCTTGTTAAAATAACTACACAAAGAATCTTGATATGTAAACAGGAATTTATACTGACAGTTGAGATAGGTTCCAAAAGATTATGAGCACCAGAAGAAGATATAAAAAAGCCAGAGCCATTTACCACTGTGGTGGAGAACAGAGGATGGGGAAGAAGACAACAGAGTGAATTGTTAGATAAATTCCTTTCAAGAGTCATTTAACTTTCATAAGTACTATCAGGTTACGTTGTAGAATTTCAACATCAGGAGTATATTCTAACCACATAATTGTACTTGAATATCTGCACAAATTATGCGGAAGTTTAATAATTCACTTAGTTATGACCTATTACCATCATGACTAGAGTTTTATTATAGCTTGTTTTTCATACAAAAAGTGTAATGAAATCCCATAGAGAGAAGTTAAAGCTAGAAAAGCTTAGAAAAAAATATCTGGTTAAAGTAAGAGATATAAAGTTTGCAGTGAATACAGCTAATTTGAAATAATTTATTCAAAGGGTTTGGGGAATTCTCCAACACAATCTTAAGACAGACTATGCCCTTTTCTGAAATATATACACAAATTGAAATTATGGTCTGATGAGAGATCACTGGTGAGATGATGGCCTACAGTACACTTCCTGGTAGAATGAATGATTTTAACATCTTTTCTAAATTTAAGATAGTAAATTAAATAATGAAAAAATATATTAGCCTGAACAGAATTTTTAGTTAAGAAGCTGCCATTTGAAATGCTGTGAAACAAGTAAAACAATTTGCTTATACAGGTACTGAAGTAGGACTGCATGTTAGAAATCAGAATAGCAATACAGACAGGATAGGCATTAAATGGGTCATATTTGGGACAGAAGTCATGCTATGTGAAAATAATTCTAACCTTTGATTCTTCACAACATCAATAGGTATGCATACTAGTGTTTAACAATGGCAGCTGTCAGCTTGAGCAGCTGGAAGACAGATGTTAATTTCATAGCATCCTTATCACCTTGATAAAAATCTTAAAGCCTAAGTGCTTATGGAGATGTGCAGACTTGTATTAGTAATGATTTAGAGGACCTACTGCCTCCACGCACATTGAGTAACATCCTGTTATTTCTGCCAATTTTGAAATTAAGATAATGAGTTGGGTTTTTTTTAAATAAAAGTAGACAAGATGCCTATGGTTTGTAATTAGACAAAGCTCTGAGTTTTTCCACTGGGCAATTATTTGACTAACAAACCTCTGTTAAACACTGCCATTTTATGGACTGAGAAGCAGTTACACAGTTGAGTGTATGCGTGCAACAAGTGAGACCTGTGGTCCAAGGTTCCAGTTAGCTTCCATCTGGTTTTGGCCCAAAGACAACAGTTTTGGTGTGCAAGCAAAAATAAAATTAGCTACATCATCTCATGGCAGAATACTGAAGGAAGTGATGCAACTATCTTACTCTTCTATGCTAAGTATGTAAAGAATTAAAGAAAATGTATATTTGAATTCTTACTTTCTCATGATTTCTTTGGTCTTCCAAAGTATTTCAAATACTTGAAGGAAAAGGTGCATGTGGAGTGGCTGGAAGAAAATGGGCATATTATGAGCAATCCAGACCAAGTAACTGTTGTAATAGCAGGCCGAAGCTGTAACAAGCTGCAGCTGTTGTGAAAGACATGCAAGGCCAAGAGAGACAAAGAAACTGTGTACTGGCAAAGAGATAAGAAGTTGGACTATTAAGGAACTGTACGTGGGAAAGAGATAAAGGAGTTGGACTGAAAAATAAGAAAATAGAATGTCAAAACAGAATGTAGGTGAGGAGCATGG
>JAVJGJ010000037.1:64505207-64529238 GCA_035590215.1 Microhierax caerulescens | reverse complement strand
AACAGGTTGCTCAGAGAAGCCACGGATGCCCCATTCCTGGAAGTGTTCAAGGCCAGGTTGGATGGGACTTTGAGCAACTTGGTCTAGTGGATGGTGGATGCCCATGACAGGGGTAGGGGTGGGTGGTTGGACTAGATGATCTTCAAGGTCCCTTTCTACCCAAACCATTCTATGATCCTGTAGCCAGTAAATGGCATGTGTATTTACATCACGGCAGCAGCATTTTGTACTAAGATGTTAATTTCAAATTTAAGGGTGCTATTTGAGGAATATAACAAGTTTATCTGGGGGGATTTTTAGGGTTTTTTTTGCTTTTAGTTGAAACAAATGATAATTTGAAAAATTAAATGAATTTGCATTGGGGAACTTAAAAAAAAAACAAACACAAAAAAACTGTATGGTATTTTCTTGGGGATTTTTGTTTGTTTGTGTTTTGCAGCTTGCAGCAACTGAGATTTTTCTTTCTCCTTTTTTTTTTCCTCCTGCCAGACCTCTTATCAGGCCACTTCCTAGCCAGCATATGTTCGAGCATGTACAAAAGAGACATCGTGTACTCTTTGTGTATGTTGGTGGTGAATCTCCTTTAAAGGTGTGAAGCTTGATTAAATAAAGTTGCTCCTTCTGGCTATTCACAGATGTAGTTTAAAATATTTTCTAAGAGACTGAAGTACTTCCTTGTAATAAAATCTCTTTTTTACATTTACTGAACTGTATTTACAATCTTGTGTCATAACTATATTTTCTAATTACTGTTTGAGGATAAGGTATGACACAAGACTTTCATTCAAAGCATACTAAAAGTTCAGAAATTAAAAAACATTGTTTGTATTTTTGCAGGAAAAATACATTGAAGTTGCTTCAGAACTAATAGTTTATACGTACTTTTTTTCTGCCTCAGAAGATGTGCTACCTGAGGTAAGCTGTTTCAGTTTCTACTGTTTTCACAGAAATTATATAGTTCTCCTCATATATGTAATTTTGCTGTTTTGATGGCACAGAGATGGCTTCTTACAATGTATTTGTCTTTGATAAATTTCAGACTAATTACACTGAAGCATTTTAATGCTTGAGTCTATTTGGGGAAAGAATATAAACCAGGTTTCAGTCTATCGTTGCTTTGTATTGGCCAAATTACTTGTTCAGTCATATTAATAAAATTAAACAAGGTATGCAGAACTCAATGTGGACTGTACAACTTGCTCAGGAAGGTAGGTACTTTGGATTTTAGCCAATGCAAAGCTCTTGTTGCTCCTGACAGCCATTTCACCAACCACGTTTATAACTAGTCTGGGGGTCTGTGGCATGGAGTACCACTGATACCCTGATAATCAAAGAAGTAAGTGAAAGGGTAAGTTATTTTCACCTTGTGCAATACAGCTAATCAAAACATTAGTCTACCCAGGGATCAACCAGTCCAGTCTACTGGCTGCTGAATTCTCCTGTGGTTCTTTGGAGGATTCTGTAGCAAAGAAGTTATGCACAATTAGTCACAAGGGTGGCAAAAATTGCTTCCAATGTTAGTCTAACCGTTGCTGCTTACGCATTGAAGCAAAATCAAGAGGCTTTTTTATTTATTATTATCTCCAAGTGGGACTGAAGCCTACTCCATGCCTGATTATGCATGACACTGAAATTAGTTTAGGATTCACAGGGTGAGAACTAGCATAATTTAGTTTTTTAGGCACCTGCATTTTCCAAGATCGTAAGTAGGACTGACCTCATTATAAATAATAGTGTATTGTTGGATTTCTGGAAGCCTTGTATCAAAGGCTACCTCAATCTTAATATTACTATTTGCACTTCAGCCTCAGCTGAGCAAGAAAAGTACTGTTCACTTGTGCAGTGGAAAGAATGTAAAAAGCTGGAACTCCTTGAGATTATGTGATCACAGTGATGTAAGCCATGAGCTGTTTTTCCTACAAAATGTAATTTCCCACAAATGTCATTTAAACTGAAGTAGTAGCGGTATGCAATATTCTATGGAGAGAAGCAAAAATGGTACAAAATCACTGGTTGTGAGTTGCAATGAGACTTTGCATGACACTATTCACTGTTAGGCTTTGTTTTGTCACCTTAGGTAATATTTTTCCAAGCTTCAGGCATTTTTTGTAAGCTGTAAGTTGTACATAGATTGAATTGCCCTTTAAAGATGCTAAACTATGTTCTGGGCAAAGAAGAGAATAAAGCATCATCTAGAATTACCACCTTTTTGCTCATTCATATAAGCTGTTGCATTATAAACCTACTGCTTTTATGTTTATTTCCAAGAAAGATAATGCAGGATAATTGCAGAAGGTGTGTAATTTGGAAAAGCACTCATGATACTTTTGTTTTTTCCCAAACATCAGTAAATTAGACAATTCAGCCAACGTCATCATCAAAACTAAGCTCATGAGACAGTCCTTTATTAACCACAAGCGCTGTAAGAATTTTAACTTAGAATTTAAGTAGCAAGCAGTGAGGTAGGTAGAATTTACAAGCAGTGAAGAGTAGATGCAGTATTGCTTCTGTGGCAGTTTACTGAAGACATGAACTGAATAAGATTCTTTTAGGTTCCAAGGGAAAGATTTCTACACCCTGTAATTTTTTTGAGTAAGTTGCTGACCATCCTGAATGTAATGTAGTAGTATACAGGTGGTAATGCAGGCATTCATTGTTCTGTTTGCCTAAATTAGGGCTGAAGCTGTGCCTTTATAGTCCTGTCAGCCTGAACTACAGGAATTAGCCCAGATTTAGTAGGACATCTTACATGTTAGCAATGGTACTATTTTACTTTACAATATTGACTGTCCATTTAATAGGATTAATGGTATGACAGGTATACTGACAACAGCACAAATTGGGAACAGCATGATTCATAAAACTCAAGTTGTGATCTATCTAAAGTTCACATCCAACCAATAAAATATTCTTCATGCTACTGCAGTTACTAGTAAAAATCCTGCTTCATTTATACTTTGTGAGACCTACCTCTCAAAAATGTTTGTTGTGTTAATTTATCACCTTCTGCATATTAAAAAGTTACTTTAGTAAATGTAGACAGAAAACATTTAAATCTATGTTGAGATTTTCCCCATGGACTGCACTTCAACATCTTAAGATTTTGTTTGCTTGCTTGTTTAAAAATCTTAATCTTGATGAATTAATTGAAAAACACCTCTTTTAGTACGTGACGCTGCCTGAATTGCCTGCTGTTTTGGTCTTCAAAGATGGAACTTACTTTGTTTATGATGGTAAGTAAAAGTGGACGTTACCGTAAGACGAGATATTTGAAGTACATATGGAGAAACTGGAACAGTTGTGATTTTTTTTTGTAAGGTTGTGTTGGCGTGCTGGGAAGTTCCCCAGTTTTATGATAAATAACAGCTGCTTCATGAAGGATAAGAGAATAGTTTTTATGAACAAAGTGCATTTGGTTTTGGCAATACTGAAGTAGGAGTGATGATATTTGCTTTGTGTTCTCACTAAGATGTAGCTTCTAATATTATATTTTTTGCTGGCATTAATGGACTTATAAAAGTTATACCTTCACTCACTGTCCAAATGCATCATATCCAAAATAAAACTGTTACTGAAGAGAAGTCACACAAGATGAATTTGCAGTTCCGAACAGTTAATCAGATTTTCTCTGAAGTCCTCTTCCTGACAGTCACATCTCTGTCTCTTAAAGTTAACTGAATTTTTTTCAAATGTGTACTCTGCTTAGAGATTATGTAAAAGGGTCTAGATTGAGCTTTTTATACCTTGGCAATACAGGCTGTATGCTTTGTTAATGCAGCAAGCCTTTCTTCAATAGCTGTGAAGGAAGAGGAAACTGATTCTGCCTTTGTTCTTTGTTTAAATTTGGAGGGCCTTGACTGATACCTTTGAGTGTATGTGACATTCACATTTGTGTTACTTGGATATTGGTAGTGGGAAAGGATCAGATGGCATAACCTCTCCCTATATAGATATGATGGAGCATACTATGCATACATAGGACGGTTGACCATTAGGTCTGTTTTCCTTGCTGAAACTGTCCCTCACAAGAAGAAGTTAAGGAGACATGGACTGTTGTCCCTGTAGCAGTTAATACGTAGTCTTAGGCTGCATAAACTACTTTTAATTGGCTTGTCCAGCATATAAACTAGTGGTGCTTCATAACATCATTGACAGCAGTATACCTGCCATTTATATGAAAAGTGTATAGCCATATGTGCGGATATCCATGTATAAGTGCCAGGTTATTCTCAGACTATACTGTAAAGCCCATGCATTACAGTCTGTTAGGTGCACATACTCCCAGGTACTTACATTGCATGTCATGGTTTGGCTTATAGATATGCTGCACTGCTTATTTACAAAAACATCTAATCTTGATTAAGGTTGTTCTAAATGTTACTTTAAGTTGAAAACATCACTTAGATTATTATTCTGATGGTTTAATTTCTGGGGATCAGTAGTACCACAGTAAAATATTCCAGATGGGCCATCAAGGATGTTCTTCATGATTTCATAGAAAGGCTGTAGTTGTGTTCTTCAATCTGTTGCCTTACTAATCATCCTCCAGATAAAAATTCACTCTACAGACTCCAATTCACTGTACAGACTCCTTGATTAGCCTTTTTTTTTTTTTTTTTTTTTTTTTTTTTTTTCTCCTTCTTTCTCTTTAAAACCGGGCCTGGAGAAGGCAAGCTTCTCAAAGAGAAACATTTCTGAATTACATTTCCCTGTGTGGCTGCTTGCTTTTCCCAAATCTTTCAAAACAAGCACAAGGCTCATAATAATCCAGGCTTCTGACTTCCTTTATAAAAATTTTACTCTTTTATAATGTACTGGAAACAATCAAACAAGTTAGGAAGATGCAGTATAAAAGACTGGATAAGGTTATATGTGCAGCTGTCGGGCAGAAATTTGAATAACCCACTGTAAGAAAAACTTAGCAAAATCCATTTCAATGCTCTGGCCTTGCCTAGTGTTTTGTTTTGGGGTTTTGTCTCCCTCATAGAAGGGGGAATGGGATGCAGATCTATGGGAAGCTTTATGCTTGGAATTGCTTGCTGCAATCTTATGAGAATTTTTACCCTGAAGTTATTGGTAATTTACTGAATACAATAAGATTTAACACAAATTTATTTAATGTGCATTATATGTGTGTTTGTGTATGCATCATGTATGTTTATGTTTATCTGTTCTACTTCTGATTAATATCTAATTGTAATGGTGTTGATAGCATGTGTTAGAATTTGATTTTTTATGGGTTATAACATCCCACATCTGAAACTAGCCCTCAGTATAACTGAATCATACATAAAAATTTGTTCATTTACGTTCATAATGCTATTAATGCAAAATGTACTTTTTCTTGGTTTCTTTATATTTCGTTAATGTCTCTCACAAACACTGCTTTCTGTATCTTTGTATCTCTACTTTGGTTGAAACTTGATCCCCTCCCTTTAAAAACAGGGATTGAAACTGTTCCTTTCTGCAGTTGGTCACATTTATCTTCCAGAATAGTATTGTTTACCCTTAATTTGGGAAAAATAATCATCAAAACATCTTTTCATGCTTTACGTTTTCCTCTATAGTACTGAAAGAAATAAATCTGATTGCTTGCCTTTTTTTTTTCTTTAGAGTACGAAGATGGTGATTTGTCATCCTGGATAAATAGAGAAAGATTTCAAGGTTATCTTAATGTAGATGGCTTTACGCTGTATGAACTTGGAGATACAGGTGAGGTGCTGCTGCTGCCACTAAACTCTTTGGCATCTCTTGTACTTAACACTAAAGAAAAATTAATAATACTAAGAATGTGGGTTTTTAACCTCAGAAATTGAGTTGGTAGTGCCAATCTTTTTTTGATATTGGTGAGACCTGTTCTGTTGACCAGAGGCTTCATCCAAAGCCTGTCTAGTCCTTTTCTCACAACATAAAAATTAGTATATCTAATCCTGTAGTCCCACATCTAATCTTTTTGTAGTCCCACAAAAAGATTAGTGGCACTTCTAACTTAAGAGCAGCTTACGTTTTGCATAAATTATATATTAATTCTTGGAATATCTGAGGGAATTTTATAACTGGATTTAGAAGTAACACATATCTAAACACATCCACATTTGATACATCTAATGGATTCAGATATCTTTAAATTAGATATGGTAAGGAAGTGGGGAGAAGGAGGTACCAAAGTGGACCTGTACGGGAATGCTATAGCTTTTTTCTCTAGTAAAATCGTTTGCAAGGCAGTTGAAAACTTTGCAGCCAAATGACTTCTGGAATAGGCAAATGACTGGTGCTGCTCTTAAGGGGTACATACTCTGAAACAGCAGAAGAAACACTTTAAGTTTTTTTCCAGGTCAGGACACCATATAATCTGCATTCTGTTTCAACAGAAAGAATTTATACTCAATGCAACATTTAAGTTCTTTCAGGTTTTAAAGATTATGAAATATCTGGGTTCTTAAGTGTGTGAAACTAATATTGTTAAACCTACATTTTAAAAGGTTATTAACAGACATGCTGTTAAAAATTGTTTAAATATGGCATATTTCTTCCTGTTAAATTTTTATCTAATAATTCCTCAAATTACAAAAAAAAAAAATCTACGACTTAATACAATGGAGAAACAATCATTTCTTTTTAAGAGCTTTATGTATAAATACACAGTAAGTACCTGGAATTTATCTACATCTTCTTTTCCAGTCTAAAATGTCATTGTCTCCTAGTGTATTCACTAGGTAGTGTCTTAGGGTATGGAAGGAGGTGGGGAAAGTGAGAACTGAGGTACGGAAGAAGTGGGACAGGAGGAAGCTATTGCTATTCCCTAAGAAAGCCTAGGTTTGAATGATTGTTCTTGCCCTCAAAATTCTTCAGTATTGCTTGAATAAGAGTGAGGTTCTTCTGAGGGGAGGGCTTTCTCTGGTATGGTGATTGGTAGGCATTGAGCACTCTGGCTTGGTGGGGCAGGGTTTGAGTGGATCATGGCATCTAAAGAGACTTAAACTGTTCTGCTGCACTCTAGAGGCTTGACTTAATCCAGCTGATGACTTACACTTAACAGATCTGCTTTCCGAACAGGAAATACTTGATCTGGAGAACCTTTGGCCAGCTTTCTAAACATGTTTTGATCTGGTTGGTTCATCTTAGGAGGCTTGCTTTCTTTTAATCAGAAAAACTTCCCAAAGTGAATCCTGAAAAGATCAGCGTATTCTGGTGTTTGGTCTTTAAGCTTCTCTGTCAGAGGTCTGTGAAATAAGTTTGGGGTTTGGTTGTTGGTTTTGGGTTTTTTGTGATGTAATGACATTTACTGGCAGAGTCCAGAATTTCCATGTTTTTTGCTGTAAGAATATTACTGCAAATTTTCAGTAGTGTGAAAAATAGTCATTAATGAATCCATACAATAGTGATTCAGTCACAAACTGATTTTAATTGCCATTATATAACGAATGTTTCCAAAACCTCAGTTATGTGCAAATGTGCAGCTTGAGTAGGGAATTAGGTTTTATCTGTGTTTTTCCCCATTTAAGTTCTTTATCTATAGATACGCTTTTCATAGACTGTTAGTGGTGTGGCATTAAGCCACATATTTATTTTCAGTAGCATTAAGAGAACCACAATTTGGTCAGCTGGAAGAGGATATTTGGCAGCAAGGTTGGTTTATACTTAAAACTAATTCCTGTTCCTGGAGAATATCTAATCTTCTTAAGCTGGAGTATTTTCCATCTGAGAATGTGTTTCTTTTTAAATGCTTTCAAGTATTTTATTCCTTATTGTAGGAAAACTTGTGGCTATTGCAGTCGTTGATGATAAAAACTCTTCACTGGAACATACCAGGTACAGAATTGAGCATTGGTGACACTATGGGAGAAATGTGCTGGCATGACACAGAGAACTGGGGAAGTTTCTTGAATATTAAGAAATGCTAAGTTAAATGAATGGTTTTAACTGGTGGATGTTCTCCAATTTCTGACTTCAGCCTACTGAATTTGCTTAATTTGTGGCTCTGTTGAAGCACATGTGAGTTCAATGAGATGATGGGAGTTCCTGTATCAGTCACTCTTCTTCCCTTTGTTAATGAGATCACAGGAGCAAACAGTGATGACATAGCTTTTTAAAGCTATTGTGTCATCTTTTAAATGTAGATGAAAGTAATTCAGATTATTTTTGAGATGAACTTAGTAAGTTTAAGCAAATGACTGTTCTTCAGCTCGGTTGCTTGAAAAATTAATTTAGTGGTGCTTATATATTAGTTGTCTGTGGCACTTACATTAAGGAGGGGTGTTTTCAGTTGGGTTGGAGTTTGCTGGAGAGACTGAGATGAACAAGACCTTCATTGTCCCTTTCTGATTGCCTACATAATTAGATTAAGAGAATACTGTTCAAGTACTATGTATGCTGTTCTCCCAGACTACTTTGGATTTTCTTCAGAGTCACAGTGCTGCATCTTCTTCAGAAGGCAGTAGATGGAGCAAAGCAGCCTGACTGTTTTATCACGTTGAGACTGCGGTAGATAGTCTTTCAACCCATAGGAACCAATCAAGATGAACAAGGTGTTTTTTGTTAATGGCACAGGGAGTGCTTATTGCTGATGAGATACTATTTGTTGCTTACTGGGGAAATCTTAACGTGTATTGTTTGTATTTTGACAAGGTGTATCCTGGATTATCAGTGTCACTTTTCCCCCCCCCCCCCCCCTCTAGACTAAAATCTATTATTCAGGAAGTTGCTAGAGATTATCGGGATCACTTTCACAGGTGGGTACACATGGTACTTTAATATCTTAAATGAACTTCTGCATTAGCCTTTCTAAGACATCAGTCATTTTTTTTCTCCATGAAATGTGTTGTAGTGCCTGCTTTCGTATTCATATTTACTAAGACCGTTCCATTAACTGAGTGTGTTTTGGGATACTGACTGTCCTGCAGATCGTCAGTTTTTGAATTATATTGTTGAATGTGTGCTCTCATCTTCAGCTGTCGGAAAAATATTGAAGGAAGAACTTCTGCTGAAACCCACCATTCTGCTTTCTTTTTCATCCTGTGTTTCACTGCTTCTCTTACAGGGATTTCCAGTTTGGCCACATGGATGGAAATGATTACATTAATAGTTTACTAATGGAGTAAGTAAATTCTTACTGGAATGTTCTTTCTTCTCTTGTACTTGTTGCTAAGTATATTTAATTGAAAACAAACTTATGAAGAATTACCACCTTTCATGAGTTAAAAAAAAAAATCAGCATGTAGTATAGTATTGGTTGTTTGTTAAATTAAACTGCATAAATGTTAAATGTTTGGCTTACTGGTAATGCTGATTAACAAAGTATCTTTTAGGTCTGCTTTGTTAAATTAATTAGTCTACTAGAACTGTGTTGTTTTTTTGGAGGTTTTTTTCCTTTATTAAAATTACAGGGCACCAAACAAAAGTTATGTCAGTAACAGGAAATGTAAATAATGGTTATGCATTATCTATGGTTTTAATTTCTGGAGAGGCACATTTCATTCCTGATACATTTTTAAGACATGCATAGAAATATGCACAAAATGCATGGAAGATGTTGTCTGCACTTGATACGTACATGGTACATTTTGAAATATATAAGTAGTTTAACAAGATTCTTGACATTTGCCCGTGTCTAAAAATGCATGATTAGAGTTAAGTTGCTTGGCCTTTACTGTTGACTACTTACTCTCCTCTGGCCTTTTGAGTGAAAGAAAGGAAAAAGCTAGGGTCAATATGCCAGCTCTGTAGGTTTTCCAAAGGCCTTTCTTGGGCATCAAAGCATGTGTTTGTGCCCCTAAAGGTTCTAGGAGCTTCACAGGGACTCAGGGGGCACTAGGTCTGTATTTCTGTGGAATGTCTGTGATTAACACCTGAATACAGTTAATTTAAAAACAGCTGTGTCTCAATTGAAGTTAAGTGATGTGACTAATCTTATAGTTGCCAAAAGTGAGACCTTCCTCAAATAATTGCTCCTCCTTTGCAGACTCTTATGGCTGGCTGCTGAGCTGTTTCAGCCTGTTTATCTGGCAGAGAAGTGCTTTTTTTGGCTAGGGGAGTAGAGGAGATACTTTGCAGATCCAACAAAACGCTGAAATGTCTTCCTGTGTATTTTGCCAAGTACCAGAACCAGTGCAAAGAAGCAGGGGAGGGATGTAAGGTCCCTGGGGGAAGAAAATGAAGGGGAAGACAGAACTGCCATTTGCAAAAGTAGTGATCTAGTGCAAGATCTTTTCAGCTGGATTGTTTAACTTAATCAGCAAAATGCATTATTTTATAATTTGTAGTATATGTGAAATTGATGTTTAAGTACTCGAAGGCTTTTAATTATTTTGTAAACAGAGTATATACATTTCCAGCATAAGTGGAAAGCATCAAAAGAATGCAGAAAAATGTTCAGTGTTTTTAAGTAGCTGCTCTTCGTTTGGCTGCTTGAATAATTAAGAGTAAACCCGTATTGCAAGTGGTCCAGTTTTCCACTAGATGGCAGCAAGTAGAAATAGAAAAAGCCTGAACAGCAAGAAAAGTGTTGCAGAATACTGGTTTCCTATGCTAGATGCACACAGGAACAAATTCTGTTTCTTCACAAAGGACAAAATATTGTATGATTCGTGGGGGTAGATGTAGTAACCCCTGATAGAAGTACATTTATGAACTTGGTTGTAACTCCATTAGTAGACATCATAATTTATCTCTCTTCACCATTGAATCTCTCTATAAATAGCATGTAAAATTTGTATGGAGTTTATCTTTCAGCTGTGCTACAACCAGCTCCAAGAACCTCAGTTACCAGACTGTTAAATGCAATAGAAGTACTTTTTCTTTTCTTGGGGGGGGCTGGGGTGCGCAGGGTGGAAACAGATCTCCTCTGCATCAGAGTAATAGAACTTATTCTGTTCTAGCTGGGATGGGATGAGGTGTTTTGGCAGATGTTGATAACTTTTTACCAGGCACTTGCAAAAACACCTGACTTGGTTTGATTTCCTGCTACTTACATTTCTTGTTTGTTCCTAATAAATAGAGAATAAAAATTTAAAGGTAAAAATTGTATTTAGAGAATCTTATGTTGCAGGTTGTCACTGTAGACAGTTTTGTTGTTTAGTTGGGTTTTGGTTTAAGTTCCTTTGAAACCATGACATTATTTTGTTATCTCTGTAGTTGATCTTACATTTTCTGGGGTGCCGCCATGCTTTCAACTTGAGTACTGGGAATGTGGTCTGCACCTTAAGTCTCAAAGTAATTAGCTTTCTGGGAGTTTTGAAGATTTTCATGTGTCAGTATTAAACTTGTTCACCTGTAAGTTTGGAATTTAATTTATTTAAAAAAAAAAAAGCCTAAATTCTGTTAAGAAAACTTAGAATAATTTCTATGACTTCAAAGAATAATGGGAATCTTGAATAAATGCTAAACAGTATTTTCATGAAGTACTTGATTACAGATTGATAGCCATAGTTAAGGTTGAAATCATCATCAGTATTACATGGATTACTATTGTACATGAGTTGGGGCACTATTAAACAAGAGTAAAAATGTGGAAAAACAAGATTTGTATTGCTTCTGCTCTGGAGGAAGGCCACCTAGTATTTAAATTCATTATTGACACAACTGTAGAAAATTGGCAAAGAGTTCAAGAGATTTTTCACCTTACCTAATGTATTTTTTTAAATCTATCTTGTTGGACAATGCACTTGTGTAGTATTAAATTTTGCTAAACCTAATCTAATTTTGACTTTAGGGTTAGTTTGAATAGTAATTGAATACTGCTTTATCTCCAGAGATAATTTCTAATCTTTTTTTTCTTTCTTTCTTTCTGATTCTGTGATACGAAACAATGTTTAGTGGGTGAATGTCAACTGCTGAGTAATAATTGTTTAAAAACTCTGTAGCTCATCTGCCATATCTAAAAGAGACATAGAAAATCTTTTGTTGGTATGGCTTATTCTTTTGACTTGACACAGGTAGAAGTTGATTGATAGGCCTGGTCAGTTGGACCATGGCTGTATGGGATTGAATTTTTGGATTATGTTTTTGCTATTGTGCACTAAAACGCTTAATGTATCCTACTAATAGATTGTCATATGCATGGCTACTATCTGTAACCTTGTACTAGCTAGCAAGTCATAAGGTATCTGCAGTCAGTATGGATATGTAAAATGCAGTAATCTTCAATAGCATCACTGGCACAGATTTGAAGGAAAAAATATCAATGAGAAACATACTTCTACCATTCAGGCGATTCTCTTCCCTCCAGAACTCACACAGAATGAAGTTTAATGGATACCCTTTTGAATGATGTAGGAGTTATCTGAATTGCAGTGTTTTACACCCTAGGTCTTTAAATGTATAAACGATCTCTTTTATGTTTTCAGTGACTTGACAATCCCTACTATTGTTGTATTGAATACGTCCAATCAACAGTATTTTCTACCAGATAGGCACATTGAAAACACAGAAGACATGGTTCAGTTTATTAACAATATCTTGGATGGTACAGCTGAAGTAAGTCTTCATTGTGACTTGGAATATGTTGGTTGGTATTTATTTCTTTAGGTCCTGAAGTAGGGAAAGAATCGGTTACTCTTATTGTTGTACCATGTGTTTTGTCTTGCCATCCTGTCTGTCTTCCGGTCTTGGGTGCTGTCAGTGAATACGTGACTGTGAATTCTTGAGGTGTGCTGCTGCTCGCTGTTCTGACTGCAGAACCTCTTCTGGAAAGCAAGCTCTTTTGTTTATAGCATAATGTTAGCTGACTTCTCTTGATACTCCTTTTACTGCTGTCACTGGTAAATTGAGAGCTTTTATTCATCTCCTGGTTTGCTTTAAATGCATTTGTTTAAAATTTACTTTATAGTGAATGCATAATTCAACTCTTGCCTTTCTTTTGGCAGAAAATTAATAAATCCAGTAGCTTGATGGATAATAGGTTCAAATTCAAAAACCAGTAGTATGCTTGCTTTGCATATTACAGACAGACACAAGCTTACCCCTCTCTTTGCTCTACAATTAAAAATGAGCTGGCCTTTGTTAAAACAGCAGAATTAATAAATCTATCTGGATTTGATGGCTTGGAAAATTTTTTAATGCTGGGAAAACAAACTCAGATTTGCTTTTTCCACTTGATATACTTTTTAAGTTGGACAAAAAGTTACATTGGAAATAGATCATGGATCAGAGCTTTCATTTGCACTTAGAGGGCAAAAAGGCTTTGCCATGAAGGGGGGTAGCGCTGACATATCATTTGACTGCTTTCTGGGAGAAGCCTGTGTTGGTTTAAGCCTCAGTTCACTGTATATCGGGTGCTTACTGTGTTAGCCACATCCTACCTTATGTTATGCCAGCAGTTTTATGTCATTGGGTGGTAATGACAAGTAGTGCTGTAGATTGTTTCAGTCATAAGAGGTACTTTGGATTATTTAATCTGACAGATTGATGTAGCAACGTAATATAGGTATATTTGCCTGCGGTTCAGGACTTCACTGGCCATGCTTCCAGTTGCAAGGTGAGGGGTATTCTTGTAATTTATTTGGTGGGTCTTTATTCTTCATTTGTTGGTTTTTTTAATGCTTTGTTAATTGCACTGAATTATGTTGTCAACATCTATTTCAGTCTTTTAATACATCATCCTGGTTGAAACAACAAATGAAATTGATTTCTGTGTTCTTTAATTCTTTAATTCTGTGTTCTTTGAGGAGGTTTGTTTGTGTTGCCTTGTTTTTTGCCATAGTGTCACTTAGGACTTTCTACATTCTGTTTACCGTATTTCAGCTAGAATGATTAAAGAGCTGTCTAAATTCACATATCTGTATGTATGTGAGAGTGCTAATACAAGACAGACAGTACAGGATGTGACTTCATTTAAACTACATGGTGTCTATATATAGACATAAAATGACATGTCTTTGGCTATATTCAGGCCCAAGAAATTGTGCAGCTGTTGAGGAATGGCAGTCTTCAAAGCATGCCTGTAAAAAAGTAATAGGCTGAAGACTTTCAGAACCACAGTGAAATTTCTGAGAAGCATAACATTTCCCTTCCCCTCCACCCTTCCATGGGAAGTGTTGGATTATTCATCTTGACTTTCTTGTAATTTTCTGTAAAGCGATATAGGTAGCCTTCTATGAGTCTGTTTCATCTTTGCGGATTTCTTTTGTAATTTGAGGGGATTTGGTCAGGGCCAAGTGCAGATCAGTTGACTTCCAAAATGTAGTTTTGTATCTCTGGCAACTTAAGACAGGTGAAAACTGGTCCTGTTAAACAGACAAATTGCCTTCAGATTCATGTAGCTATTTTGAAGACCACTGAATTAAGTGCTAATGTAGGCGTAGTCTGTCACTACTTGACTGAACTTTTATTATACCTCCATATCTTGTTGTTACTACTTAAATTTTTCTTGCTGCTTCTGTCATAGTCCATAAATAGATACCATCAGGTGCAGGGAAGTTTGGAAGATCTCTGCAATTTTATAGTTGCTACATCAGGACAGTTGGTAGTTTCTGTTGGTGTTCCTCTATGATGAGAGAGTGGAGAGTCAGTCCACTGTTGAAGTATGCACTGATTGTTTAAAACATTTTTTGTGAGACTGTTGAAATGCTTATCCATGCTAGAGAAGTTGGGAGTGTCTGGGCATCATGAGATGCAAGAATAATTACTTTTCATTTCCTTCTAAAGGGACTTAAGATTGCAAGGTCTGAAGAATGAACTTTTGGAATCATAACTGAAAGTGTCAGCAGTTTTGACATGGTTCCATTTGAAATTTCAGGCACAGGGTGGTGATGGACTTCTGCAACGAATCAAGAGAGTAGTCTATGATGCCAAGTCTACTGTAGTAGTAAGTTTTATTTTTCATAAGATTAGATGGTGCCCTTGTCAATCAAGATGTAAATATTTTCAGAGAGTTTAGAAATACTTTTAGGTATTTGTTTATAATATATATATTGTGTATCTGTTATAGGTATATATACATTATATTCAAGCCAGATTAACTTGTTGATTAAAGTTTTTAATAATATTTTGTGTGCTAAATATTCCACATACATTAGTTTCTTCATTTTTCACTCCTTTTATGTATTAGTCTGTGACAGGTATTTTAAGAGATAGAATAGGAAGAATTCAAAACCTTTTCCTTGACCCTTTTGATGTGCTTTCATTGAAGTTGATAGCACTTCCATGTTCTGAGAAATGTTACGATTTCAGTCTAATAAGGGGATTAAATACTATGTGAAGTGTAGTTTTAAAGCAGATATTTTAATTGTCTTTCTTATAGGTTAATTATGCTTAACATAATTTTGTTGGGAAGATGTACGCAAATCCATTTCTTCACTTGTCCTACACAAGCGAAAAACCTGTGCTGTGGATTTAAATTGAAACATGTTTCTGTATGAGTGGCTCCCAAATTTCTGGAAGTGTGCAATGTTTAGCAAACTGGTTTTGAAACCAAAAGTCCTTCCTCCTGTGCCATTAAACTACTATTCAGTAGGAAGCTGTCTAATAACATAATGTTTCTGCGGATCCCTTATTACTCAAACTAATTTTTGAGAATGAGGCACAAATTAGAGATGAACTGGTTCTTATTTGAACACTTTTAGAACATATGTTTCTCAAGCTTCAAACAATTAATAGGATATACAGTTGGCATGCTAACACTAGCTATCCCAATGCAACATTGTAATATTTGAAATTCTGAGTCTTTTTCTATAAACTTATAGTAGGAATTGTTAAAATGAGGATTCGTCCTTTCTGGGGGAGGGGTAGGGAACCTAAACCAAACAAAAAAAAACCAACCACCAAACCTAAACAACAACAAAACTACAAAAAAACCCAAAACAAACTGACTGTCATTTTGGATGTTTCTGTATAAATAGACAGAGTAATAAGTACTAATGTGGTAATTTTTGTATACTCACTGAAAGTGTTTTTTACTTCAAATTTGTGTTTCAACAGTCTGTTTTCAAGAGTTCACCACTTCTGGGATGCTTTCTCTTTGGGTTGCCCCTAGGGGTCATCAGCATTATGTGTTATGGAATCTGCACAGCTGATACAGATGGAGGGGTAGATGAACATGAGGCAGCTAAAAAGGAAAATGGTGATCGGGAGCTCACGGACGAAGGCAGTGAGGAAGAACAAGAGGAGGAAAAGAATGGAAAATATACAGAACTTTCAGATGGAGAGTTTAAACAGAAAGACATAATGGAAAAGAAAAAAGACTAACTTGTTTAGCAAAAGAATTCTCTGGAATTTCCAAATAGACTTATTTATTGAAGGTAGTCATTTATTGATGATCTTCATGAAAGAGGACCTTTTTGTCTGCATTATGGTAGTTTTGACTTGCATGTATTCAAATTTTCTCAGAAATTGACATTAAAAATTATGGATGTTCTCTTAAATGTCTTGAATAGATCAACAAAGACAAATTTAAACTGGAGAAATTTGCAGGTATAATTCTACACCATTTTTTTTTAAGTTTTGAATCTTTCGTTTCCGGAACAGTGAGATAAAGATGTTGTTACTTGACCTCAGTGTATGTGATGAACTACTACTAATATAGCCCAGCTAGACACTCATTCCTATAAAAAAGGCTGAAACCTAAGAAAGTTAAGGCACCTGTAAAGTCTTTCAGAGTCTTTGATAGCTAAAGACAACTTTAAAATTTTCCAAGAAGTTACAAGTTCTACCTGTTGCACATTAATTTGGGGAAAAAAAAACAAAACCAACTTTTCTATTTTCTCAAGTTTAATGTAAATTGTTAGGAATTAGAAGACTGGTTTACCTTGTAATAATACATTTATTAGCAGTCAGGAATGTTTACTTCATATAGGATGTGAGAGTTACATGCTAAATTCTTTATTAGTGCTTTAGCAGTTAAAAATATTCAAAAAGTACATTATAAAACCTTTTAGAATGTGATTGCCTGTTAAATTGTTTTGTACGAGTGCTTACACAAACTTACAGTGCGAAAGATCTTCAAGTTTTCTGAATCCACAGTATAACTTGATAAAGGAAGCCGTAAATATAAACACCCTCTGATAATTTTGCATAACTCTCCAATGACAAGGGGTTTTGAATGGTGTTATATGTTTGAGGTACTTTTGTCTGAGACTGTTACCTATGCTGGAGGAGGGAGTTAATGGAGCATAATATTAACATTCATAGAGTTTGGTCAATATAATGCATTTTTGTTACCTGTTTAATCATAAGTCACTTTTAATACAACCCTGTGACTATGAAAAGGACTAATTTGTGTCCAGGGTTATAATCTCCAAGGACAAGCTATAAAGAAGCTTTTGGCATCAATGTCAAGCAAGAGTACCACAGAAACAAAACCTACATTGCTCTTCCTCTTAGTATTCATGCTGGGGGGTTTCTTTTTTTTTTCCTTTTTTTTAAGGCTATATTACTGTATAATACAGATCACGATACTTTATAATACAGATCCTCCTTATAAGGCAGCTTGATCGTGTAATAATTTACTATGCTATAGCACTAAATTAAGGAATTTTTAAATAGAAAACATTGGTAAGCTTAAACAGAGAAGTTGTGTGTCTCAGTAAATCTGATGATGATATAAATCAGAACTAGGGAAAATGTATTCTATCCTTTTACCTTGTAGGAAAGAAACTTGTTTCTTCTGTTTAAGTAGCTTGGTAACAGCAGGCTTTATGTTGCAGTTCTGAGTACAGTAATTAGTTCCCTGACCTGAAAAATTTTTCTTATTAAACAATATAAACAATATTTGAGGAGTTCAGGCATCTTTTTCAGAAAAATTCCACATCCGATTTTGAGTCCAACCTTTTTCTTTTTGGGAGGACAGTCAAAAAAACAAGTTTATGGAATTCTGGATAGCAGGTGTCTGATACATTTCTTTTTTCCCCTTTTTGATTTCTTATTTTTTCTTCTATGAATTGTCTTATTTTTTTCCTTTTTGTCATTATAGTTAATTGCACATAATGTGTT
Organism: Microhierax caerulescens; assembly: GCA_035590215.1. Taxonomy (NCBI): domain Eukaryota; kingdom Metazoa; phylum Chordata; class Aves; order Falconiformes; family Falconidae; genus Microhierax; species Microhierax caerulescens. The sequence continues at coordinate 64,511,313 of JAVJGJ010000037.1, read as the reverse complement.
GAGTTTTCTTCCTTTTTTTTTTTTTTTTTCAGAATCTTTGAGGTGTAGTTTTAGCATATATTTGAAGAGTGAGATGCTGCTTTAGAAAGTTTTTCATGTGGTGTAATGCTTTTCTTAAAAAAAAAAAATAATAATAATAATCACTTACTATTAAGCCTGTACATTTTTTTGGACTTTAGCACGACTCAGTGCAGATAGTCAAAATGTAGGACTATTAAGACAGTAATATGTTTTCTTGATTTGTTTCTTTTTTGTTAAGATTTCAAATACAGATCCATTACATATTTAATTTTAGCTCAGGCTGGAAACTTGCAGCAACGTAAGAACTGAAGTGGTCACTGGATCGCTGCTTTTCCTTCTATGGTGGGTAGTAAAGAAGAAAAAATAGTTCTGGTTTCTGTTGCACTACTAAGAACTGTTTCAACTATGAGCTGTTACTTTTGTTTGTGTTCATAACCAGTAGTAGCCGAATAACTTGCTGAGAAATCTTCTGTGATACAAACCTGAATATGATAAACGCGGTGCAAGAAACAGATCACACTGGGATCTGTTAAAACTGTAACACTTCCTGGCTAGAGTTAGGAGGAAAGCATGTGTCTCAGTGACTTCTGAACTGCAATATCAATCAGATATGTACTGAGCTGTTGAAAATTAAACTTTAAACGTACTGCCATTTTCACCAAATCCTTCTCCCAGTTATATTCAACAAGACACGTGGAGAAGGAAAGCATACAAAAAGCATACAAGTTATAAACTGGGTGTCAGAAGTGATATAACTGAGGGGTTTGCTGTGGTCATGCAATGATGCTGTCTGGGGGGGATCTGGCATTTTATTTTTTTCTTCCACCTCTGAAGGTTTCTTAAAGCAACTTCACTGTAATAACTTCAAATTCACAAAATAATGCTGCTTTTTTTAAGTCAAGTGTAAGCCTTTTGTTTTTCTGTAATAAAAACATTTAAAAGAGCTTGTTTCCTTTGCTTAATTTACACAGTTAAGCCTAGATATTGCACATTGTGTAGGAGACCATGTTTCCTGGGACAATCGTCGTAAATGTAGTTTAGGCCCCAAGTAACACAGTACAGAAATGCAGCTGGTACATTTTTAAAAAGAAAAATGGATTCATCCTGTCTGGTGCCTTCTCATCAATATTTTGAAAATTCTCTCTAGCTGTAGGAGTTAGTGTTTCCTTGTCTTTTATCGAGTGAGTGGTCTAGCAGTATAAAATAAATGCATTTCTGAAAAAGAAATTTTAAAATACCAATTCCTTCCATTGCTAAAGTCTCAGTAGGAAGGGGAACCTGAGGCAGACTGTTGTAGAATACATCTCCTCTGGAAGAACTTGAGTAGCCTTGACACTTGGACGTGGGCAATCTCTTTAATTGCTTCATTTACCTGGGCTGTTTTGACAGATACTGTCCACACTGTGGTGCTCACTGCTTAAAGGAATGAATGATTAGACTGCGGCAGATCTGATGTGTTCAAGGCAGCCCAGAAGTGCTTAGTTTTCATGAAGTATTCAAGTGAGAGGTTTAGCTTGCTCAGTTTTGGCCCAGAACTAATTTAACCTGTTCCTGTTTTGTCAGCATGTTTGAAGAAGTGGTTGTACTTGCAGGAGCAGGAGGGTGGAGAGTTGCTCTGATGACAGCCAAATCTCAACTTGGTGAAAAGGGTGCAAAACCAGAATGTACTTCTCTTAAGCTGCTAAAATCTCATGAGACTACAGAAGTTTCAGGTTGTATTACACTGTGACAGTGGTATGGGCTCTCAAATCTTCTCAGAGACCAAAGCAGCTTTTTGCTATTGTGCTCTCATCACTGAGTACATTGCTAGCAGATTGAATCATATGAAGCTGCCGCATGTTATATTGCTGTAACTGACAAAGACAATTTTGACAATATTGTGTTGAATGCTCTGTTGAACTCTTAACTTGCAAGGTTTTTCAGTCTGCCTAGGCGCTACATGCATTCCCAAAACAATTCTCTTTCTCTGATTTCTGAAATTTTTACTGTGTTAAAGGATTACTGCTACTATGCTGTCTATCACTTTACAGACATAAAGCACTATTTAGCAGCTGATGTGAACTCTCCTGTTGCTAGCAGACTTCTTACCCACCAAAGAGCATAGTAATGTTTGCAGTTGTTTAGCAAGAATAGACTACAAGTATTTTATATTAAGCATTTCTGAATGGAGTATTGTGGCTTTTAACAATAAAACCTGAAAGATCTTGGAAGTCCTCTGAAGAGGTAAAAGGAAACCAGTAAGGTGATTACTAATGAGAGGAATAGTATTGCTTTGTAGTTCAGTTTCCACAAGTTTAGGTTGCAGAAGAGAGAAAACTGCATTGGAGGAGAAAACATCACTGAATGAATGTATACTTGACAACTTAATTGTGTTGAAAACAGTTTTGCTTTTCTAGTCTCTACTTCTGTCGCTTCACTTTCATTGCATCATTTCTAGTACTCAGCAGCCCCTGTTGCAAGGTTGGTGAGGTCTTCAGCTGGGTTAATGACTGTCCTGACCAAAATGGTGGGTGGTTTTAGGCTGTCTTTGGTCAAGAGACTGAAACTTTGGTAAGCACCAAGGCTGACACATGAAGAAGATGAAAACACATTGACAGGAGAAATGGGAATGGGAGAAGGGAATGGAGCAGAGCCGTGTATTCTCATATGTGTCATGTTTTAATATGGATGAGCTACACAGCATGCATGCATAGCTAGTGAGAGTTTAAGAACTTTTGGCTAAGTAAGTTTGCCTGATACAGAGCAAGTAGTGTTACTACACAATCAAGATTTCTACAGATGTTTTTGCTGTTTCTCCAAGTCACTCAAAATAACATATTTTTGTGTTCATCACTTGCTTGAAACAAAAACCACCTTTCTCCTCTTAGGTTGCTGCACTGCTACTTTAAAGGAATGATAACTTAGAGTATATTTAAATTTTTGCAAAGGTGGCAACTTGTAGTCTTAATGGTTCCAGGAACTGGAGATCTAACAAATAATGTAGGGTTTATATTTTCATCTAGAAATGGGGGGGGTGTTTAAAAATAAATAAATTAAAGAAACAGTTGCTGCAATTTCATTCTTTTTTTACCTGAATAGTAAATGTTGACTCTTAATACAAAGCAGACAATGTACTATTCATAGACTGTAAAAGCTTTAAATGACTCAATGGTAAAAGAAAACAAAAAGACTTAGGGACTTAGGTACGGAAGTTTTTAATCCCCTTTCAAAGTTGTTTGTTGTTTTTTTTTTTCTTTTATCATTGAGTCATTTTGACGTAGAACTGACTAACTTTTTAGTTAATCTTTAATTTTTTTCCTTAGTATGCTTCTCTAAAAGAATTTGAATATGCTGACAGCACTTGTACATTAAAAACTGAAAAACAGCCTGGTGTTTTGGATGGCCACTGGCTAATTTTGTTTATTTCCTCTTTGCTTTTGTAAAATATGTCTGTTTTGATCTTACCTTTGCACATTGAGCCAGCTGAGCTCCTTCTGCTTGGCACTTCTTGCAGGATTACACAACTCCCTAAACGTATGCTGTTGTCTGCATGTCTATGTTAAAATTTCTGATAACGTTTTCTAAAAGCAGACTCCACACACACACACACACACACAAAAAAAAATTATCACTTAGAAGCTATCAAAATACCGGTGTGGTTTTGTAAGACCTTTTTGGAGATTCTTTTTTTCAACAAACATTTAAATCTTCAAGTATCAGAATACTTTTCCTGTTCCTAAACAGAACATTTATTAGAACAGGAAGAATTATAGAAAATAGGTGGTCCTATGGCAGACTGCATCTCAAGTAGGGGAATATGTGTAGATGGTCTGTGTAGAAACAAAGTTTCTAGGAACAATATTCCCCTTTGAAGTAAGACATCTCCTTTTATGTAAAGTGGAAGAAAGCCAAGGCTTCCTTCTTTTCAGCCACTATGAAATTAAATTTGGGGGTATTTCCTGCAGAAGATGAGAGAAATACTTGTTGGCCCAGACAAGTCCTTGACAATACATCAGTTGCTCCTGAGCTGAAGAAAGAGATCAATTGTCTTTAGCAGATCTATCGTTTAATAGCTGTGACCAAGTCTCAGTGGAGAAAATAATTATAAACTATGCTGTGCCTTCATGCAAAACTATGCTTTATGCAAATAAAAAACACTTGAGTTAAACCTTGAGATGGCAATACTATGGTACATATCTTCCCCCTTTTTGACCCTTAAATCATAAATCTTAAATCATAAAAATACAAACTGAAAAAAAAAAAATGCAGAAGGACTGCATATTTTAATTCTTTGTGGCTCATTGATGAAATCCCAAAATGGTTCATTTGCATCCTAAATGCTACAGATTGCAAGAGATAATGCAATATATTGTGGTGTTAACTTTTTTAAAGTTTTATCTGATCCTACTGTGAAGTAAGAAATATTAAAAGGCTTTCAGAGTGGGTTGAAGGAGAAAAGGAAGTATTTTCTAAAAGATAAATGGAAGTATTGTTCTGTGTTGAGTGCTGCTGACAGACAGATGTACCGGAATTTGAAAAATACAGTTTGGAATGAATGCTTAAGTAGCTGGGAACTTCTTGTATCACATTGTCATGGTTTAAAATAGAAGGATTTCTAGCAGAGTGAAAGTAATACTTGCAGTTTAGAACAGAATTTAAATGCAGATTTAAATCTTGATCTGAGCACAGTATACTTCTATTTTTACAGTTTGTATCATGTGTTGTTATAATTTAAGTGGTCTGTCTTCAAGAGGAAAGCTGTGAGTGAATTCATGTTAGTCTGTGTTAGGGTTTAGTTTCCAGAGAGCACCTGGAATTCGGGCATAATGCAGAAGCATAAGGTTCTTTCAGTGGGCTGTAACTCTCTGTCAGCTTCAGTTGTCAGAAATCTAAATGCTAAGACGTGCTAGAAATAAGTCCTCAAGTTGCTCACTTCGCTTTGCAGAGGTTCAAGCCATGTATGGAAAATTAATCAAACGTAGGCGTTGGCTGTTAGCTAATGGAGAACGATTATCTGTGTCCCAAGAAAGAAGCTGCAAGCCTTGTTTTAGTTTTGTAAATAATGGTTATGAGGTGGGAGGAATTTTTCATACTGACATCCTTAACTGTTGCATCCAAAAGGTGTGATCTTGGCTAAAAACACACAGCAAGTCTCATAAGGGAACGAAGTTTGCAATGAGGGCTAAAGGCATGATGATCTTAAAGACTGCTCCTCATGTTGCAGCAGGGGCTGGGAAAGAGTTACAAAGGAAGTGCATGATAAAATAATGAATCTTGTAATATTCACATTCAAATAGCATGCTACTCTATCACACCACTCTTTTAAGAGTGTTAATAGGCCTGAGTTTATATCAACATATGATTCATTGTGTTGGTAACAAGTGGAAAGTTTCTATAGCAATGGCAGTTCTTCTCACCTCTCCCCTTGAGGTTAGGAGTTAAAAATGCCTCAGTGCAGACCCTTGGCATGAACTAGCAAAGCTGAGCTCCAACACCAGGTCTTTTCCTGCACTTTGCCCCAGAAGAAGCTCAATTGCACAATGCGGCGTCCCTGATGGGTGGTGGCGGTGGTAGCCTCTGTCACACGTATGTGGGCTAGCCCCAGTGGCTTTCAGAAAGAGTTGGAAGTTGGCTACAATGAGCGTGAGTCTGAAAAACGGCAGTAGCAGTGACTTCAGGAGCCCTGGCTCTGACATGTAGGATGTGTGCTGCTGTGGGTGGTTTTAACGACCTTCTGAAGATGGGGGAGAAAAGACTCCCTAAATGCTTTAAAAAGTCATTGCATTGCTGTGATGAGCTGTGATGATGTATCATAAGGTGAGGAAGAGTACGTGAGGTATAAAGGTGAGCAGACAGGAAAGCCTGTGGGGTATTTCCTCTGCTCAGGCCCACACACGCTCTTTGAAGCTAGGACAAGGCCACGCTGCTCTGGGGACAGCGAGTTTATGCTCACAGATGTAGGTTGGCCTGTGCCTGTTGGTCCTTGGGCAGTGAACTTGCCCTGTCATGTTTAAATTAGAGTGTAGACATGCCATGGAGCATTACATTCAGTTTCTGGCCGTCTTGCTTTGACTTGGAGTGCAGTTTTAGGCAAGTTACTTAGGCC
>JAVJGJ010000037.1:64459360-64505107 GCA_035590215.1 Microhierax caerulescens | reverse complement strand
CATAGTTTCATTATATTGAAACTTTAATTACAGTTCTGTCTTAAGGAGCTTCTATCCTCATGCCTTTGTATGCTGCCCTTCAAAATATGGCCATGCAAGCTGTTGGAAAAGTAGTGCTGTAGGTGGACAAATGATCTGATCCAGGTCAATACAATATTTTGGACAGAACAGCATGCCCGGGTATTAGAGAGCAGCAAAGGTTTGGAGGCAGCAGCAGAACGGGAAACTTTTTAAGGCTATTTCATGACAAGTATGCTGACTTAGGTGTATTTTGCCCTTTGCTTGTGTTCTCCAGAAAACAAAGGTGACTTGGCTGAGTCCTTACAGTGAAGAAAACATGGGTGGCTACCCGACGATCCCTCTTTCGGTAGTACAGTAGTATTGTTTGTAATGTATCCTAACCTCTCCTTGCTAGAAGATGGTTAAAATAGAAGAGGAAAATTCTTAAGCCTTGTCATGTTAGGCAAAATGCATCTTGCACAGGATATAACTAGCTAAGGATGGGAAAGATGCTTCTCAGACTGTAACTGTGGGCAATCACTGTCATAGTGATCAGTTGACTCACTAGGTTATACATTTGTAGATACATTCTGCTTTACAGTTCTGTATGTGCATTTAAAACCATGGAGTGCTTGAAGTCTGAGACCAACTCAGCAATCTTTTTCATTTGTGCATGACTACTTATGGAAATTAACTAAGAGAAACAGGAGCTACGTTATAGGAAGGGATGGGGGTTTTAGACTTGCATTTTGGGAAATACATTTGTTTCATGTATAAAGAAAGATAACTATATAAATTTCAGACTAATCTGTCTGATATGTAGCGATTGCAATTTTTTTTGGTAGAATTTTCCATATGAGAACCTAAGAGCTTTATGAGGTAGATTTAAGAACTATTGCAAGAGAAGGCCAAGTGAAAATCTCAGGTGTCTACAATGCTTTATTTTGGAAACACTTTTTCCAAGTTAGATGTGAACATGGTGTTTGTAACCTTGGCAAAACAGAAGATACAGTACTGAATGCTATCTATATGATGTTCCTAGTAACTTGACAGAAAAGCAAGAGGTACCTTTAACCAGCAGTGGCCAGAGATGTATGCTGATGACTGGTGACAGCCTTGACCACTCCTCTTGGCCAAAAAAAGACTGCTTTCTTCAACCAGTTAATCACTTGCCTATTGTATCTATTAACTTACTCTTTTTTTTGCTTCCCTTCCTTTCCCCTTTCCTCTGATCTTCATTGTCTCTGTCTTTTGTATTGTGTCCTCTCTTTGACCATCTCAGTTTCTCCTGTCCTTTTCCAAACTTCTTTTGATTCTTCTTTCTTTCCTTCCCTGTATATTAGCAGTCAGAAATATACAGAAAATATCAGGCAATGATGAAACAATCTGTAGTTAAAAATCTTCATTTAGGCTACTGCGTGACCTCTCAGGCTGTTTCATAATGATGTCGTTTCCTTAGTGGCCCAACATGCTCAGCATTTTGGTATCTTACATAGGCTTGATTATCAGTTTTGACCAGCTGAGCTGGGATTAATAGGCTATTTTGTATTAACGTAAGGGAAAGCTTGTTACAGATAACTGAGAGATGTGAAAGTTAACAGATATATAGAGAGAATGCATAAAATGCCTTGTCATTGAGCCTTCCTCTTCAGAGTTGTCACATTTCACTCCTATATTTAGAAAACTGGAGGATGTTAGATTTGCCTTTTTGAAAAATTTACTACAGATAATGAAAAGTTTAAGGCTTCTTTTCAGTGAACACTATATAGATAAACCTTTCCTGATTAATTTTGTCTTGACCTCAGACGATAAACATGGTCTTGCAAATTACTTCTTTGCCTCTAGTCAATTATTAATTTCTGTGATTGAAATACAGTAGATAAAAACTTATCTGCTGCTCCTGGTTTTCATCAGTAACTGATGACTACTTAATTAAAACACTGATGCAGAGCATGTATTTTTCAGATTGAAAAAAACTATATTTTTTTTTCAGAGGGCTTTTCTTTCCTCCTGATCACCTGTTTTTATACTTCTGAGTGAAATCTAGAGAAGGCAGAAAATAATGTGATCTGGAAGTAAGTAATCTTAATGCAATGGCACAACATCTGTGGAAAATGCAATGGTTACTGTCGAATAGCAGTTGATATGTTTGTTCTTTTGGCAAAACAATTTTTACAGAGCATAACTAATGTTCTTCATTTTTCTGGAATGCCATAACAGCACTCTGATTCTCATCTAGCTTAAGTGTATTCTTGAAGATATTTTTCTCCTTCCCCTTCTTTGTTAATGTAAATATCAACATAGAAACATACTACTAGGTCCTGTGCAACTGCTAAGCTGTGTGTGTAGTTCTCAGAACAAAAATATCTCGTTTTCCTTTTTTAGACATGACCAGCGCTTCTGTAATATACACAATAATAATTCCTGATTAGCCCAAATAGTTTATGCTTTAGCAGAACTAACAGATCTCTACAGATTCTTCAAAGCTTTCTATCACTGTATTTTATTACCTTTTGGCAAAGTAATTTTTTTCTGTGAATTACTTGTTTGCCAATGGCATTATGTTAGCAAACTTCCAGATGTGCAAGTTCTAAATTTCTGTGGAGCCTATAGAAATCGAACAGGAAAAATAATATTTTGGCAAACTCTCTCTCTTCTAAGATGCAACATCTAAACGTCACAAATTAAAAGTTCATTTGTCTGTGGTTATTAAAGCTTACTGTCCTGGTTTCAGCTGGGATAGAGTTAACTTTCCTCTAAGTAGCTGGTGCAGCTCTGTGTTTTGGATTTGGTGTGAGAGCAATGTTGATAGCACACGGATGGTTTTGGTTGTTGCTGGGGGATGTTTATACTAAGTCAAGGATCCCTCAGCTTCTCAGGCCCTGCCAGCAAGAGGGCTGGGGGTGCACAAGACATTGGGAGGGGACACAGCCAGGATAGCTGACTCAAACTATCCAAAGGGATATTCCATACCATATAGCATCATGCTCAGTATATAAACTGGGGGGAGTTGGCCAGGGCTTGCTGATCGCTGCTCAGGGACTGGCTGGGCATCGGTCAGCAGGTGGTGAGCAATTGTACTGTGCATCACTTATTTTTTGTCCCTTTCCTTTAGATTTTATTCCTCAACCTTTCTCCCTCCTTTTCATTATAATTCTTAGTATTAGTATTACTGGAGGGTGGGTGGGTGTGGGTGTTCCTCTATTTTATTTTAATTATTGTTCTTATCTCAACCCTTGAGTTTTACATTCCCTTCTGATTCTCCTCACCATCCCTCTAGGGCATGGGTGGGGAAGGGAGTGAGTGGCTGTGTGGTACTTAGTTTCTGGCTGGGGTTAAACTACAACACTTAGACGTTGAGAGTGCTAGTTAGCGTAACTTCTAGTATTTATATCTGCTGCAATGAGCTGAAATGTTTGAATTTTATATGGTGCCATTTAGGCTATACCACAGCTCAGGTCTCCCAGAAAAAAATTGTATTAGTCTGATCCTGCAGCACCATAGTTGAAATCTGCTAAACTGTGGTTCATTGAAATATTTGAACCATGGTTTCTGGAGATGAAATGGTAAGATAACACATAAGCTTAACAGAAGTCAATCTACAGATTGTTCAAAGCAAAATAACCTCTCCCTGTCAAGTCTCTGAAACACAGCTATAAGAAACAGAATTCTAAGGTAATTTACTTCTGTCTCATTGCTCTTGCATTCCCTTGACTATTAGGTTGTTCAACACCTTTATACTGTTCTAGAGTAACTTGTTGTATAATGGTAAGTAATTTAAATTTGTAATTTTATAGACTCCATGTATCTACACAGTTGCTATGAAACATCTGTAAATGTGAACAACGGAAGAATAGAAACAATTAAACTGTCTCTAAAACTGAGAATCCCAGTGAGAGACAAAATATAAAACTTCAAAATAAGTTTATCATTAATAAAATAAAATTTCATACGTGCATCACCTAGGTATTACTAGATCACACAGGTAACAATGATCATTTGATTATTAAACATAATAACTATGTCGTTCCAGTTTCATATATTCACATGAGGGAAATATTAAATGATTGTTTTATTATCCATTCTTTAAGTCTTCTGAGGTTCAGGAAAAAGCCACACTAATGAATAAATAGATAAAAAGATTATAACTGTCAATCATTTGTATAGTTCAATTTTTTAACAGCGTGTAACTCAATTACTGGGGAGGTTAATAAAGAAAAATATAGATTGTCTTCCCTGAAAAATAAGTTTAGAATACCATGGGTGGTCTGTTCCACAGAAAATTAAAAGAACATCTCTATAGTTAACACTATGCATTTTTCAACAAAAATTAAGACAGTTCTGGACACTTATTTGTGAAAACATACCGTGGCATTTAATTGGGATTTCAAGTCTTAATCTTCCAGCAGTGCCTCTCTGTTAATACGGTAATATTTGTAAATACCATGTCTCTGACTCTATCTCTGTGTGTTAGTGTGGGATCTTAATAATTAACATCCTAATCCAGTTCCCTAGTGCAAGGCCACTAGAAGTCTGAAAAATAATTACATATTTAGAAATAATTCAATGGGAAAAAGCTTAGTTTTTTTCAAAATATTTATTTTTAAATAATGTTATCAATTCTCGTCTCATCATGTTTTCTCTTTGCAAATGTTCTAAAATGTTCCCTTCATGATCCTCACCACTTAGAATGCACCAGTTACAAACAACTAATAAAAACCAGATATGGAATTTAGTGCTTTATATTTGAAAATAATTGGTCAAAACAGTTTAAAATTCTAATATAGAGATTTGAGAGAGAGGTGATGGTCAATTAAAACTTCCTACTAATCAACAGAGAGACAACATTGCTACAATAAATCACAGGTTTGATTCAGCTCTGGAATGGTTTCATGCATTCTGTGTTTGAGGTTTAAGTTAAGTTGTAGAGCTAAGTTATCTGCTGCAAACCATTTCTTTGATTTTTATGAACAAGTTTTCTAAAATGCTCTGATTACCATCTTGAGGTGTCTTTTGAGTAATCCAAAATAATACCTTACTGTAGACAGGTAATGAATGCATGCACCTGAAATGGTGAATTTGCTTGAAAATTGCTCTGCTGTGCTGTTTTGAGTGTGCTTACAGAATGCAGAGGGTGATGCCATTTCTAAACCAAAAAAAAGAAAACCCAAACCAACCCTAATTTTGTTTTTGGAGCATTCAACTACTGTAACTCAGTGCCTTTGTTTTTACTGATGTGGTCCATCCATGAATATGCTATTTTTTTCCATCCTGGGATACTCTTCAATTGTCTGTCTTTCGTTTAGTGGCAGCAAACCAAAGTGGTTTATATTTAGATGTCTATTAATTTCTGTATCTTTCTCCTCATACAATTCTACTCAACTGTAGTTTATGAATGTTGGCATTTCTAGTATGAAGACACTCTAGAAATGTTCTAGAAACATTTCTAATGTGATGCCCTATGAGATTGTCACATAACTGAATTTCTGGGACCCTTACATCATATTTTCTACTAAAATGCAACTTTAAAAGCTGCCTACAATTTGTTTTTTATATACTTCAAGACAACGGAGTGTGAACTTTCTACCCATTTTTTCAACAGTACTTTTAAATTCCTTTTCTGAGAGCTCAACAGAGCAATATGCAAGAACTTTAATCCATCTTTCGTCACCAAAAAAAAGGAATGCTAATATAAAGGAAGCCAACAGTCTCAGCTGCTTAGGTCCTTGAATACTGTTCATGCAACACATTTTATATCTGTATCATGCTTATAATACATAAATGTTAAATATTTTGACAGTCTGACCATGAACTCTGTATGATTTTCCTGTAGGAACTGCTGGAAAGACAATAAAAACTTTTACAGTAGGTCTCCCCAACCCCAATATTTCTATTTTTCATGCTTATTTTTGGTGCCAGTTTCACTAATAGGAAAAAGAAAAAAAAACAACCCAGGGGTTTGATAATGCACTTGCTGAGTTATGATTATTCTTGGCCTATTTCTTTTGAAATTAATAGTAAATTAACTAATTAATGGTGGAAAAAGAAGTCACTAAAAGACTCAACAATGTGCCATGTGTACCTTACTTGGCTACAGTTTTGCACTTCTGGTTATAATGAATAGTTTTCATTGCATCTTGGCATTTTTAAAAAAGGCATTTTAAATGCAGTGTTTCATAGTGATTCTTAATTAAAAAATGAGATTAGACTTAAAATCTACCTTAGAGTACAGTTAGCATTAAATTCTTTGAATAATCATTAAAGTTGTGGGGTTTTTTCTCTTTAATGAAAGAGCTTTTATTTATAGAAAATTGCTTAATCTGTTTAAATTTCTCTTTTCTGAAGTGTGGGAAGGAAAAGTCACAGTCAGGTTAATAATGTGTCTGGTAAGGAATAATGCTATTTTTCTGTTGTGTTCTGTCATTTTTACTTACTCTTATTACTCCAAGAATTTCTGAATGTATTTTTTAAAATTAACTTGAAAGAGTATCAGCTGTTTCAGTGTGTAACATGCCAGATATAGCCAAACTTTTGTAAATTTTATATTGTACTGCTGGATTGTCAAAACAGACACTTTTCAAAGGTAAGTGCAGTAGCAGAATTCAGATTTAAATACAGATTTTTTTTTTTTTGTGACATAAACACAGACTGATATATAAGCAAGATTAATTTGTATCAATAAGCAGTGAAGCACAGGAAAGCATTATCTAGTTTCCAGCAAATTATAAATAACTCCAAAACAAATGAGTATGGTTCATAACTTCATCACATTTTCCCACAAATTATAAATATGAATTCAAAGTGTGTGGGGAAGATCATGGGAAGAATATATTTTATTCAGGAATATAGGCAGAATTTAAAGTATGTGTTGGATTTATTTAATTAAAAGATCTAACAGATCTCATTTTTTAATGTGGAAATCTTTTGCACGTTTCTTACGCAAAAGGGAAGAAGAGTTAGGGGGGAGTTAGGCATATATTCAGTATTACAAAAGACTGGTAAAATTTATATCTGTCGTAGTATAATATATGATACATAATTTATGATACAGACAAAAAAAAATTAAAAAAAATCCTTAAAAATAAAAATTGTCAAAGAAAGGTACTGTTGTAATGGCTAGCCAGTTCTGAGATCCAGATCAGCCCTGATGTTTTCCTAGTTTCAAGCTCTTTGATGTCATAATGAAGGCAGTGGCATTTCACTACAAAAGTGTAACCTGTTCTGCAAGAGTGGTTTGTTGACCATAGTAAATGACAAATGTTAGACAGACATGCTCTTTGAGGTGCTTCTAGGCCTGTTCTTTCTGTGCATGAGGCTTTTATAAAGTGTTTGCTATTATTTACACACAGCTAAATGGGAATATCCCTATAATTACAGTTTTGTATGTCAAACATAAAACATTTAAAATATATATATATATATGGTCATTGTGTTGGGATTAAACCATAAACTGTGTGTTATTAGCTTGCTTTTAGTGCTTAATGCAGGTTATAACTAAGGTGTTTGTAAATCTTGCATTATGCCATAACACATTATTGTTCTAATCTTGTGTCCTACCTTTTATAATATTTTACCGGAATTTTGTTTAAATTATATTGCTGTGGATCGTTATCAGTTTTAAAACTGTTTATATCTCGAGCACAAGTAGCAGCCATCACACTTGTGGAATTTCTTCAAAGTGGGCAATAACATGCTTCAGGAATATGTACGAACCTGCTTCGTCACAGTGAGGTTGATGAAATATAATGTGTTGCTTTGTTTCCTAACATGCTTGTGGTTTATAGGCAGTACATTGGTTAACAAATGCAAAATCTGAAATGTATTATTGCTTAGAGGAAGGAAAACAAATACTTGGAAGAGGAATAATTTTGAATTACTTGTTCTAAAAAAACCTCTAAAATTTAAAAGAAATTGGTCAAAGTATTTGGAAAAGAGGGGAACATTTTTTAATTTAACAATAGTCTCTTAGTTCTGCTTTGCTGACTCCTTCTTCACTGTTTTTATCACTTTCTTTCAGTGCTGACATGTCCTATTTTCCAAAAATTATTTTTCTGAACGAGTTCAAAATTAACAGTAGATTAAAAAAAATTGGTTTTCATTAGAATGTGCTTTGTCATTGAGGGGAAAATTCACAGAAATTATCTGTACTCAAGATTAAAAAGGGGGTGGGGAGGGGTGAAGAAAAAAAGATGTGCTTATTTAATTGGCACTATGATATTTCAACTGAATGGTGGAAAGGATAAAACTTTGCCGTAAGGGCTTTAGGATTAGATCACATATGATTTGGCAGATAAGAGTTAAAGTCACACCCGTACTGTTTGGTGTGAAGTAGCTTCTCCTGTATCTCTGGAAGCTTGTTCTCCTGAGTCCCAAGAAAAAATTACTGTTATTGGTGCATTGGTCACAGAACAGACTGTCACATATCACTTAAAAAACTGTGAAGACAGTACCAGTTACCCTGCAGTGTTAATTGAAAAATAACAAAAATAATATCAAGAGTTGGTAGTAATTACTTTGTTTAAATGGTTATTTGACATTGAGATATTAAACAAAAATGAGCTCCAAGTTCTTGTTTGTTAGGTACTTGTTACCCACGTACATAACAGGAATGATTCCAGCGCAATGGAGCCGAGACACAGCCCAGGAGGTCTTTCTCGTTCTTCTTGGTAATCAGTTCACACTAGTATGTGAGTATTGGTCCGACTAGAAAAAAGGAAAGCTGGTGATGATTCTAAGGTTTCAGACAGAAAGATACTTACATGTGTGCGCTCTTAGGTGTTGATTTAAATTATAATTAAAATTATTATTATAATGATCATAGATACATGACTACTATTAGATGGTCTTTGGCTCTCTTTTTTGCCCCACATAATGATAGTCTAATATGAAAGTGTTTTCCCAGATCAGTAAAGGGAGAGAAACATGGGATATTTGTCTTTAAGTATTACCAATAATAAATAATATTAATTACCTGCACTTGTTTTGTTCTCCAAAGAAGCATGAGAATTTTAACTTTTGTATCACCATGCTTTGTCTTCCAAAGGAAAATGACAGCGTTTGGAGCTGGTGCACAAGGCTGATGACAGCCACTATCCACACCCTTTGCCATTCTCCTTTTAATGATTTACTATTTGGATGATCATTAGCTGGAAAGAAAAAAATGTTTCCATAAGCATACAAGACATCCGGGCTCATATCCCTAATTACTGTTCTTTGGAAAGATGGCAGCACATTTCACTGTAATTATTGTTCAGCTGGATGTGTGCTTATGAAAAAAGAACTCATTTCAGTTTATTGTATAGGATGTTAGGATGACACTCTCTAATGTGTGTTGTTTGAATCCAGCAAAGAACAGACTTGATATTCTTATTGATTTCTAAGTGTCACAAAATTATTTGCAATAGATATTGTGATCTTTCTTCACACAGAAACTGAGAAACTTGATGTTAAAAAAAAAAAAAGTCTTAAAACATAACTGAAAGCAGGATTAGACAGATATTACTGGAGACAGCCGGATGAGTTTAAAAGGCAGCAGACTAAAGTTATGACTACTGTAACTTCAGCATGCAGAGAATCCATGCTTGCATGTAGTAAACTAGCCCAAAGGGGTTTAATATGTCCTTGAAATATAGTCCTATTTAAAAGCTGACTAGAAAAACTGGAAGGTGCTGCTTGAAATATGTGATACCTGGGTGTGTAGATGTCTCCCTGCTTATTTTCATGATGCAATTAAGTTGTCATTCCACTTTTTTTTTACTGGGCTAATGAAGTGTTTTTCACTCTCTGATAGTGAAGTGCCAAGAAGAAAGGCGTGAGCTGGAGTTTCTGTGTATCAGCTGAAATTTGGAAGGTTTCTGCACTTAGGAACATATTAAAACAACTAAAAGTAACTGAAAGCAGAATCTTACTCTGGATTTTCCACTGAAAATAATTCAATACAGAAAAAATTCAGCATCATGAATTTTTGCTCAGATGTGTTAGGTGAGGAAGTTTCCTATGTATAATGGGGAACACTACTTAGCCAATCATTTCTGGATTACTGGTCATCTTGGTGTAAAAGGATGCATATTCAGTCCTTTGATCTGTTTTTTCTACAATGTGTGAAGAAATTTCCTTAGGAGTTGTGAAAACAAGTTGTCCATGCCAATTTTCAGGACACAACAAAGCATGGCTAGATGAAACTAGCACTTTACATTTGTCTTAACTTAGATCATTAACTTACTTAAAATTCAGTCTAGTCAGCATAATGACATTATATACTGCATTCTGCTAAAACAACCCAAACAACCAAATCAGCTATCTTCTTTTGAGCTCTTTACAATCTTTTGATAGTATAAATTGATGCTGAATCAAGAATAACAACACAATGCTTTGCCACATTTTGCCAAAACATTTGCACTCTGTGTCCTATAGGTTTTCTGTGTCTAGTGCTTATTTAATAAAAGCTGTATATTTAATCTAAATTAAGCTAAGGTAGTTCCTTTTATTATCTTTTCATTTTGAAGACAGTAGCACCTATATAGCTTTTATAGGATCTGTTAATGGGTATTTTGCTTAGTAAAGCTTAATAAATATAACCTGAAGTGTGCATCAGAAACTATTGTAGAAAAGATAAAATATTATTGAATGGTCTTTTTGGTCTTGTTAAGAATCCAGTGGTGGCCACTATATATTAAGGTGCTAAATGACACATCAAGGATCATCTTGCCAAAAGGCAGAGATCTCAAAGCAAGCCAAGAATGTTTATTGAATTAAAGAAAGCCTACTGACTCAGGAACTTCTAGTAAAGGGAGACAAGGGCCTTCAAAGAAAGGTGTTGGCATTTATACCTGTGTTCGTACAGCTGTGTTTGTAAAAGAGTTGGAAGAGTTACTGCATCATTCTAAGGTTATTTGTGTACACCATACTTGCACAAGAGCTGGAAGTATTTACTGCTGCATACTGAGAGACATAATAAGCTATCTTCATGCTAGTCCTTGCTTATGTTTTGACCTTCTTTCACACATTGCCATTAGTGTTTGAGTTGAGCTGCCTGACCCTTATGACACAGTAATGAACTACAGGTAAAAATCTGTTGAAGAAGCAGAGTTGGATGAGCAGTGAAAAGTGGAGAGGAGCCTACTACACTTCTAAAACCAATCCACGAAGATACTTCCTACATAGGGGAGCAGTAGTTATCACTTTGACATGCAGTACTGCCTGCCTCCACCGTTAAACCAGCACTTCCAGCGCCAGGATACTTTGACACTTTTCATTCTGTGTCTTATGCTGGGTTTATACTGCTAAAACCAGAGCTCCATGTTTCACTAAAATCCATTGCTAACCCCCTACTATTGGGAAGGCTCTGAAAGCTGAGGTAAACGTCATTAAAGCAATGTTATTGCCTGGTGTTCCAGCAAATGTGTTAGTTTGTCTGCCCAAGCCTGCCGTCTAATCATTCCTGAATGAACTGAGAAATCACCAGCTGTCAGGTCTCATAATTTTTTTTTTCCCAGTTTTCAAATGAGTTGAAATGTATTTGTTTCTCTACCCCCACAAAATATGTGACATTGGAGCCTACAAGTGAGTTGCTATGCTATTTCTCATTGAAGAAAGCATGTGTATGTACATATTTTAAAAAAAGAATAAAAATTAGGGTTTGCATTTCTGGTATATGGGGGCTGCCTTAATCTTCATACACAATACTATCTTCTTGATGTGCTATGTCATGTATGTGTGTAAGATATCCACTACAGAGATCTGAAATGGCCAAGAATTTTAAGAGTCTGTCCCTGATAATTTTAACTTATGAGTCTTTTATTCCCAACTGCTTGAAATAAAAACAGAATATAACTGTGTATTGTTTAAATTCAAAATAAGCAATGCATGGGAAATTCTAGAGAGCTTGAAAAAGTTATGTCAGGCAGGTATTGGCTTTTCAGAACCAAAATATTTCCTCTGTTTTTAACATTAGATATTTCCCAGGTAAAAGCAAGAGTTCTTTATATTGTAAATATTAATACTTGAGACATTTTTTTGCTGGAATAGAGACCTATATTTTAGACCTGTGCCTCAAGGTATTGGAGTCTACTCTTATATAAAGAATTTTCCAATGAGCATTTAAAAAAAGCATTAAAGGAAAAAATGGGTTTAGTTTTTTTTAAACAACAAGCAGGCTTCATTAAAAGTTGGAAGCTTTAAATTAAAGTACAGAATAAGATACAACTTGCATTATTTCAGAGAGCCTCAAACCACCTGTGATCCAACCCAGTACATGTCCCTCCTTGTTTTATTCTTTCAAATCACGCTGCTCAGACTGAATCTTTTCCAATTAGCATGCCTGTCCAGGTAAAAGATCCATTGCTTGGGCAGTTAGACTGGTGGGTTATAATCACAGGCCTGGTAATTTATAGGTTTCTTTGTGTGGGAAAGTTACTGCTCAGTGAACTAAGTTTGAATTTACAGTACTGTTAGCTTATTCCACTTCTGTTTTTAAACACAATTGTGAAGAAGCTCGTTTTAAAGTGGACTTAAAGTACTCAGAGTAGGTTACCTGTCAGATTACTCAGCTATAAATTCTAGCTTCAGTTTGTGAAGAGATTGGTGGTGTGGTTGTTTTTTTTTTTTTTCTTTTTGGGAGACAAATAAAATTTTTGGGTTTATTGAAACATATTAACTGAAATTTATGCAACGTTTATAATTTTATTCTATTAAGTTAACCCAGTCACCATTGCTATGGTTATTAACGTACACGAAAAAAGAGACAATTAAAAAAAAATACTATAGAAGTGCTATAGAGCAAAGGTTAAGTACAGAAGTAAGGCCTACAGTATGACTCAGGTTAGCATTTTACCTGAGTTCTGTTCTAAATATGATGGCAACATGCCTTAAGCACAGATGACGTTCTTGCTTGCTCTTGTTAGGTACGCATCCTGTAATTGCTTGACCTTTCTACATTCTGCATATACTGCAACATTATAGGTGTGTGTCTTTCTCACTGGCACCATGAATTTTGGGAAAAACATCCTATTAAATGGACAAAAAAGTGGCCTACACTGTTAATGGAAAAAGTAAAAGGCTAAGAGACAAGAGAGCAAGTAGCTCCATCAGACCACCACAGAAATCCTATGGACCAGCTTGAATGGGAGCTGCCTTGAAGGAGTTTTTGGTGTCTTTGTATGAAGACTGGTGGTTTTGTTGTTTCAGAAACCACCTATAATTATTAAATGCTACTAATTTCCTCCAGCTTCTAGAAAGACAAAGCTGCCATGTACTTCTTAAAACACACAGGCTTCTTGTTTAAGATCTCATTTGAAGCATTTCTTTCTCTTAATTCATCTGTAAATAGGGTGTTGTAATACTTGCTTACATTCAACAGAGTAGCTGCCAGCGCTTTCAGGTTCTTTAATAAAAGGCACCATCACTGCAAACTGATTTATGGTTTTTAGGAAACTTCTGGGTGTGTTCTGTGACAAAGTTCATGTTAGTTTGCCAGCCTATTGCCCTTGTAATATGAAGCTTCAAATGTCAGATGTGGATTCCTAACAAATGTGCTTATTTTAGAGTTAATTTATGGAATTCATTTTTTTTCTTCACCTTCTTTCTTTGTTAGACATGAATATTCTTGAACTCTTGGGAGCAGATATCAATGCCAGTTAATGATTTCAAATAGCCCTACTAGACAGGTAGCTTTTTACTCCATCACTTATTGCTATTTCTACAAAATTGTAAGTTTGTTAATAAGGTGGACTCCAGGCCCAGTGATCAAAGGAACACAATTATATGATTAAGTGCAAAAAGTGAACTTTAGGGCTGCCTATTGACACGTGCTTAAACTGAGCAGCTAAAATTTTTTTTTAAGCACTGTAGTTACCCCAGCCTTCAGCTAGGTGACACTTTCACCAAAACATTTTAATCCTAATTCACATATTTTCTGATTTATTCTTTAACCCCTGTTGAGTTGTCATTTTGTGTTCCTTTTTCTTGAAAGGAATCCTTGGACGCTTGGTTACCGCAACTTCTCTATCATTCCCAAATTTATTAGTGATGCTGTGGAGCTGCATCAGTGCCATTCACAGGTGTTCCTGCTGTGATTGTGATGCCCTGTTCTTCAGTGCTCCCCTTTTCCTAGTGGTATAGTGGGCAATTAAAAGCTACGAAGATTTCAGAGCTTTAGCAGGCACTTGATTTCATCAGTGCTCATCGTATGTCTGTCTGTTGTAATGCAAGTAATATACATTTATTTAAAAACCAAACAAGACAAACCAAAACTGTTGTAAAAGGTAAATCTAGGCTGTAGTATTGTAAGTACAAATCACTCTAGAAATTAAGAAATCCTCTCTAAACTATTATCACAAAAATACTTGTGCAGTAAGGGCCAAACTCAAGGTCTTTAAAGCAAATTAATAACCTAAATGGCTTAAATTCTGGAAGTGCCTATATCCTCATAAATGTGCTATCCTGCAGAATTTTCAGGCCTGTATCAGGCATATCAGCTTCTTTGTACATTTCAGGGAATGTTCGGTATGTAGGTTAGATACTGTGGTAACATGGAGAGGACAGCTTGAGTAAATGATGAGTGAAGCGTTAGGGAAAAAGATGGAGGCAGAGGGCCGGGACCAAGAGGCTGTCAACCTTAGCTTGGTGTACCTTGCTGTCAGGCAGGGAGGGGAAGTGTTTCTGTCCAGGAAAACAAGCTCTCCTTGGACAGAGAGCAGCAACCTGCCTTAGAGGTCAACAGCCGGGATGCATCGGCTGTTTAGACAGGCCATAAACTGAGAGGCAAAACCTTCCTTTGAACCCTATCTCTATTTCCTGTTTGTTCTCCGTCTCCTATGCCTCTTCCTTTAGGGTGGTGGCCCTGTTGCGTGAACTGCCCGAGCCCAACTCATATGATGCAGTGCTTGGAAGGCAATAAGGGTAAGAATAGACTGGGCACACTTAGAAAGCTAGTATGCTATGATTTTCTACCTTTTTAAAGATTCTTAATTTAGGCAATTGGGACTTGGGCTTTAGCGACAGCACCAACCAGTCTGGTAGCTGTGAGCTGGCAACAGCAATTGGGTGGCTTTGCAAACACTGATAGGTAGGAGCTTGGGTATCTGGGAGGCTTTGCTGTGGGGCTGGGTATCTATATAGTGATCCTGCGGAGACAGATAGGCACCAAAGCAGCTTCAAGGATCTAAGTAAGCATACTTACTAAAGTCAGTGACTCATATCCATACAGAAAGTGTTCTGATCCTGATTCAGACCTTTATTATTTTAAACTCGTAATTAAGTCTCTTTGAACCCACAGGTGCAGCCACTTACTGATGCTTATTTGTTTTCTTTTATTTGTCACAGGCTTTCATTTACCAAAACATTTTAGTTAGATGATTGAACTAGAGGTATTTGAGGTGATTTTAATCTATTCTTGGAATCTGTGACCAACTGTGGTTCTTTTCTGTTCTCTTCTCTGGACACTAGTGTGGGCATAGATGTGTATACAGGCTTCCGATGGGTGACTAGACCACTAAGATACCCATTTTACAGGTTGTGTTAAAGTTGACTATGTGTTTATGGCTGTTAAATTATTTCTTATGGGATAGTTTTGGGTTTAATTTTTCATTTTTCATTGAGTGAGTTAAAAGTTTAATAGTCAAATGATAAATATTAAGAAAAAGAAAGTTTTCAAATATATGAGAAATGAATGAAATATTTAAGGCTCACATATTTTTTAATGACTGCCTCATAACTAACCAAATATTTACAAATTTCAAATATGAATACATTGAATATTATATTCACTTTCTTATGCATCAGTCATACAAGTATTTTAACCACTCTCTTCCAAACCCACTGTTGATGTGCTGATTTTTTTTCTTTGCTTTAATTTCTGTGAAGTTATTTCACAATAGCTGCGCTGTTAAGTTATGCTTACTAAGTTGTTTCACTGTTGGTTAAGGTGTTTCGTTTTATGATTTCTTAAAGCACTGTCTAGATTCCAGGCAGTTATGCAAATCATTGAACTACAGTTATTGTGTTCTTTCTAGATCAGTGAATGATTTTTTTGATTTAGGTTTGTTTGTGTTTTGTGATGGTTTAGTTTTAGGGTTTTGGGGCTTTTAATCCACATAGAATAACTTGGGGAGATATAAAGGATATCTTATGGAGTCAAACTTGGCGTAGAGGCACAATAAGGATAGGAGGCAACTGTAGCAAAAGTTTATTCTGTTTTTGCCAGAGGAAAGTTCAATCGACCTCTCCTACTTGCAGGCCAATGACCTCATCACTGAGTGTGCAGAGAGAATCTGTTGAGTTTTTTTGTTTTATTTTATTGAATGTGCCTGGAACCTCAATAAAATAATACATTTTTGTGTGAAAATATTTAAATATTTTCTGTTCACAGAAATGATTGGAAAAATCTCAGATAGTTTTCATAATTTTGGGGGAAGATGGAGAAAGCTAAGAAGCTGCAAAACTGGTTGTGTGCTAGAACATAAATACACACAGAGTATAACTACATTCTGTAATTTTTAGATTACATTTTACTGTCAACTTCAAAAACATTTAATGCATATCCTCTGTTCATTTTACAATTTAGCTGGAAATGTTTGTTTATTTTACTCCAGGCTCCAGCTGGAAGGAGTGCTATGCAGACTTTCTGAAAACTGGAATTTCTGCTTATATTATAATAAAAATGTCCACTGGTGATCATATTTCAAGAGTCTAAACTCAGCTTAAGTCTAGTGTTATTTATTGTTTTCCTATAGTTGATTAAGATGTCTAACCAGAAGGGAACAGCAGGTGCTGGGACTTATGTGAACTTTAAATGGCTAAGAATAATGTCTTACACTGAAATGTGTTTAGATTCATCCTCATCTTAAAATATTTTTGAGACATGGCAAGTTGTGGGACGTTGAGAGTACTGTGCTCTAGGTGAGGTACTAAGATCTCTCCCTCCCTTCAGCCTCAGGACTCTCCCTAATAATGCTGGAAGTTAAAATGAATCATTTATGAGCATCAGTAGACACATGGGTGGGGCCTCTTTGCAAACTGGTATTTTGTTGATGCAATACGTGTGACAGCCTTTTAGTTCTGAATATAAATGTTACTGAGAGGAAATTAGGTTGGTTCGCAGAGGAGATCGGCCAGGCTTTGCAGTGCATCCTGCTGAGGATCAGTTACCTCCACCAGTACTGTGCTTCAGATAGTAGTACATGCAGAAGAAAAATGGAAGGTGAGTGCCTTGAAACTTTACTATCACTTTACTCGGTACTGAAAGCAGAAATATTTAAACAGGTGTAAGGACAGAAAAGTTTTACATATTGCTGTATGCAATCAAGTCTAGGGATTACTTCTATGTTTTAGATTTTATTTGTGGACTTAGCAAGAAAGAAAAAAAGCAACTTTTGTAAAAAAACCCTTTCCTTTTATAAGGGGAAGAAGATACAGAGAATTGGGGAAACAACTGCCAATTCTGGGAATAAGAAAAACCATGGAAAAGCATACATTTATTTCCAGTATCAAGTACAAAGTACTAGTTTTCAGTATTCTCATGCTAGAAGCAACTATTTCACAATGTGTACCTAAGTACTCTCTCTGGAATGAAGATAAAATGTGAATTGATAGAGAAGTCCCAGTGACTGGTATTGAATGTCAGGTTTCTACTGGAGAGAAAGAACCAGTAAGAGATGTGAAATTGATTAACTTTTAGTATTTTCTCTGAGCTGCCTTTACTTAAGAAGGCAGCTGTTAGCTCCTTTGTGATCCAGTTGTGATAATTAACTCTGATAAGCGAACTGTGGGATGACTTTAGAGAACTTCCCTGGGAAACGTGTAATATCTCAACTCCTTGATGTTCCGGTTCAGCTGGATTAATGAGTGGATGAAGTGTAGTTGACTTGGTTTATAAGCACCTTCAGAGGATGGGCAAGGATCTATCAGGTTCTTTCAGTGTTCTTGACCACAGGAATTTGTCATGTGTGCTATAAGCACTTCTAATCCTTTCTGTTCAACCAGAACACTTTGTGTCATGCTTGACAACTCTCATTAAGGCATGAGATTTTCAGATCAATTCTGTTACTCTTTCTTGTCAGCAGGTATGATGCATTCATGAGCAATAATGATGTAATGCATTGCCATATTTCTTGGCTGCTGTTGATAGTGTGCATGTTTTTAACATGGGTAAAGCCCAGGTCTGCATTTATCTGCTGATCTTTGCTGAAGAGCTGAATGACCAACTTATTACTAAATTTAAATGGTTAGATGAAAAATGAGATTATTGTGATTCAAGGAAACAAATCAGGAAAAGTTTTTAGTTTTGATTTTGTTTTGGTTTGGTTTGGTTTTTTTTCTTCCCTACCCACCTTCCCCTCCCAATTAATCTAAATTATGATTTACTTCAGGATGTGATCCTGGGAAACTCCACTGGTTTTCATTAAAGGCATCCCAGTCCTATGGGCTTAGCTATGACTCTCCTTTTATACAGATACACCCTCGGTTCTGGTTTGGAAAAAAATAGTTTTCCTTACATACCAACTCTGTATTCAACTTAGTGCAAATCTAGTTAGAGAAGCTGCATTGTCTGGTTGTTCTGTCAGCGTAGCAGGACCAAACCTAACCCTTTAGAATTAAAATAATACACAAGATTTTGTAGTTAGTAAGCCCAATTTCTAAAACTGCTGAGAATATGTGGCTCCCATTGTCTTCAATTAAAGTGAAGCACTCTTGAAAATAAAAAGTTGTATGCAAATAAGGAAAATGAGTGTTGCCACCCATCCTTCTGGCACAAGGATTATAATTACGCTTATGAAATGAATGATATCCAGGCAGGATGCCTAAGGGGGGATCAGCTAAGATTTTTGTGAAGCTAATCATAGCACTTTGGATAGATTGCCAGCATTTTGTTAAATGCCACACTTTGTGAATATTTCCTTCCCCATTAAGTTCCTCAAAGATGTCTGCAAACCTTTTATGACTTTGGGAAATGCAGATTGAGACTCTTTTAAAATATTTAAAATATGCATATTTACCAGTATTTACAATTGGGGGGTGGGGGGTGGGAATATTTATTTGCATTTTTTTTTTCATAACTCATTTGGAGTGCCACTTAAGCTCTCAAACACCTACATTTGTTATCAGATCTTTTATTTATTCAATTTACTTTATTATTTTGTTACTTGTATAAGAAATAACTCTAAACCAACAGCATGTGCAAAATATTTGCTGTCTAGCTGTGGTTGAAAAGTAACTGGATTGTAAGGACACTTTTATGGATGTATGTTTCAATGGAATTTTTACTTGGTGTCAATTACCTGTTTTTTTACTTTGTGTTTCTTTCTCCATCCTGCAGTCATTGAGCTGGGAGAAGTTGACCTGAACTGTCCTTCCAACTGCCAGATTCATAATACCCATTTCTTCGGAACTGACAGACAGATAATAAGGCGAGGGCAAGCCTTCAGCTTCTATGCTTGCTTCCAAAATCGGGAATGGGATGATTCTGTGGACCAAGCTGTTTTCACCGTGGAAACAGGTAGTCACTCCCAAATTCTGTGGAATCTTTCCCAATCCTTTGCTAGTAATGTTTCCCACAGTCTTCAGTGATAAATAGTACCTGCTCACTTACCTTCTGTGCGAAGAGACTACCTTCCCCTAACGCAGGCAGTTCTGCTGACAGGTAAAGTTTTCTCACTCTGCTACAGAAGTGACAAGTGAAAAAAGAAAACCACCCTTGGGAGCTTTGCATTGTAAATGATGGCTAAGCAAATTACTTTCTTTTTACATGTGCTTTGTTTAGTCTGATGGAAGTTGTATTTATTTTCCTGAAAAGGCCTCAGACCCTGTGAATCAAATGAGACGAAATGTACCTTCCCAATGGGCAGATGTCTAGATCAAACCTGCTGGAGTGCTTCCTACAAAATTCATCAGCCAAAGTGCATCAATATCAGCGTGTTTCCTCCCTCCAATGCATGCATTGGCCGCTACATTTTCAATATGCAAATCACATCTTGTGGTCACACTTACCAGCGATGTCTTGGAGACTTTTATGTCCTTTTTAACCCTTGGTGTGCAGGTAAGAATGATCAGATAAGATAATGATCAGATAAGTTTTAAGAAAAATGGTAGTGATTAGTAAAAATGTTGAAAATATTTTTATTACTTAGTAAGTAAGGGATGGAGTCACAGAAATATCGAGAATCAGGGAGGAATTTTGTTTTGCTATTTTTTTTTTTTCCTCCAAGTTCAAGACTATCTCAAGCCAGTGTTTTGATTTTGTTTCTTAATGGTAGTAGGGATGTCATTTCTCCCACTTTTACAATGGCACGATAGGAAAATAAGCAATGGGCACAAACTGAAATACAGGAGGTTTCCTCTGAACACCAGGAAAAACTGTGAGGGTGACTGAGCACTGGCACAGGTTGCCCAGAGGGGCTGTGGAGTCTCCATTCTTGGAGATATTCAAAAGCTGCCTGGACATGGTCCTGGGAAGTCAGCTCCAGGTGTCCCTGCTTAAGTAGGTTTCTTGGACCGGACAACATCCCTTCCAACAGCAACCATTCTGTGATTCTGTGGTATCATCATGAAATAATACCGTACAAATATGAACGAAATTCTGTAGATTGGTTCTGGTAGCAAGCAATTCTGAAGTCTGCAGGACCTTGCCAAAATCATTACATGACAAATATTCACATTGTGCTTTTGATTTCATCATAATCAGGTATCCAACTCTAAGGGCACAAAGTTTGACTGCTAAACCAGCTTAGGGTGAAGATAAATTGCAAGCTCCTTAATTCAGGACACTTAAATCCTACACTATAGCAGGGAGAGACTTAATACAGATAATATATAGCTGTAAGTAGAAATGAATTGTCTGCATGTTTTGAAAGCCTGCACCCTTGAACATGTTTAAAAGTATAAATCAAAAATAAGTAGGAAAAGAAAGGGGAATCCGGTGAAGTAGAGATACAAAAGTTCTAGAAATGTGCATACTGTCTGACTGATAGCTCTGCATCTTTTCCAGATGACCCTGTATATATGGACAATCAGGCCCATAGAGAAGAATATATTCTGAATGAACATGGGATACTGTATGAAGGCGTTCATAAGCATATTACCTCTCGACCATGGCACTTTGGACAGGTACTTTTTGAAAACTTGTTCAGAAGTAGTTGTCATCCATATACAGATAAAGGAAGTGTTACTCATTTTTTTTTCAGAAATGCATGCTATGTTCTAGAGTGTAAAAGATTTTTAGGACCAGTCCAGACTACGCATGCACAAACCAAAATATTTAAGAATCTCACTGTAGCCCAAGAAACTGGAAAGAAGTTTTCTGTAGTAAAATTAAGGAAATTGCAGAATGTTCTTGGAAAAGGTGAAACAGAACTTTGTGCTTCTGAAGGAAAACTGTTCCATTGGTCAAACAAACAAGAATGACATGATTTTCCCCTTGTTTTTTCTTCAGGCAGATGAACAAAACTATGCAGACCCCTAGGAGTTGTGCTTGATTAAAACAAACAAACAAACCGACCAACCAAAAGAGCAGGGGAGGAGGGAGGGCAGCTCATATATATGAAAAAGACTATTGACAGGAAAGTAACTTTATCAGTGTTTGAATGTCATGATACCTGTGTTAACTTCTTCCTCAGTTTGAAGATGGGATTCTGGATATCTGCTTGAAGATCCTAGACATGGGTGCAAGTTACCATCATGGCTCTGATCGTGACCATTGTTGGCGCAATGATCCTGTGCATGTCAGCATGGTGGTAAATCACATGGTAAGACCTCTAGTGGTGTGTGACCTCTGAATAGGTTGGGCCACACTTCATTATATGATACAAGGACAAACCGCACTGTAATCTAACACGGTATGAGTAGCAGGGAAAATCCCTTCTTTGCTCAGAGTCATGGGAAAACTAACTGGTAACACTAGTCTCTGACAATTTTGTGATATGCTTAGGACATGAAGACATGGTCGGCTATTTGAAAAGGGTTTTCTTTTCTCTTTCTAGATAAGCAGCCATACCACGAACAGTATCATGAAGATTCCAGAAAACAATGATTACCTGAAAGGAACAAAACCATTTTCCTGGAATGGAAGTGTCCCTATTCTTCAGCAGTGGTACAATGGCAGATGCAGGC
This sequence comes from Microhierax caerulescens, assembly GCA_035590215.1. Lineage (NCBI taxonomy): Eukaryota > Metazoa > Chordata > Aves > Falconiformes > Falconidae > Microhierax > Microhierax caerulescens. The sequence continues at coordinate 64,483,006 of JAVJGJ010000037.1, read as the reverse complement.
CAGTCAGATATGGGTACTGTGGGTCTCTTGCTTCAGTAATGTGCACAGGTATGACACTTCAGTCTGCCCTTGTCCAGTTATCCAAAAAGGAAGAGAGAAAACCAGGATCAAAAACCTCTGACCCTAAAAACTACTGGAAGAATATTATTCATTAGCATTTTACTAGGAAAGAAGTGGAATATTTTTTCTTGCTATGATATGGCATGGCTCCTAACAGAATTTATTATCAACGGATTGCTTTTCTATACAGCATGAAAAGCAAGAAGAAAAGGAGTATTGTCTTTTCTGTGACCTTTATGCCAAGCAGTTGTCAATACTTCAGCTTTTATTAAAACACAGGTCAAGTGCAGCATCATGGAGATGAAATTTATCCTTTGGGTGAGGTTTGAAGGATGAGAAAAAACACTAAGTTATGAACAGGAGGAAGACCTCTAGCAAAGTCTTCTCCAAAACATAAAAGCAGCAGGCTACTATCTTCTTTTACTGCAAAGGATGAGATAGTGAACTAAACTCTACAGGCCAAAAATTTGAGTACCAACTTTATACCATTTATTTACTGAACCTGCTTCTACATTGAAGAAAAATAAATTCCTGTTCTATACATGAATCTATATGTACTACACTGTTTTAAAAAAATAATACTGTGCTTTATTAATGCAGGATCAGGTTCATTATTTCTTAAATTTAAAACAGATCTGGTTTTGTGGGCTGTTTTTTTTAAGCTGGAAGTGTAATAAGCCATTCATTTCTGCTAGGCTTTTTTCAGACTACATTTCAATGACTGAAAAGAAGTATTGAAGATAAAATCACTGCATCCCAAATAGTGTCTCCTATCCATTATATTTATATAATTGAAAAGTAGAATATAGAATTATCTATAAAATAAATTATTTGCTTGATTAATTACCATTTGTAATAACTCATTAATATTTTTTTCCTTACAGTGATGAGGTGCTTGGGAATTCCAAGCCGTGTTGTCACGAGCTTCTGTTTTCCATGCTCAATTGAGAATCCCCTTGGTATCAATGAGATTTTTGACTGTACTGGAAAAAACCTGTGTGGTAAAGACAAGCTATGGTAAATAAGAAATGAACAAGATATTCGGGTTTTGTCAAAAATTAAATGACAGAAAGACAAGTATAATTCTAGCGGAGCAGTGTATCTCTTCCTTTGGTGTGGCAAGGCTGTTCAGTACCCAAATAATGCATTTCAAAACCATGAAATCACTGAAAAGGCAAGCTGCTCAATCTACATTTTCAAAAAAAGAAAATAAACAAAAAAAACTTGTGAGAACTGACACTATCTACTTATCCTTCTCAGCTGAAAGAATAAGGCCATTAATCTTAGTAGCTCTGAAAATATTAAGTAGATCATTAAATTCAAGGGAAAAATTATCACAAGTTAGGACTACTATCTTCAGTCATAATCACTTGGTTGATAATTCTGTTTTCTTCCTGAGGTTCCTTATCATGGATTGCTTCATTCTTGTAATCCTTTCAGTTCATGTTCATACAACTATGACATTAGAACTCATCATAGCAGAATTTTGTGGTTTCACCATTGGCCTGTATGTTCATAGTTTCACAGCACCAGAATTTTGTTTGTATCCAAGTCTCATCTGTGAGAAATTTTAATGAATTTTCTGCCCTTTCACGTGTCAAAAAGATGAGGTCAAACTGAAATACTAAGGGAATGAGGATCTTATTTTGGCACAAAAGTCTTAAGGTTTTGTTCTTTGTTAAGCCGTTAAAAGAAGACTAAGGCAGTATGGGATTTTCCTTTACAAAACCAGGAGGGAAATGTTAAGAAAATAAACTACTTAAGCAAAAGAACTATGTTGGCATGTGATCAACTAAAAAAAAAGGACTATAAAAGGAATATTTTGCAAACAGGTCTACTGGGTTGTGGAACAAATTTCCAGGCTGAGTGATATAAAGCAAAACAAACAACTCCTGTCCCCAAACATCATTAACAGTGTTAAGACATAGAATATTTAGTTGATTAAAAGGTTATCTCTGACATGGTTTTCCTCCATTGTAAGGCACTGAACTTGATGATCCAAGAGGTGCCTTTAACCCTATATTCCTGCATCCCACAGGCGATATCACTGCTGGAATGAATCTTGGATGTCTCGCCGAGACCTAAATCAGTGCTGTGGTGATTGGCAGTGTCTGGATCCAACACCTTTGGAAACAGGCAGAGGTAACTGTTTAACTGTAATTGTTTTCCTCAGTCTCTGCTGTTGAGTTTCTCTAATACTCAGGTTACAACCTATTATAACACTTTTGTTATCTGGCTTAGGTTCATCTTGCAGTGGTCCTACATGGGTTCGAAGCATCAGAGAAGGGGAACTGGACTTGGACTATGATGGTCATCATATATTTTCTCGAGTAAATTCAAACTATGTGGGATGGCTTTCCCAAAACAATGCCAAAAAAACAAAATTTTTCTGTGACACTTGGCCATGTGGACAACATCTAATCACCAAGAGTGTTGGCAGTGAGCAATTTGAAGATATCACTGGGTCTTACAAGTATGAACTAGGTATGATAAAAAGTCATTAAATGGGTTAGAGGGAATTTTACATGCTAATCATATAAAATTATTAATGTAACCTGTCTTGTGTTAAAATGAGAGGTACAATCTGAAGATGTCTTTTTTTCTTGAGAGAGGAAGATGCCCTTCTGTTCAAAGATCTTAACTCTTAAACTTTTAAATATATTTAGGTAATACAAACAAAACACATAGTAATTACATTTAATTTAGGGTAGGGTAAGATAGGATAGGATAAGGTAAAAATTTCAGTTGGAAGGGATCTACAGTGATCATCTACGCCAACTGCCTGGCCACTTCGGGGCTGACTAAAAGTTAAAGTATATTATTAAGGACATTGTACAAATGCCTCTTTTTAAGGCCCTGACAGGCATGGGACATCGACAACCTCTCTAGGAAGCCTGTTCCAGTGTTGGATCCCCCTCTTGGTAAAGAAATATTTCCCAGTGCCCAGTCTAAACCTCCCCTGATGCAGCTTCAAATCATTCTCATGTGTCCTATCAGTGGAAGACAGAGAGAAGAGATCATCACCTCTCCTTCCACTTCCCTTCCTCAGGAAGCTGTAGAGAGCAATGAGGTCACCCCTCAGCCTCCTTTTCCCCAAACTACCCAAACCCAATGTCCTTAGCCATTTGCCACAGAACTTGCCTTTGAACCCTTTTAATACCACTTGTACCATGTGTACAAATTTTGGTCTCACCTGTACTTTAGTTTAAAATTTTAACAGAATGTAAATAATCTAAAAAACCCTAAATTCTTTTAAACCCAGGATTAACTTCTTACTTGTTGATTCTTGTACCAGGTCTGCCAGAGAAAAATGCTTCTTTTCTAATTTCATGTATTATTAGGAGATTTTGCTGTTCTTACTTTGGGCTACTGATTCCTGATTTTCATCTTCCAATAGTAGGGATGAGTTCAGCCAGCAAAACTGTGTAAGGGAATGAAGAGTGGATCACAGCTGATTCTAAAAGTGCAAGTTCTGTTTTTTGAACAGGAACAAAAAAACCCCAATCGATAGTTTCTTTATTTGAATGGTGTGTTTTGCTTCTTGAGAGCCATGGTAGCGTTTTGTGTTCACCCTAACCCTCATAAAGAGTTATATTTTGAGTTTTGCACTAACTACACATTTTGAGATTTGCATGACCACTTTTTAATTTAACTAGTAATAGTGAATTAAGGTTTTTTGAATGTTTTTCTGAGATATTTATTTTCTTCTATGCATGCAGACTACCATACCTTGTGGTTTATATCTGGTGGTTTTGTTCTACACCAAGCCACTACATTAGGTTTCAGGAAGGAGGAGGAAGAAATTTAATTACCTTTATTGTTTGGGTAGATATGACTTTTTGTGCCTCCAGCAGATTCATAATCATGTATCTTCAACAGGTTCTGTGAAAAGCAAAGAAGCCTATTACCGGGCTTACAGAAGGATTCACCCGGGATACTGTAATGCTTCCAACTGTCATATTGACAGAGAGTTATCATCGCTGAAAAACCCATTTTTAAGTGACTCTGGTATTAATATGAGGTTAAAGATGGCTAACTGCCCAATGTATGGTGAAGATGTCCAACTGCACTGGCTGCTTGAAAATTTGCGTAATGAAAACAAAACCCTGAAGTTTAATTTGTGTGCACAAATAATAACCTACAGTGGTTGCCCAATGGATCAATTTTGGAAAGACAGTGTGAATGTCAGTTTGGGGCCAAGGGAAGGTAAGAAGGTGAATTTAATACTCTTTTGTCCAGTATTAATTTCAGGAGATAGTAAAATTTTTAGGATTAGTGGGGACTTCCTAATAGTGGTGGGAAGTGAAATGAATACAATGTTGAATATGGACAGCTGAATTCTCTTTAGAGTGATCACTCAAAAACCAACACAGTGTCAATACTACAGGTATAGTGACAAGTAAATCATAGTCTTTCCATATTTTCTCAAGGCTTAGGGTATCTTATGAACATTTTAAAAGTTGTTTCTGCTAAAAGTCCAATTCCTGATTTTATATTCAATACAAAGATAAATTTGTAGCTGTCTATCAAAAAAGAAATTTGTTTCCTTTGGCCAGAAGATATTAGCCAGTGTAAAACACCTGTAATGAGTACTAAAGTATTTCTAGATATACCATATGCTGGGAATTGCAAAGATTTATCAGAACATAAACACTTGTTTTCATGGTGAATACATTTTCCTGGAAGAAAAATGATTCCTTTAATTAAAACACATCATTACAAGATGAAATTTCATAGTCAATGTAACATCCTGGTTTACCAAACTTTGTCTACATTTGCATTATTGCTTTAAGAATTACATGAAATGAAAGTTTCCAAATTTTGAGTAACAATAACAATAATAATAAACCAACCTCCTTGTAAATGCAGTGATATATTAACTGAAAACTGTGAAGCTGGTTGTCAAAGGTAGCAATGTATCACCCTAAGCCAGGAAAAATTATACCTGTTTTCAAAGATGCTGCGATAACTTAGTATTTAATTAAGCAATTGTAAGTGCCAGTTAAATTTTAGGAGAAAGGCAAGTGGAAATATTAGCCAAAACCAAGGAAAAATAATTTAAATAAATTTATTTTACAGTGAAAAAAATTCCTCTGTGTATATCATATAGCCAATATGGACCTTATCTCTGTGATCACAACATTATGAAAGTAGTTGCTGTCTCAGACCCAGAGTGTGGAGAAGTTCTGATGGTGAGCAGGGATATTGTGATCAACAGGCCACCTGTTATTGTAAAGGTAAAGTATTTTAATTGTGGGATTTGTGATCAAAATAAGGAACAGACTTAGGGACTTTTACTGACCACTTCTGTGGTACAATGCCAATAAACTTGAAATTCTTTCTTCTTTTCTTTTATTGTATTTTTTATTTTTAAAAGTCAGTGTGATTATAAATGTGTAACAGTTGACTTTGATGTGAAGAGATCATAGAAGTAAATCAGAAAGAAATGTGTAGAAATATTTCTTTCTTTTTTTCCTTACTTATTTACTTCATTGTTAATTTTATAAAGGTTATGCAACATAAAATGTGTTTGTTTATTTTATGACTAGCTACTAAGCCAGCCCAGGCTGAAAGTACCATGTACTGCAGAGATCTCCTTCTGCAATCCTCTCCAGGAAGATATGAAGAACTGCGTAATGACGTTAGAAGGCTGTGGTTTGTTCAAAGAGCCAATGACCATTGAGTAAGATCATCAGTTATTTAAATAGGGATAATATTGGGGGTTGACTAAGATGTGCTAGATCAGAGCAGGTTTTGAAGAGAAAACAGCTCTGGATTTTTTGGTGTTCAGGACCTGAACAGGACTTTTTGCTCCTATTTACTTTGAGACTCCTTTAAAATCCTCACTCTTGAAACTGATGGATCATTTAGAGCTGGCAAGATATGCTGCTCTTCATTTGTCTCAAGATTTACTTTAAGTATGTGTTTCAAATTTCTGTCTGAAAGGGAATGCACTGGTTTTTGTTGGGGTTTTTTTTACAAAAAATTCTAGGTGGGTCTGCCATCCCTTATAATTCTATTGAGTTTATAATAGAATTCCTCTAAATATTCATGAACTGGCACCACATATGTGAACAATTAGAAAATGGCAGTAAGAAATAGCAATATGCATTCTAAACTCGTAACACGTTAATCACAGGAAGCTGGAAACTTCCAGGATGCTTATAACATCCTAGGGAAAGTAGCTGTTCATTAATATGCATTGCTATTCTTCAACGGCAAGGAGAACTGACAAAAGTATGACTAGCTGTGAGGGGAATCAATTAGGAATTGTTCTTGCTGAATAAAAATGAACTTGATTCTACAAAGCTACCCAATTCAACTTAGGCTACTGGAAGTAGGAAGCAGTAAAAAACATCTTTGAGGTAGAAGGGTGCTACATTGTTGAAGAATTTGAGACTATCGTGAATGAGTTTCCAGTTTCTTTTACAGAACCCACTATGGGAGCTTTCCCTATCTTCTGTTGGGACAGAAGCTGTTACCATGCTTTTCACAACACAGAATGTGTGAGTTTTTTGACATAGGCAAGAATAACAAAGTCGTTATAACAATTTGTCTCTGAAAACACGTCATAGCAAATTAAACCTAATTGTGCGCCCTCATCCTGTAGCACTTCAGGTCTCTGAGCTACCCAGAGTGCTAATTCTTTTCCTTCTCTCGGTCCAGTTTGGGAACACTGGCATCCAACCAACAGGCACGGACCATCGTGGAGTTCACACCTTACAGGCTCGGCAGCCACCGGCTCCTGGCTAACTTTGGATGCCACAAGTTTGCCTACTGCAAGGGATGTGCCAAAGCCGAAGTGTGTTGCCCCACAGGCCAGAATGGCACCCTGCCCGTCAGCCATAATGGGTCACTCCCGGTGTGTGAGAACGGCTCCCTCCCCATGAACAGCTCTGGGCCTGTCCCAGTGGCAGACCCTGCATTCAACTCCATGTGTGAATATATATGTATCCCAGTGTGCAACCCAAACTGCAGTGCAGGGGGGCAGCCGGTGTATGACTTCGTGTACCTCCCTGCGGGCCATCCATTATGCAACTCCATCTGCAACCAAGGCTTCAATCCAAGCATCAGTCCTGGTTTCAACCTGGGATGTGATCCTGGCTTCCGTGTCATATGTGAGACCATGCCTTCTGCTACGTGTGCCCCGATGTCTCCATCCATGTATGGCTCCATGCCTGCCGCAGCATCTAATCCTGTGTCACCCCCTATGCCTCATGTGGTGTTTGAGACGGGTCCTGCTCCCGCACACCAACCTGGAGGCGGAGGGGGAGCGATGTCCTACTCTGTCTCTGTCCCCACGAACAATGCGGTGAGTGCCCTGCTGACCCACTTCATGGCTGGTTCTGGTCCCACTGTGGCAGCCCAGGCGGTCCCTACCCATATGTCTGCTCTGCCATCCCAGCCTGTGTGCTCTCCGGTAGTCCACACTGTCGGCAGCCCCATGCCACCATCGGCTCCCCTTTCAGTGCCTGCTGCCTCCATCTCACACGTTGTATGCGGCTCCGCACCCTCTCCCACTGCCCAGCCTCCATGTGGCCCAGTGGCCACCCTGCCCTCCCAACCCCTGAGCACCCCGGTAGCCCACGGCACGTGCTCCCCGGGCCCCTGCCCAGCATCTTCCCCAGCGTCCCGCTTTGCCACCCGTAGTGCCACCCCAGCAGGGCTGCAGGTGGGGAGTGCCCCAGCGGCCCAGTCACTGTGCTCCCCAGCCTCCCGCCCTGTGGGACCCCCGGCAGCCCACTCGCTCTGCTCGCCAGCCCCTCGCCCAGTGGGGCCCCCTGCGGCCCACTCGCTGTGCTCCCCCACCACAGTTTCAATGGGGGCCACAGGGCCCCTCCCCACCAGCTCACCCACCGCTCACCCCGAGGACTCACCGGCAGCCTGCCTGCCGTGCCCTCCGGCCCCGCGCCCCCTGGTAACTGCCACGGCCCGCTCCCTCTGTGCCCCCACCTCTCGCTCAGTCTCCCGGATTGTGGGCACCCCAGGGTCTCGCTCAGTGTGTGGCCCTCAGTGGGGCCCCTCCTGTGACACCACCACTCACTCAGGCTCTATGTGGGCTTCCACCTCCCGCTCATCGTGGAGCCCCACGGGGCGCTCCCCTTTGTCCCGCACTGCCTACGGCACACTCACACGCCCTCCATACAGCTCCTTGTCCCACTCCTCCTACAACACCTTGTCCCGCTCTGCCTATACCACCCTACCACACTCCAGCTCTCCCTCTGCCTATGCCACCCTGCCCCGCTCTGGGTCATCCCCCTCTGGCAGCACCTTGCCCCGAGCAGGGTCCCGCACACCCTGGAGCCCCAGGAGGAGCACTCTCACCTACTTCAAACGCAAATACCTGTAATGGAGAGTAACCTGGGGAAAAGCCAACGCCAGTGAATTAAAGCATGTGTGCAGATGCTTTGAAAGAGGTTAGAAATATGGTGATGGAGAGCAGCATGCATAGTCCTGAGTATTTATCCACGCATTTGAAATGTGCCAGAAAGCAGGCTGCTAACCAACTGCGGAGGGATGCATTTGATGTAATACTCGTATGTCTTGAGATATGGTATGGTGGAAGTGACAAATGAACGTGCTCCCTGTGGAGCTGTCGTGACAACAGTTGCAGAATGCAGGTAATCAGATTTACTTGCTCAGTCAAACTGGTTTAGAAATTATGTGCTTTCACTTTCTCTTCTCTTGATTTCTCGCAATGCATATTTCTCAGATCTCCCTGGGCTACAGCACTTGTAGCAAATCTCTCTCTCTGCATGAAATGTGCTGTCCTTGGGATGCTGCAAAGAGGTGGCAGCAGACCTGTCTTACATCTCGCCTGATAGACATTGGGCCCCTGAGTCCTGGTATTGTTTTGGGTCAGGACAGTTCCTTAGTTATGAGGCAATGAAAACTGTGGAGGCCATGAACTAACTAAATCATTACAAATCAACTGAAGAGTTAAAATAAATAAATATATTTAAAAAGAAGTAATTAATATAAATCTAGTATTACCACTCTTAATGTATTACAGTTCCAGTGTCAGGAATCCAAACATCAGATTAGAAAGGCTGCAAAACTTGAGGAATGATTAATATCAATTTATTGGCTTTCACAAATGAATGTTTTTCATGTAGCATATTCAAAAAAATTTCTCATATATGTATTGCATGCATTTAGGTTCAGGGGAAAAGATCTAATTCCAAGGCTGTGCCTTTTTGATTCAGTGTAGCTAGGAAACTTCTGCCACCCAGCCTGAACTAGAGAAGGAAGTATAACACTATTCTTTCAAACACCCAGCTCTCCCAAATGAAAGGTTAAGACGGCAGAATAAAAAGTATGATGTCTTCTTCAGGTAATTGGTATCTTTTCAATGCTAACTTTCTCCCAGTGTTTTAGGAATCAAAATCATACATTGTCATAATGGAACTTTCCCCAAATTTTGGATTTTCTCACAAGAGTTTAGGATTTATTGACAATACTTCCCATCCCTCCATTATTTTCCTCTAGTGCTCCGTTATTTTTAGTAGCAAGTATTAGTGGGGTTTGGTGGTAAGATAATGTTGCTGGTGCTGCAAAATCTTCAGTCATGTAGCAATAGTATTTCAGTAGTATCACCGTAGTTCACACCCCTAAGTTCTGTGATGAGACTAAGTAACTTTCCAGGGATTTTGAAAAGGTGTGGTAGCTATGAACATGCCAAAACTATCAACTATGTAGTAATTCTGAGTATGGTAGAAAAAAATATTTGCCTGGATATTGTAGTAGAGTGGTCATAACTCAATGACTTGTTTTTTTATGCAGTTTCAATAGTCTCTGTTAAGTATTTGTTGAGAATTTCTTTGTCTGACTGACAATAAAAATAGAAATTTTAAAACCACCCTTAATTCTGTTGGTTTGGTTTCTTCTTTCAGCAATACCCCTTCAAAAGTGGGGAATAAGTCTTCCTAGATGCACTAGAATGTGAAATCTTCCTTGCACCCCATTTCTGTAGTATTTCCTCTTCCTTTCTGTGATGTCTGAAAACAAAGCTTCAAAATAAGATCTGAAGTTAGGGGAAATCTGAAGAATTCCTATTATACCTGTAATACACAGTTGGTATTAGAGGAAAGATTCACCCATCCTCTTTGCTCACAGATGCTGCGTGTTTTACCTTTTTTTTATGGTCTGTAAAACCTGCAGTACACAGAAACACCAATGAACAAATCTTTGGGTGGCAGAAGAAGAGATACAAAAGATAACAATACTATTTACTTAGGAAAAAATGTGATTTTTTTTAAGAAAATGTTAATGGTATATGGCACCTACATCATTACCAAATACCATTTCAGATGTCTTTTCCCAGTAGTACTTCGACTTCTCTGATTTTCCTCATTTATGAGAATGAACCTGATGCCATATTTCAGAAACTCCAAAGATTCAGTCCCAGCATATTAATGTCACTGGAGTTGTCGAATGTGTGTGTGTGTAAATTCTACTCCCCACTCTTCTTATCATATAGGCTGAATACACATTGCTTTTGAAAACTGTAGTAAGTTCTTTATAACTAGAGCCATAGAGGATTACATAAATCCTTTAAAGTTCAAAATTACTCTAATACTAAAGAAATTATCTTCAGTGTGGTTTTGTCACATACATCCTACTAATAGAAAAAGGTAGGTTGTAGTCTCCTAGTAAAGTACATTTTACAGCCTCATATTTGGGCATTTGAGGGAGTACCTCTAAAAAAAGAACCTAACCCCCCCCCCAAAGCAATAACAACAAACAACCCCACCAAACAGCAGGATATAAATTACCTCCTTCTTAAATGTTTGAGTGAAAGGCTCCAACTTATGTTTTCTAAGATATCTACTGTCACAGGAGGTGTGGTGGCATGGTTTACATTTCCACAACATTTCTGGTCTGTTTTGTTTTGTTGTGGGTTGGTTTCTTTGTGTGGGTTTTTGGTTTTGGTGGGAGTTTTTGGTTGTTGTTTTTTTTTCCAAAACTGACATGCTTCGCTGTCTCAAATGTACTTTCTTGAAGTAGAATCCACAAGATTTATTATTTTCTTTTTGCCTAGTGTATTTAAGATATTGAAAATTAACAACATTCTGTAATGTCGTGCAATACATAAAGAAGTCTCTGTTAGAGGATAGGAGGCCAATTCAAGCATGATAGTTATAGTCATCAGCTATTGAATACAGTGCTATCATATTTATGTGTTCAGGAATACATTTCTAATTTTAATCTCAGTTCAGACATACTTTATTTAAGCAAAGGAAATATATTAACTTGTTTCTAGGCCAGTCAAGGTGAAAAAAAGGCAATTTCTCATGCATTATTATAGTTACCCTTTCTATGATTTCACATAATAAATGGGAGTACTGGATTTTATTTTTATGTGCAACTAAAATAAGATTGTATTTCTTTTAAAGGTGAAGAAGAATCTAGTAAGTGATAATTTTCAGTTCTCACCCCTAACAGTTCATTAGACATTTATATATCTTTTTTAGATGAGAAGTTGTGAAGATCTAGTTGCAAGTTAACCATTTCAAACTTTAAATGCTTAAGGTTTGTACTTCTTTGGACATTTGCTGGTGTAATACCATAAAATGCCTAAGTAAAATATGATTTATTTTTACATATTCCATTACCTACAAGAAAAATATTGAAATGTATAACTCAATGAACCAATTACCTACCAAGCATTAGTTATAGAGGTAAATTAAATTTGATATATTGTATCAGACAAGAAGATTAAATTAGGGAAATACTATATTCATTTTACTTAGTGTTAAAAACAAACAAAATCTTTTGGAACATGTACTGTGAAGTGTATAAAAATAAAGAAATTGAATATGCTGACCAGGAAAACGTGAAGATATTAAAAATGCAAAAGATGACAAGGATTTCTTTTTTTTTTTGTTATATGGCAATTTTATGACATTTGTTGTACACCTCCATTAGATATGAATTATGAAAAGCTGACTTTTTCGTAGTGCTACTGCAGTAGTGTTTTTGTAAGGGAAAGTATTTATTTGCAGAAGGAAATCCTATTCAAATATTTTACAGGCATCCCAGCTCTTTCTTTCTTTTGATGTCTCAGATGGGATGAATTTCTTCCATGCCTTTGTATATTCTTCCTGGATGATCTTGTTCAAGCTTTTAAATTCTTTGTGTTTAAACTATAAGGTATGTTATGTAATGTGCATGTATGCTTATTTGTATTGGCTAATTTTCTGAGTCGCTGACTAACGCTGGAATAAAAGTTGTGTGCAGGAGACCAATGCAGGACTGAAAACAGAAAGTGTTCCCAGCCCAGGGATCAAATGCAGTGACGTGTACAGCTGAGCCCTCATTACTATTCTGTTGCTTCTTTATGGTAATAGTTAAGTCTGCTACCACATTAATTTGGATTTTAAATCTATTTGTTTCATATATACTAACTGGCCACACCTGTCTAACTTTTCAACTAACTGCAATTTTTTCCCTGTTCTTCCCTCCTGAGAAAAGTTGCCATTGATGGTGGTCAGTACACCGCATTAGCTATTTGAGCAATTTGTACTTCGTTATATGTTCTCTTCTGGCCATCACACACATCTGAACTGCATGTATGTTTTCTCCATAAGGCATGTTTAGAGCAAGCTATCTATCAGTGCTACAGGGTTTGGATAAAGAATATTCATTGATACATATGAATTGGTTGCAAAAATTAGTAAAATTAAATATTACCTAGAAAACCAGGAGTTATGTGTAAAGAAGTTAAAATCTTTATGGTGTAAAGAAATGTCACCACTATACAGCCTTTTCTTTTAGAAAATCTATTCTATGATTCCAGCATTCTCCGATTCCTGTTGCTGAATACCAAACCTCAAATTTTCCTAAAGCTATGACAGTATGTCAAGTTACCTTTAGATTAATTAGAAATCAAGAAATGCTGGTGTTTGAGATAAATATTACTAGAAATCCTTGCTGCTTCAATATATTAAAATATACCAGTAAACCTAATCCATCATTTGCAGCACTTTCTGGATATAGAGCTCAGACACTGGATATTAAACCTGACCTAAAAATGCTTTATAATTCCGGCTCAGCTAAATGCAGCATCTTCATCTTCTAATTTTTGCTTATCTTTTAATTTCATTTGGGCCTTTCTTGGCCTTCATCCCTTTTCCATGCAGGTGGAACAATTAGAATAGCTAGAGGCTGCTCAAATGCAAGTATCATCAAAATTGCTACAACAGCCTTCATTAGACATTTCAGCATCTCTAACAGGAAATTCTGTCTTCAGAGTACAGACACTTGAGACAGAGAGAATACTGAGGTTTTTGTAATGATCTTGTTTCTTTCCTTTAGGTCATCTCAGTCAATTACATAATAGCATGAGTCATTAGGGGTCCCAACTGCACATTAGCTGAATACTAACGTGCACATTAGCTGAATACTAACACGTGCACTTTTCTGCATCACTGACTGAGGCCATTTGCCAAGGGCAATATCAATGCAGAAGGAATGATGAACAGGATTCATTGAGATCTGGTCTCTAACAACTTCACAGTAAAGCTTCATATGCTCCTATAAAACTAAGTGTGACGTATATTCAGAGACTATGGATCAAATAGAAATAAGATTAGAAGAGTTATCTCATATATAAGGTAAAAATTAGGCACTAAATGCCCAAAATTAAAATTCTGATAATTTTGTGATGGATACTGTTTAATCCTGGTAACATCCAAACTCTGCAGAAGCTTTACCCTTTCTTCTTAAACTCTTGAGGTGCCTAGATTTGTGTCCCAATATGTATAGATTTTTGTCCCAGTCAGACTTGGATTGATCCTGGTGTGCTTCTTATTGCTGTTAAGCCAAATCAAGGTCCAGAAGCTACATATTTCTGACCTAAATTCTCTTAGTGGTTAATTCCTTCAGGTGGTCAGAATGCATATAACAGAAGCATATCCACAGAGTTTGGAAATAGCTTTCATAATTTTTATTTTGCATTATTTTTAACATTCATCTGTAATTTAAGGCAAAATGCAAGCACAGTTCTAAGATAAACCCCAAATCTATGACATGTACGCAAGTAAGTGTCTTGTCAACATGCCAAAAGTTTTAATTTCCTTCTGGTTTCTCCCACTATAGGTTTTGTGGTTTTTTTTTTTTTTTTTCAGGTGCAGCACAAGGGTGCTATCTTCCTCTTCCCCATTACAAAAGAAACAAATTTTTTTTCTGTCTGTCTTGGGAGGGTATTTCTGGAGAAAAAGGACACGTTTTAGTAAGCAATTTATCAAATAGGAAAGTGCTTCTTGATATAAATGTTGCAGGCACTTGATGCCAGTTGTACTTTAAAGGAAAGGTTTAGCCTTGTTCTGCTGGTTCTCAGAGGGGTGGATATGGCTGTTGCTCTGAGTGAGGTGCAATAATTGCCATAGCATAAAGTTTTTCCAACTTTGTTTTCCCAATTTTTTCTTCTTGGCTGCCTCTAGAGAGGTGAAGACAAACTGTTCCAGCTACCTGTCAGCATCCACTGGCTCCTTGTCTGGGCTACTAACACTCTCACCACCCACACAATAGCATCATATTCTTGATTTATTTTAGAGGGAAATGAGTGATTGAGGAGGAAAACTCCTAAACATTAGTTGCTACAGTGATTATGTAGAAAAAGCATTGGCTGCTCATTAGAAGTCTATTGAATCGTTCCCATTCCTACTGAATTGAAACCTACTACCTTAATCCTGAGTAAAATCATTCTCCAGAAGGGCAAAAAGTAAGTTTTTATGATTTTGTGGTGAGAAAGATGACAGGGTTTTTTGTTGCTCGAAGCTTTGTGGTATGAGATAACACTGTTATTCACACTCGACCAAATGAAGTTCACAGACAAACGTTGTCCAAATCAGTCATTGTGGACTGGTTTAATTTATAAGGAACTTTTTCCTTATAAGTCATGGCTACCCTGAAATGATGAAGCTATTACCTATCCTTTTATGAGTATGACAACCACTCTGATGTTTGAAAGGGATTTTATGTCATGTTGATGGAGCATGAAAGGAACAAAGACTTTCAATTCAAGCAAATGGAAGTCTTCGTGTAAATACAAAAATAATAAATATAAATACGTGTAAATACTCTTCCATTCTAGATACATTCATCTCTCAGTTGCTTTCTTTCAAAGCTTGGCCTGTATGCTGCTTTTTAGCAAGAGACTCTCTACTAGAACATTTAATTTTTAAAGACGTAAATTCTTTGAGTTACTTTTAGATGTAATACTCGGTTTCTCTATTTTGGCTGATAGACCTCTAGAAAGCTGCCAGAGGAAAATCATTGTGAAAAACTTCTGCTATGTACTGTCTTTCAGGATGAAATTATTTTCCTAGTAAACATATTTCCTAGTAAACTTATATATATATATATATATATATATATATATATATATCCATCTATGTAAGATGTAAAATTCAGTAGAAAAATGATAATTTTGTATAAAATATCGTCACAGCAGCAGTCTGCAGTCATTCAGTCAGTGCAGCAGAGCCTCAGTCATGTGTGGAAGGTTAACAGATGCCTTCAGCTCCATGGATCCTGCTACTGCCATGGCTAAAAGATGAGCACACAGAGGTATTCTGGACAGAGAGGTGCAGTATCTGGAGAAAAGGTGAATTTGAGGGATAATTACTTGAAATTATTTGGGAATCTATATTGAAGGTCAAGTGATGAAAATATTAAATAGTTTACGTTCATGTTATTTTGGTTATATAGAAGAGCTAAGTAGCTTTACATTTTTTCTCTTTTTTTTTTCAGTAGAATAACTAGTAGTACTGAGTACTAACAAATAATACTAATAGTACTTTATAAAAGTAAGGTAATACAACTGTGGAATGTGTGGATGATATTTATCTGTTAATTTCAAAGCTTCTGGTTTATTGACCAAGTTTTTGTTTAAATGTTTATTTCTACTCAATTTGGTCTTGAGTTTGAAAACTCTAATAGATCTAAGACAGTGATAAGTATACCTTTCGAAAGTATAGACACGTGCATATATTGGTATATTGGAAGAAAAATATCTTGCATATAAATTTTAAAGATAAAATACTATAATCTCTGTTGTCATGTAAGGAATTATTTGACATCTCTGCAGTGGAGTATTGCCTCAAACAGTTAATCTCCTCTTAACATTGTAAAAACTATTTTAAATAACCAAATTACCTGATTTTGTTATGAATCAGCAAACTTCTGAAAAGAAGAATAAAAAAAGAATCAAATATGTTTATTATAATATAAAAGCAGATACTGGAAAAGCAAGTACTCTTTTTGTTATTATCAGTTCATTTTAAAGCACTTCAGAGCTGAGAACATGGAAATTTCCAGCAATACAGATTGGCTATAGTGCAAATTGTTTGACTCAGGTAGAAATAAGACAAAATTTAACAATCTATACTTAAAACAGCTAGACTTTTCTGCATACATTGAAAAACTGAAGAAGTACATTTAATTTAGATTGCAAAAATTAAGATGCTTTTGCTAAGCTTTTGCGTGAGCACATTAGTTGTGTCAGGAATTATTAAAGTGCAAATTGTAGCTGATAAATGTCTAATAGTATTATTCAGAAAGAAGAGGTACTCTGCCTTAATGAGAGGTAAGAGCACTGCCTCATTATTTGGCACAATGTTATGTTTAATTAAAAGATGATGATGTTAGGTAAATAACTGTTTGGGTTTGAGTTACTATTACAAATCAGGATACCTGTCATAAATCTATGTTAAGTGCACTTGAGATAATGTTTAAGTAAGATAGTAAACATTATCTTCATCTGTCCCACTGGGTCTGAAAACTGCGTTTAAAATACAGCAACTGCTTAATTATTTGATTGATTACATGATGTAATGCTACTGTTCACAACATGGCTCAATCTAGTAAATAAGTGTGAGTGCTATATCTGAAAAATAACAAAGTGAAGTAAGAGCATTTTAATTCTAAACCGTATGTCTCAGATACTAAAAGAAAGAAAATTAGTAAGTGGTTCACGATGTTGGACTGGAAGAAAATAATTATTTAGTTTTTTTTAAAAACAATGTAGTATGTATAAAAATGCCCTGTATTGAGAATTTCTACGGCACAAAGACTGATTGAAATAATTGATAAAGGGAAAAGAGGAAACATAAACACTTGTTATTGTGCTCTAACTAGGAAACATCTTTTGTGTTGATTCAGAAATCCAAGAGACTTGGGAGGCAGGACCAAGATGTGTATTTTTGTCCAAAAATATATTTTGAGGGATAACACTACAATATTAAAGTATTTAGAGCTTGAAAATGGGAAAGACCTGAAAATTAAGCCTCATCAAAACACAGAAGTAAGCTATTAGGGAGGAAATAATTGACATCCTGTCATGGACATTCCTAGTTTCCAAGATCAGAATATAATGATGCTCAAATAGCCCCTTTTAATTAAGACATTTTACATCTACTTTTCAATTGCTAGTAAATTACACATACTTTCAAAAGAGTAAAGATTTGGGTTGAAAATACTTGATTTACCATTAAGAAAATCTGCTTGAGGTTTTTTGAGAATGCAGTACTCGCACTCCAATTTTTGACCTCAGCTAACACCTGTCAGTGTTAAAATCCAGTTTCAAGTTTGCTGGATTAAGGATTTTGCATTCAAAGCAAGTCTTACTTCATTTTATGTTATGTATTTCCAAGATTACTGAGCTGACTCTATTTCTTTCACAGATGTTCATTGGGAATTGTTCTTTTTAAGATTCTAAGAAATTTTAACATGTATGATATGTAAGTGATTATGTTAATTGTCTGGCCTTTTTCTGGTCTTTCACTCTGGAAATGTTATCTTCTAGTTTATGAGCACACAACTAAAACCACAGGAAGTAACAGCATGATATCTCAAAGAATTCCTGCATGTAAATCTCCCCCCACCCACCCGCTTGTAGGGGCTTGGGCTGGGCTGGGCTCCAGCCTGGTGCAGCTGTGCAGCCATGAAGCAGAGCTGTGTGCAAGTTGCTGAGAGGCACGGTCCTCCCTGGCTTCACCCAAGGTTTTGCACACACCAAGCTGTTTTGCAGCTGTAGCCCTACTCTTGATCTTGCCTGAGACAGGGGGCAGGTACCCCTGAGCCTCCTACCTCCCCATTTCTGATGCTGACCACCACCCATGGGCTGGTGTCCCGGCCTGGCTTCAGCCAATTCCTGTCCCCAGGTCCCTACCCAGCCATCGTGGGGCTGTGACCCCTCCTCTGGCCCTGCTCTGCCCCTTTTCTCAGGAGCTGTGGAACCAGCTCCCATGCTGGCGAGGTCCCTGCCCCGCTGGCAGCACCGTCGCACTCGGCTCTTGGCTTGCCTCCCTCGCAGCTCCCTGCCGAACACTCTAACCGCCATAGAGAATTTTAATTCCTCCCATTTTCTCTTAGAACAGATTCTGCCAAATATTCTTTGGACAATCTGTTTTTATTTCAGACCTGGCATTATGTGAAATAACCTGCTGACACATAAAATCAGGTGAGATGTCCTTCTTCCTCTACTAATTCACAGCTCGATGTAGCTCCTACAGATGCCAGTGTCCAAAGTCCCGCTGGATTGAGTGGAGTAGGAAGAAACCTGTGGAACTGTAGGGGATGAGCTTGGTGTGTATGAAGGAGCTATGAAATGTAATAATAATGTTTGAAAACCTGAAAAATTGTATTCTAAGTGTAATATTAATTATCTATATTTCATCAAGGCTTTCACAATACATTTTTTTCATTAGCGATATATCATCTTCTTCATTAGCAATATATCATGTGCTTAATAAGTATTATTACAGTCTCTTTCTGGGCTGAAATGATCTTTCAGAATGAAAATACAAATGATTTATTGACACAGAAATATACTAATTACTGACAAAATTCCTGGAAGATTGGGATAACATAGAGCTGTGGGAATGACATGTTAACATCCCTACCTCCAATAAATTTTCAAACTTGGTGCGTGCCTGTGAAGAATAAATCTCAATCACAGCCTTATGCATAATAAATATTGAGAGAGCAAATGTACCTTCAAAATAAAAATGTATGTAGTAGAACTTCTGAAAGAATTAACTTGCAATAAAATAACAAGCTGATTTTATACTTGAAGTAATCTATACTTGTATAACAAAAAATTTCTGTTGAAAAATATAGTTAGCTGCTTGAAAGGCAGAAGTCCTGAAAGGAATATTTTTCCTCTCCATCCATAGCTTTATTCTATAATAATTGGGCTTTTAAATTGTGAATCAGTTCCTACTTTTTTTATTACAACTATAATAATAGTTGTTGCTGTTATGATTATTATGTTCATGATTATAATTACTATTATTTAGTAGATATTGTTTTTAAATACTATGATCTGGGTGGGTTGGCCCCATGATGTATAATATAGATAATTTACAGAAACCGTCAAAAATAAGGACAGACCCTTCTCAGACAGACAGACTTCCCCAGTGCTAACTTTTTAGTGACCTAATTCCCCGTACGAAATCAAACACCCAAAACAGTAGCATAAATTCCCACACAATGAACAATGGAAATAATTTGCTTCAAAATTATCCCATCAAACTCAGCATACTAGATGACTCTGTATGAAATTTTTACAAAGTTCCTGCTGCTTTTTTAAACCTTAGATACACATGCTTGCATTGCATTTTACCATTTTATATGGCAAGCAGTCTATGTGAAATATTTTTTTTTCTTCAGATTTCATTGGTTTACTTTAAATCAGGTTATTTTCTCTTTGTTTCAGGTAATATTGTGTTCATTTTTGTTAACACCTCTTTGGAGTGCAGAGAATCGAGTGAATGATGATGCCATCATTTTATGTTAGTTTAAAATCTACATAAGGTGGCACTATTACCTGAAAATCTTGACAGTGTTTGCTTCTCCAAAACATTTTCACTTGTTCAGTCAAAAATAAAAAAGAAAAAAATCCCAGACAGCTGAAGTGGTTTCTTAGAAAAAGCACCCAGTTGGGGGAGGAAAGCCTAAAATTGTCTTCTTTTTTTGTTGTTTGTTCCCCCCCCACCCCCCACCCCGGTTAATTATCTCGGATGACTTCCCTCAGGTGGTTCATTGCACGACTGTCCCTGCAGTTATGGGTGGAGAAATAAGCAACCAAGAATGAAGGGGTGGTGGGATGACTTTTGAAGGTTGAGCTGGCTTATGTCTTACTAAACATTTATGAAAGTGCAGTGTAAAGCTTCTCCATTTAAACATGATAGTCAGGGTCTGTTTCTATAATTTATAGAATTCTATAAATTCTATAATTTCCACAACAGCAATGAGCAAAACCAGGAATAGTAAAGGAATGCAGTTAGATAAGCACAATTGCCACTAAAATGATCCCACTATTACTTATTTCTGAATGGATTTTGGTAAATAGACACATATACGTGACAAGATGTGCAAAATGAAGATCAGGAGGCAAATAATTGTACTATTCTGTTTTCTCAGAATGTTTTATGTAACTTTAATATAATTTCTCATTCAAATTTTGAGCTTTATTTTTTTTCTAGCAGGATACCTATGGAGTTAGTAACAACTGTCCTTCTTCATGAAGATGATTTTGCTGGCAGTGCCTGCTCTCTGCTTTGGAGAGTTTGACAAGTGTGTTTACCACCATAACATCTTTTTGAGCATTTTCCCAAGTCTGACTAATTTTCTTGGCTTTAACCTGAATAGTATAGGAGATTTCTTTACAAAAAATAAGAACGACAAAGCCATACTCTCCTCAAGGAGTTACAAGCAATTGTTTTCTTTGCAAATATGAGTATGTAAATATAAACTCATATGCCTGTTTTACTGTATAGAATATATAAAAACATCAAAGAATATTCCTCAGAAATGCTTAGTTTTTCTGTGTACAGGTAAGCAGTCAGAATAATCTGAATGCTTTCTCTAATAAAATGTGTTGGAAAAGTGAAAGTAGGAAGTATTTGCAAATGTTTATTTGAATAAGTTAGTCTGGGTCACTTGGATAACATTTGCATCATTTTTCTTAAACAAATACAGAAAAACCCCAACAGTACAGGCAATTTTTAATTCTCAAAATATTTAAGAAAGGATTTGTTGGTGAATATCCATGCCATTAAGAACTTAGTCCAGATGTCTGTGTGTCCATCTTTGAACCTGTCCAGGGTCCTTCCTCTGCTTATAAAAATTGCTGTCATCTGGTACAGGAAAAATGCTATTTAATTAAGACAAATGAAGAGTACACATAAGAGCAAATTACAAATGACTAAAACTGAACTATTCTACTGAACTACATTAATGCAATTTTGAATTAAAAAAAAACCAAACAAACCAACAAACAATCAAAAACCAAAAAGCCAAACATAAAACAACTGATGCTTTGCATTTTCTCTATTCCAGGTAGACCTGTACTGGGGTGTCAGGAGATAGGAGCTGCCTTCTAAGATGTACACTTATCTCCCTGGATATTGAAGAAGCTTCACTAAGAACGGTCTATGTAGATCATTGTTTGTGCTCACTAACTTTCCCCTTGGCTCTAAAAATTATGTCTACATAGCAATGCAAGTGAGTAGAAGTACTTTGTAAAGCAGAACAGGTGATACGAAGAATCCAATATCTCAAGAATATATGTTTCAAGAATGTAATGAGGGGGTGGAACTGAACTTCCAGGTGTGGTGGTGCATTTCACCCCTTCCTCTGGGCCATTCTGTGACCTCAGGAATGCCCCATTAGGCCTTGGTACTGGTCTAAGGAGTCAGGCGGTTAAGCACCCCTTGACTGTACCAGCAGCTCTTGCATGGCTAAGGAGGGAAGCGACACTGTCTGTACCAGGAATGCCTGTTGCCTGGCCAAGGTAGGGAGCAAGAGTGGGGAAAATCAATCATTCCCTGACATCCCTGGAACATTCCTGACCCTGGCTGTAACCCAAGTGGAATAGTAGCATTGTTTCTGGAATTCTGAAAAACATGAATTTCCCAGGTTACAGCCAGAATGGAAATTTACAGATGACTAAAGGCAGTCATCTCACAACCTTATAAATAGTGGTCTGAAGTGAGACCCTTTGAGCTCTCCTGGACCACAGCAGGCTGTGACCAGTATCTCCCTCTGAGTGGGATGTTGCTCAGAGCTCATGAACTCCCATTTGCAATTCTAGGGGGACCATCGCTAAAAGCTGATGATGGGCCCTGGGCTGATACTCCTGCTCCTTGAGGCTCAATCCTTTGTCTGTTGAGAAATGCAAAGGCATTCAAAATGAGTATTTCGCTGAACTTGAGGGGAATTTTGAACACGCATACCTTTGTAGATTTGTTCATGTCTCTATACATCTATCTCTTTTGTGCTTGTGTGCATGTGTGTGTGAATTGATTTAGGTATCTCATAATAAGTATAGTGTAAGTTTTACCATCTTGAACCCGTAGTAAGCCACTTTTGTAATTTAAGTAAATCCTATTGATTCACTTTGTAAATGTTAAAATAGTCATAGATTAAGTGCTGCCAAAATCTTATGATCAACCTCAAACTGAATAAAGCTTAGACATCCTTTAGATATAAACCCTTGTCCAAGTCTGATTCTAAGATTGGACTTAGCTGCACCTAAGCTTTATTAAGAGTTTACTAAGCAAGAAGGTCCACTTTGAACCTTGTGACTAAACCCCCTTACCCTTTTGTGTCTTTGATCTCTGTGTAAGTCATTTTAGCTTGATTCTAACTTGATTTTGCTTTGTGTGTTCTATCCATGTAATAAGTAATAGAGTAGACGTGGCCATCGAACTTTGTGGAGTTGCATTTCCACAGAATCATATTCAATTATTTTGCTCATATCTTTGATGAAATTCTTTAAGTGACCTAACCTAAAACTCTCATTCCACACCAGGTCAGCTCACCCAAAAGAAATTATGTTCATGTGCTCTAAGATAAGTTTAAAATATGAACCAAAGCCTCATAACTGAGATTTGAGACATTAGCTTTAAAAGCACATCTCTGTCCCATAATTCTAAGGTAAATGCACTCAAAGTACTGTAAACATCTGTGCATGTATAACTCAGTGATCTTGCTCTAGGGGTATTATATTCACTTCTGTGCAATCATTCCCTAAGGCCTCTGCCTGTAGTCAGCTGGGCAGTTCGTTGTCCATACTTGGTTTCACTGTCACCTTTACTTTAGTTAAAATACTAGGTGAATGAAATACATCTTTCCATGAATGCTTTCTAGGTTCTTCTGACTGTGACTGCAGAGGCAATTGTTTGTGGCTGCTTGAATAAGCATAATTTTTCCTTATCAATTCTTCACATGGCAGACTATGTCATGCTGTGTCCTGTCAGCATACCATTGAGAAATGTGACAAACATATTCTTCACCAGCTGGAAACACCGCATACACTGTGCGTTGAACTCACACTCCAGTTTGAGTGTTTTCCAGGATGGAAAACATCCAGAAGATGTTTCCAGTCAAGTTAGGGGCCTAACAATCACGATAATTCCTGAGTCATGCAAACCTGTATGATTTTTGTCAGGTTTAATTCCTTGCTTTAACTGCTTTTTAAGAGAAAGAACCTGAAATAACCTGAATATTTCATATGTACACTGTTTTGCTGTAAACCTGAAAAAAAACCCATATAGTTTACATTTTTAAACCACT
>JAVJGJ010000037.1:64420462-64439173 GCA_035590215.1 Microhierax caerulescens | reverse complement strand
TTGAAGTGTTGCTCTTCTTTTATAAGAAAGGTGCAAGAGTGCATAAGGTTGTAAAGGAACTCAGATTAAGCACTGCCTCATTCTGAGGATTTCAAACACACACCTTTCATCTCTAAGAGAATTTCCTCCCAAACAGGCTGGAATTAAACCTGTTTGCCAAATAAATATTTAATCTGACTTTTGAGTTGCATTTGGATATGTCTTCATTAGCAAGCAATGCAGCAGAACGAGAGCAGATCTGTACAGTGAGGCAAAATGAACCCAGTTCATGTGCCAGAGACAGCTCCAGGATGTGAACCACAGCATGGTAAGGGAAGAGCGGAGGGTTTCACTTCATAGCCATAACCCTGATGCAATGCTACGTGCTAATATGGACATACTCTACCAGAATCTGGTTCTCAGCCCTGTAAGTGAGCAGGATAGATGTGAATAGGGGATTTACAGTGCTTATGCTCCTTTTCTCTTATACAATAATTCTTTGGGGTTTTTTTGGCAGTATAACAAAATTTGAATGGCAAGAGGAACACAGCATTGTCTGTAACCAAGTGTCTAGGACATTCACTGGAGGACGACGATATGGGTTTGGATGCCTTTGGACTGAGAATAAGACTGATCAGGAGAGTGTTTGTGAGGTATTGCACTCTTACCATCAACCACTCCTCTCAACCTTTTTTAGAATAAAGGTATAATCCCATCTCTACTGCCAAAAAAGACTTTTTATTCAGCAACATCAACTAGGTGTTTGTGAATATTAAAAGTGTGCATGAAGCCCTCACCTTCTTCCTAAAAAAGGGTAGAATTGCAAGACACTTCACTTTCTTCAGTGTTTTTTAATGTCTAGTTCTAACACCCGTTAAATCCTTCTCTGAGGTGCATAACTTTTCCTAACATTACATATGGAATGAATACAGTCAGCATAAGAAACTGAATTGTGAATTTCACCTTACAGTTGTAGCATAGAGCCTTTTTTTTGTCTTTAAAAACCAGCAAATACTAATAGTTTAAAAATGAAAATAAAATTGTGTTGCAGTCTTTCTGTCATATTTGACATCTTAAGGTCTTCCAAACCCTTGCATTATGCTTTACATTTCTTGTTCAGTTTTATTAAACACCTAAATGAATTGACAGAAAGAGCTTTTCCTAAAGTATGTGTAAGCAGTAACATGCTGTCTTCTACCTGTATCTGACTATAGCTGATCTTGGGGCTCTGTGCTGACAGAAGCCACATCCATGGGACCAAGAGCCATTTCAGCTTACAGCAGCCAGAATGTTATCATTTTATATTTTCTTCACTGAGTTGAATTTTGTAGCAAGATGTTAACCCTAAAACCCATTTTTACCCCAGTGGAAATGTAACTCGTTGTTCTGTTATTATTTCTGCAATGCTTATACTGTAGTTTAAAGGCTTATTTGGAGTTGAGCCCCTATAGACCCTGTTGCTTTTAGATACTGAACAAATGGTTCTCAACAGTAAGTAACCCCTGCCACATTTACTGACAGATACAGACACAGGTGTTATGTTATGTTATGTTGGCAGCCATTTCCTCACAAGGATGGTGAAAGTAAGTGTTTCAGCCAAGAACACAAGGAATTTCTCAGCTCCTTATGTTTTCTATGGGATTTTTTTTTGTTCCTATGGTTGGTTGGTTGGTTCAGTTTGGATTTTAACTCACAGCAATTTTCAGACTGTTTTTCATGACAGCTCATTAACGAGCTTCTTTAAAAATATCACTTGAGAGTAGTATAAAATGTGTCTTGGACTAGTTGCTTTGCTGCCAGGAAGTAGGATGGTTAAGTGCAGCCAGAGCATGCCCCAAGTTCCTGATCTATCCACAGGAGTAATGAGGGCTTGATGCACAACACAACGCTCATTGCATTGCATGAGGAATGCCTCTAAACTTTTCTGAAGGCTTCCCATGGTAAGCAGCCATCTATTCTGTGTCATCACCTCCTGTTTACCTGCTGATAATTTTTCCTTTGGGAGAGGAAGCTGTCTGGCTGACAAAATAATGCAGTCCTCTCAGTTTTGATTTCAGTGGAGAAATAAGCTGACTAAAATATTCTCCCATTAATATGTACTTGAAATAACTCAAAGAATTTGCTTTTAATTGCTCCCTAATAATAGCTTTGTATGACCTGTAATTAAAACCACTTCTGTCTCAGGTTTCTCCTTGGTTGCAGCTTGGTTGTAGCTTTTTCCTCTGAGTATAGCCACATGAAACAAGGATAAATGCTGGATTCTGCACCTGGAACAGTGTAATCCTGGATGTACCTATAGATTGGGGGACAATAGGCTGGAGTGTAGCCCTGCAGAAAGGGATCTGGGGATTTGGCTGATGCTAAATTCACCCAATATGAGCCAACAACACTCCCTGGCAGCCAAAAGGGCCAACTATATCCTGGGGTGCATTAAGCACAGTATAGCTAACCGGTTGAAAGAAGTGATTGTCCCACTATACTCAGCATTGGTGTGGCCTCAGCTGGAGTTCTCTCCGCAGTTTTGGCCTTCACAATGTAAGCAGGATGTAAAACCAGAATGTGTCCAAGGGCGAGTACCAAAGATGGTGAAAGCAGTAGAGGGCATGGCTTATGAGGAGTGGGTGAGGATACAGCGTTTGTTCAGCTTGGAGACTGAGGGGTGACCTCACTGCTGTCTGCAGCTCCCTCATGAAGGGGAGCCGAGGGGGAGGTGCTGAGCTCTTCTCTTTGGTGTCTGGTGATAGGACATGAAGGAATGGCTTAAAGCCTCATTGGGGAAGTTCACGTTGGATATTAGAAAAAATGTTTTTACTGAGAGGATGGTCAAGCACTGGAACAAGCTCCCCAGGGAAGTGGTCATGGCACCAAGCCTGTCAGTGCTCAAGAAGTGTTCGAACAATGTTGTTAGACGTATAGTTTAACTTTTAGGTTGCCCTCTGTGGAGTCAAAAACTGGACTTGATCATCCTTGTGGGTCCCTTCCAGCTCAGGATATTCTGCATTTCTGTTATTCTAATATAATGGTAAACTTTAAACCCTTCAAAAGGGAATTCACCATATTCTGAGTATTTATCTTACACTTTTGCTTCATTTTATAGTAAAAATATAAATTGTAATTTAATTAAACCTTAGTTAGCTGCAATTCTTTAGTCTTTCTAAAAATAACAACAGTGCTCAGGAAAATGTTTACTCCTAAATATATTTTAGCTGCTCTTAAATCCAAGATTCATTTCACCTTTCAAAAAACATAAATTCATAGCGAAATACAACAAGAGTCTGAAAATAGTTTAACTAATATTTACAGCCTTTTATGTATATATGTATTTGTCTCTAAATACCATAGTTATTCCTTTCTGCAAATTATTCTTACAGTCTCAGGGAATATAAAAGTCTTTTTTCAAGAGTATGGTATCCTATGAAAAGGTATAACAACCACATGGACAAGTAGAAACAAGTAATTTATACTAATTATTCTGTTACCCCCAGATTTACAGAATTTTGGGAACTGATAAGTAAGCACATACAAGAAAAACCTCTGAAAATGAACAATACAAAATGTACTTTTTCAACTTTAACTTATGTTTACTTAAAAGAAACACTTCTGGTTTTATTACTGTCTATAGCTTTTCTACATAAGCTTAATTTACAGTGAAGTTTGTTCTAGTAGTTAACATAAACTTTAAACACACAGAAGAACAATCTAATATAATTCCAGTTTGGAATATAAAAACCTATGTAAATGTTGAGATAAATATTTTCTAATTATACCATATTTGGCAAATTAAATTTTCTCTATTTATTTCGGTAAGAACTTTTAACTCTGTTTTATTCTTAAAACATTTGTAAAATACCTAACTCTAGAAACGAGCTTGTGAACTACAGATTTTGCTATACGTATAGCTATAATCACATATCTTTACAATTTGCGTAGTTTGATTGAAATCTCTGTAATTTTAAGCTGCTAAGAAACTGGGCCCTTGAAGTCCCTTAAAATTAGTCCATAATGTAACCCATGGGATGAATCTAACACAGCTCCTGTTGCATTTCAAAAACAGCTGTTTGTATAACAAAATATAAGGAAGTGTAAATCTTAGAAGTTCAGTGGAAGGCAAATGATGAAATATATTAATAGCTTACGCATAAAACTAGCATTTACATTACAAGCCAGCTTGTAAAGTTCTTTGAAGTCAACAAGTGAAATCCTTGTAGTGTCAAAATCAAACTACATTCACAAATAAAAGATACTTATGTGAAAGATTTTTAATTAGATATGAAAGGACAGAGAAAGCGAGAGAAGAGTAACAAGTGAATTCTTTCTCAAACTTGCTTTAATTTAGGTAGTTGGTCATGTACCTTTATCTGTGTCCAGATTATCCTTCCAGGGAGTCTCCAAAGGCAAGAGGGAAAATGGCTGTATTGTATGTAACTCATGCTCGCTTGAATAAAGCTGGATGTAGTTTGTCTGCTATACATTTTTTTATTATTATTTTATTCTAAAGAGCTTAATTTCTTTTTTATTTTTTCCCTCCACACTTGCATTATTGGACTTGGATTGGATAAGGCAAAAATCCTGCTACCTTTGTGTGTCATCTATTTCTTCTTTGTCACTGTTAGCACTTTATCTTGCTTCTGAAGATGAGATATCTTTGCAGTCATTGTGATTTTACCATTCTAGACAGTTTGTTTACTATCACTGGGTATTTTTTAACTTACCTTTTGAAGAGACTTTTGCATTACTTGTACATATTAGATGAATATGATGATATGAACGTACTAAAACTGAGTATGGAATAAATGATATTGAACTCTTGGGAGACTTGTAACTTCATCAGTATGAAGGACTTTTCTATTGATATAGAAGTTTTGCATTAGATGCTTGAGAACTGAACTGTAATTTGGGAGATAACTGTATTGTACTTCTTGTTACAAAGTTATCAAAGTAATTTAACAGTGGATTTCTCCCCCGTTGCTTACAGCTGCGGAAATCTCTCAGAATATAAAAACATTTATTAATTAATGGAATAAATTGTGTTTGAAATATTGGATCATTTGAGTTATCCCTCTCATTTAAAGATTGTGGACTCCTGCAGTTAAATTCTTGGAGCTACTAAAACAAAATTAAAGTTTCAATCAAGTTCTGTTTTCCTGCAGAAGAGTAAAGAAAAATTTGAACGTGTTGAACAGCTGAAGACTATGCCATCTTAAAACTTTTTACTGCTTTTTGATTCTGAATTCCTAAACATATCCAAAAGATTTAAAAAAGGAGGAATTTGAAATATCTGTTGATAAAAATGCTTTAATCAACTTTGGTTTCAGAGAAAATTGCCAATGAAATGAAGAGTACTTAATATTCTTATTTAGAAAAGGCTGTTTTACAGACTGCTACAGAAAGCCAAATGATTTCTCATCTTCAGTGACACCATTCTCCAGTTCTAACTTTTTAGAGCAAACACACAGAATCCACACAGCTGACCCTATTCAACTTCACATGGGTGGTTACAATCACATACAATTTCTTTAAGTAGAGGAGCTTCTCAGAGGATGCTATTCAAGTGCTGCTTCTATGTTATATTTAAGTGTAGATATTACTGTT
This sequence comes from Microhierax caerulescens, assembly GCA_035590215.1. Lineage (NCBI taxonomy): Eukaryota > Metazoa > Chordata > Aves > Falconiformes > Falconidae > Microhierax > Microhierax caerulescens. Next base: position 64,433,602 of record JAVJGJ010000037.1, on the reverse strand, counting down.
ACATAGCAAGGAGGGTAATGCACAGAGGGTTGGTATTTCTTTAGAGAGTTTCAGAGTTTTGCTTGAGTAAAGTATGACTAGAAAACAGTAAAGAAAAATCAGCGTTGTCAGCCTAATATAAAATCCTTGTTATAGTGTCCTAACTATTGAATTTGGAACTCTGCAGGTAAAATGAATTATCAGGGTATCAGTTTTCAAAGACTGTTTTAGTTAGTTATTGCTACATAACTATACATTTAGAAAAAATAATATCTTAAATATGAACTTTTATTTTATTGTTTGATTTGGTTTATTGTAACAAAATTTAAAGCTTTCACCTGAATGATGTTGTTATCAGTGTATCCCATACATCTCTTGAAATGTTATCATGAAACCTGGATGCTTTATATGAATATCAATGGTTTGTTTAGAATATTTGTGTCTGATACAATTAAGAAATTACATATTTTATCTACATCTGTTTAATATTGCATGTATGACTCAGATGTTTAGAAAAACTAGTAAATAAAATTGAATTTTTTCCCTTTTAAAGGTTCATTGCCAACCAGACTAACTTCAAATTATTTGCGTCTGATTATGAGTCCAATATCTATCTATCTATAAAAATGTTTATTACTTACAGCTTTGGAAGATTCTCCTAATTAAAAATCTGTGAGACTGATCAACTGTTATGATCTTGTTAGAAATTGGATTTCTATTTTTTTCTATTGCTTGTTTTGGTTTTGCTTTCAGATTGATGCTAGTATTCTTAGCTACAGCAGTAAGTTGTTTACAGAACTGCAGTACAGCAAGGATGGTAAAATACTTTTTTGTCTCTTTTTCTTTGGCTGGACATCTGGTGGCCATTAACAACCAAGCATTCTGATGTGTTATTCATCTGTGCTGATATTGCACAAAGGATTTTGCCACCTGTTCAATTTTATTCACTGCTTTAAATACGTATTTAGAAGGGAGCTTTTAATACTTTTGAGGTAAATATGAAGGACATCGTATCTAAATGTGTAGTCAGCAGGCAGAACTCATAAAAATTACTAAATCCCAGAATTCTGAAACTCATGAAGTTTCTTCAGTTAAAATTTGCTTGCAGTTATTTGGAACTGAATGTTTACAGAGACCGAATACTGTGTGGAGCAAGTCTCCATCTCAGAAGTGTAGCTGAAATTTTCCCATCTGATATTTGAAAGCTTGCGTTTTTAGAATCAGAGAGATCTCCCACACTGGCCCTACTATTGATGATCTACAAGGTGGCAATGATTATTCCTCATTAATCTGAGATCATGATTACAGACATTCTGAAAATAATGAAGGAATAAATCCACTACAAAGCCCACTACCAAAATTTAAGGAAATGTAGTTAAAGATCTAATCTCTGTGTGTCACCTGTATACCAAATGGAAGAAGAGGAGGTCTTCTGAAACATATTTTGGAAATTTTTAATGTAAATCTAGTGTATATAGCTCAAGTGAAAAAAATGTCATCATAAATTTCAAGGATACTGTGAAATTTAGTATTACATGTTAAATTATGTTGAAATTTCTTAGAGTAGTTTAGTTAACAGCCGTGAAACATTTGAAAATTTCCAGGAGAACATGCCCAACTCAGTTGATAATGCACCTGCTGATCAACATTAATCAAGAAAAGCCAGAAGTGGTTTAAAATGTACAAAGTTGAAAGGAGATGAGATACTTGATATTTTGTGCACAAAAGTAAGGTGGTGTTGGTCATTTTGATGTGCTGAGCATCAGAAAGACTAATGGTTTAGGAAAGGGTAGGTCATGTAATCTTTTAGTAAGAGGGAACAATATTTTGGTTTAGGGCTTTAGAAGGTAGTGGCATCCAAGAGGGCTGGCTAATATTCAAGCATCACTTCCTCCAAGCTCAGGATAGGTGCATCTCCATGAGTAAGAAGTGAAGCAAAGGGAGTAAGATGCCGGCATGGATGACCAAGAAGCTTATGGCAAACCTCAAACCGCAGAAGGAAGTTTACAGGATGTAGAAAAAGGGACAGGCCACTTGGGAGGTATATAGGGATACATGGTCAGAATACACAGGGAGACAATGAGGAAGGCTAAAGTCTGTTTGGAATTAAATGTGGTGAGGGAGGTCAAGGGCACCAAGAAGTGCTTATTCAAGTAAGTCAGCAGGAAAATGATGAATGGGGAAAATATGGGCCCACTGCTGAATATGGTGGGTACTCTGATGACAAAGGACACAGAGAAGGTGGGGTTACAAATGACTTCTTCGTTTCAGTCTTCACTGCCAAGGTTGGTCCTTAGTTTCCCAGACCCTAGAGGCAAGAGAGGCAGTCTGGAGAAAGAAAGGCTTTCCCTTGGTTGAAGAGGATCATGTTAAGCAAACTTGACACTCACAAATCCATGGACCCTGATGGGATGCACCCCTGAGTGCTGACGGAGCTGGCAGATGTTATTGCTAAGCCATCATATTTGAAAGGTCATGGAGGAGGGGACAGGTGCCTGAGGACTGGAGGAAAGCCAGTGGCGCTCCAGTCTTCAAAAAGGGCAAGAACGAGGACCCAGGAAACCACCGGCTGGTCACCTTCATCTCCATCCCTGGAAAGGTGATGGAACAGATCACCCTGGAGGTCATCTCGAAGTATGTGGAAGAAAAGGTCATCAGGGACTGTCAACATAGATTCACCAAGGGGAAAGCATGCCTGACCAACCTGATTGGCTTCTGCGATGGAATGACTGACTGGGTAGAGTGGTGGATGTTGTCTACCTTGACCTTAGCAAGGCTGTTGACACTGTCTCCCATGACATCCTCATAGGTAAGCTCAGGCAGCGTGGATTAGAGGAGTGGACAGCGAGGTGGACTGAGAACTGGCTGAATGACAGAGCTTAGAAGGTTGTGATCAATGTCACAGTCCAGCTGGAGGCCTGAAGCTAACAGTGTTCCCCAGGGGTCCGTGCTGGGTCCAGTCCCGTTCAACTTATTCATCAATGACCTGGACGAGGGGACAGAGTTAGCCCTCACCAAGTTTGCTGGCAATACAAACCTGGGAGGAGTGGCTGACACACCAGGTGGCTGCGCTGCCATTCAGCCAGAGCTGGGCAGGCTGGAGAGCTGGGTGGGGAGGGACCTCATGAAGTTCAGCAAAGGCCAGTGCAGGGTCCTGCACCTGGGGAGGGACAGCCCCACGCACCAGCACAGGCTGGGGCTGACCTGCTGGGAGGCAGCAATGTGGAGTAGGACATGGGAGTTCTGGTGGACACCAAGTTGCCCATGGGCCAGCAGTGTGCCCTGGTGGCCCAGAAGGTCAAAGGGATCCTGGGGTGCATTAGGAGCGTGGTCAGCAGGTGGAGGGAGGTGATCCTGCCCCTCTGCTCTGCCCTGGGGAGGCTGCACCTGGAGTGCTGTGTCCAGTTCTGGGCTGCCCAGTTCAGGAGAGACAGGGAACTACTGGAGAGGGTCCAGCATAGGACTATGAAGGTGATGAGGGGACTGGAACATCTCCCTCATGAGGAAAGGCTGAGAGACCTGGCCCTGTTTAGCCTGGAGAGGAGAAGTCTGAGAGTAGATCTTATCTATGTCTACAAATATCTTAAAGGTGAGAGTCAAGAGGACAGGGCCAGGCTCTTTTCAGTGGTGCCCAGTGATGAGACAAGGAGCAACAGGTGCAAACTGCAACACAAGAAGTTCCTTCTGAATATGAGGAAGGACTTCTTTACATTGAGGGTGACAGAGCACTGAAACTTTCAAATTTGAATGTCCTTCTCTGGAGACATTCAAAACACACCTGGACATTACACTGTGTTGTAGATGAACCTACTTTAGCAGCAGTTTGGACTAGCTGATGTCCAGAGGTCCCTTCCAACCCTGACCATTCTGTGACTCTGTGAAAAGGGTAACCTTACTCTATTAAGTCATCTATACAATGTAAGTGACATTTGGAGATTAGAATTGCTTCAGGTGTGAATTTGAGTGTTTTCTTCTCTCCATGGTTATATTCACTGCTACTTATATTCATAGGAAAAAACAGGTCCAAAAGGGAAAAGAGGCATTGTAAATCATTGAAGAAGGTTTGTTGGCTTCCTAAGATACTTTTTTTTTCCTCTAGCTGATTTCACAATGCCAAGAAATAAAGAAAATAATTATTCATTTATTATGACTTAACCATACTGCTATGACAAAAAATAGAACAATTGCTTGATATTAGCATTCTAAAATAAATGATAGATCACATAGCAAAGTCCATGAGAAGTGTAGTTAACCAAGGTAGGCCAAATATTGTTAACTTTTTTTATTGTAGAACAGGAATGTATCTTATTTCTTTAATCACAGATGAAAATCAGGATTTGAAGCTGGTTAAAACTGGAAGACAGTTGTGTCAGTACAGATCTAAAAATAGTAGAATGTTCTTCAAACAAAGAATGAGATTGATAAAGACTACAAGGAATATAGGTTCAGAGGCTTCCTCTCCACCAACACAGATATTTTACTTCTCTCAAGTGATTTTCACATAGTTAAGTGGAGAATTACATGCAGAATGTTAATTTTTACCTCAAATACAATCTCTTAATCAGCTTCTACCACAGCACAGACTTTCTGTCTTTGTGTCTGCCATCCAAAAAAATATCCATATTCATGCTGTCACACTGTCCTTCAAACATTTCTGCTAGTTTACAAATAGAGCTCCTTAGATGTTTTGTCCCACTTCCCAGAACCTATGCTAAACCAGATTTGATATCCATTTCAGGAAAAAATAAAATTTTCTCTGATCTTGTTTAACCTTTGAAATTTTAAATGCTACTTCAAAAATCATATGATTACTGCTTGGCAAAAAGATCAGTACAATTTAAAGTGTTGCCTTGCAAATATTGCAGAATTCTTCTGGATGGCTGTCTCACTCCCTGTTTTCATTTTCATCCATATAATTAAGAAAAAATAAGGGGACAACTCCATTCACTCCACAGAACTACATGAGACAAAAAAATTTAAATTGGTACACAGTCATTTGCATTTCAAAGTATTTTGGACTCTAAATCTGGGTTCAGATTTAATTTTATCTTTTCAGAAACATGGGAATCTTGCAATGTATTCAAGACTGGATCATTGCATAAACAAAACCCAGTTTTGTTCTTTCAGGAACAAAAAAAAAATTTTTTACTTGAAATAATAATTAACTCGCAAGTGAGATGAAATGTAAAGAAACAAACTTAGACATGAAACAAATGTTTTTCTTTAAGGTGACCTAATACCAGGTTAAAACAGTTTTTGATATCTGAAAAAAAAAAAATGGTATTCAAAAGATGGGACAAGATCTTTTTTTAAAAAAGTTGGGGTTTTACTATGGGAACAATAGAAGTGTTTTTTAATATTACAAATTAGCTGGAAGGGATAATTCAGTGCATAACACCTGAACTTGTTTTCCTAGAGGCTGGACCACTGTACACAGAGTGACATGAATGTGGTTATCCTGGAGATTCAGTGTCCAGAATCTGCCCTCAGTAACGGCTGCATTAATGGTAACACTAGCACTAGCATGCTCTTATCTGAGGTCAGGGATTGACCCAGGATTTTCAAATCCATGCTACTGATTTTGTGATTATATGTATTTGAATATCTTAATTCACTTTAGCAGTCATACTGAATTAATTGTGCCCTCTGTGAACAAACTCTCTACATGTACTTTTTTTTCTAAACTAGTTTATATTTATTATTGTTGTGAATTTATATTTAATATTAAACTTGCTAATCTAACTTAGTCTAAGAAGGCTGAGTATGATGGCTTAGCTCATATATTCCTTGCAAGGAATATATTGCAACCTCTTAACAAGGAATAGAATCAATGGGGACTTCACTTGGAGAAATATGAACTTCAGGTATGAAACCCTACAGATTTCACTAGCTTTAACCTGGATTTCTTCCAAGATCTTGTGAGTTCCCATGTGGTGAAGATAATAAAAGGACAGGCTGATGAGAGTGTGCTTCTTATTACAATGCAACATGGATTCAGTGTCCCCATCAGTTTAGAAATAGCTGAAGTCTACTTAGGTGGCACAATAAGTTAATGAAAAGTTATTTCAATATATTTTGTAATTATAAATATGTTTTTGTGATAAGCAAATATCAATTCTTCTGCATCTGCAGAACCCAATTCATTCATCACTTATAAATGCACATTATCCAGGCCATGGAGGGCATTAATACCTCATTTTAAAGATGACCTGATATGTTATGACAAATTGAATCTTACCTAAAGCCTTTTACCTACAGTCCACCATATATCTGTCTGGTAATACTCTAGCAATTTTTCTTTGATTTTGCTTTAGGTTTTTGGCATTATCTAATATCTTGTTAAAACAACTATATGGGAAAAAGTAATAAAATATTATGGATATGATAGGTGTAATAGATAATTTTAAATTGGTGTGAGACATTTGAATTGTCAAGTAAATACAAGATACCTCAAGCTTTATTCTAAGTTTCAGAGCCATTAACAAAGATTCAGGAACCTTCAGTCCCTCCCAGTAGGAGACAGGCACATTCATTGTCCATTTGAAAACAAAGCCTGTGTAACTGAAGTAACTATTAACCACAGTTTTAAGGACACACATTCTGTTAAAACACTTTAAGAAATATGTTAGGACACTCCATTATTTTCTCAGACACTAGTTTCACTTCATTGAAGTATTCCTCCAGAAACAGATGTTAACTTGTTAGTGCCCTTTAAAATATTATGTAGTACCTTGTACAGTAACATTCTGACAATCAAAAATGAGATTCTTTCAAAAATACGGTTAGTTGACACAATGTTAATTCTCACATAAATCTAAATGCAACCAATAACATTTCCATGTGGTGCTGATTGAGTTCTGTTTTCACTCTAAGTACTCAAGTGAAGTACTTAAAATATACTATGCATCCTGAATAACTTTATCAGGCAGCTGGTTTGGTTTGGTTTTCAGATTCCTCAGAGAAAGGCAACATTTTTGTAAGGCATACAGCTTTATTTGTATTTTTTAATTGCATTGGTATTTATTTTCTCAAAGGACTACAGCAGAATCTTACTTGATGTATATAGCACTAAATGTAGTACTTGCATGGTAAACATAGTACTGATAGGTGTATCAAAAATATGGTGGATAGGAAGAAGGATTATTTTTAGGTAGTAGAGTGATTTATATTTTTCAGAAATTCTGGATGAAATTGTCAAATGTTGGTCTCAGATTCACCTCACTTGCTCAGTTATGGGCATTTAAAAAGGGACCTTAGGAACCTTATACTTTTTTTAAAGCTGATAGTAAATCTCAGACTCTTTCACTGCAAAAATCAAACACCTAGCCTGATGTTTAATATTAACTATAATGCTATGTTTCAGAGTATTCAGTGCCTGGTACCTCACATGTAATCAATACAATACTCTGCAACTCAAAATGATGCACGAAAGAAGGATCTGTTTATCATTAATCTTTTTAACAATTATCAGTACCTCTACAGGTGGGGAGTGTTTAATAAAACCTGCTTTGGCTACATGTACCCCTCTGCCCCTCCAGTTTCTGGGATGAGTGTCTAAAACACAAATTCATGCTCTACCTCTTTAGAAATCAGAGTGCACCCTCCTTTAAAGGTTGCTGAGGCTTGCTGAGCCTTGTTGACAGATACAAACAAGCACTGGATAACGGCACAGGTCAGAGCGATTTTCAGTGAAGAAGTGTCCCGTGGTACTTATCCATATACTTTATCCATAAGGATATTGATATCTAGATTAAGTTTCTGGTCCAAACTACCATCCCCATGGCCCACTTTCTCCATTGCCTATCTGAAAGCCTCTTTTGCTTTATATTAGCTTGTGAATACAGCTCCTGACTCCAGGACTGTAAAAAATGATAAGCATCACCTAAAAGGGTGGACAGCTTTAGAAGGGGAGTTGACCTGTTGCAGAGGTTCAGGAGGAGACTGTAATTTATTCCTCATATGAAGACCAACTACCATGCTTTCACGGAATAACTCTGAAGCAAGTCTACTTCAGATTCCTGAAGAGCTTTTCTTTTTCCTGCAGTCCCTTTCATGGGTACAGAGGGAGATTAGAAAGAAACAGAACAGGGACTTCTGTTATCTCATCTTCTATTTTCCCTGTGATTACAGGTTGTTTTGTGGGGTTTTTTTTAGTTTAATAGATTTAAGCACCAGAAGGGCCAGACTTTATAGGAGCTATGTTTCCTTAAAACTTTCATGACTTAAACTAGCATTTTTTTGTAGTTCTTGTTTGTAGAAGTTGTTTATCACTGCAAGCTTTTCACTCACTAAACAAATCAAACTTGTTTTGCTTTCATAACACTGCATTATCAATACCACTCTGTCTCTGGCATTTGCTATTTTGAAAATTAGTTTAGAAATACCTGTGCTGTTTCTTAGTGAAATTGTTGTCAATAAGAGTTAGCAGTGATGACATTTAGATATTTATAAAACCCACTGCCTTTCAATAAGATGATATATATATATATATAGTTAAAAGAAACCCCTGTGTGTTAAACACAACGTACAGCTGATCAGTTATGTGCTAAAATGTCCCATTTCATAATATATCTTCTGTTAGTAGGTTTTGCATGGCAAATCTATGACTAGATGCCAAACCATTTCATTAGCTAAATGAACGATGATAGGAAGTAGATGATGCGCATGTATTGGTAATCATTTATGTAGTCTGAAGTGAGACATGTTCCTGAATCACCATGTTGCTATGTGAGTTTTTCTTATCACTTCTGATCATTCTGAAAGCTGTTGAAAAATGCAGCACTTTGGGTAATAGCTTGGTTACTTTCAGCATGTAGGACATCAATTAGAGCTCCACTTCTGTCAAGAAAGGTTGGGATGAGCATGGGCTTCTGTGGTAACTCTGCTCAGAGCATTTTATTTCCTACTCTGGACTCTGCATTCAGAAACAGAACAACTCCAAATCCATGAGACATAAAGATGCAGCTCTCTGGCCCTCAGCAAATGAAGAGGATAATCTGTCCAATTAAATCTTTTCGGTGTCACCTATTTTGTTCTTCCTGAATATATGAAGGTCTAGGGCTGAGCAGGAGCAAGGGACAGGAACTGAATAAAGTCACAGTCAGAGCTGCAGGAGTAACCCCAGAGAAAGAATCAATAGGAAAATGATCAATATCAAATAAGAAAGATGACAGGGCATCTACAAAACTGTATACACTGAGATTTAGCTTATACTTTACAAGCTTAATCTATGGCAGTGTAAACATTTGCTAGTCTCCTGTTGTCAGTGTAAAAGGTATAGATCATTGATGGACCTGGTTCAGATTTTAAAGATATTACTGCAGTCTACTTTCTTCAGTCTTACTGCATTCTCAGGTGTTGCACTACTTTCATAAGAAGTGTATATAGACAACACTGAAATACCACAGAGGCATTTGCTTTCCCATCTTGGCTGATGAAAAGCTGTTTTAATAGATGCTTAACGTGCAAAATTTTTTTGATAAAATTTATGATTTGCTGTTGATTGTATTTCTAACTAATATAACACGAATCGTTCCCAGGTTTATGTTTGTTTCCTATATGATCATTTCTATTACATTTAAGTGTATGTGAGTGGTTTAAAGCCTCTGTTTGAATGTTTCAGATACTTTGTGTAGATATCTGTTTTCAGTGCCTTACAGCTCTGGTAAAGTCTAATCAATTTAAGCAGACATTTTCAAGATTATATTTCTGGCATATACTGAAAGTTTCAAGGAATAGCTCAGGTTAAAAAATCAATGTTTCTGAGAACCAGGTCAGGGAAAAAGCATTCTTATATGCATGTTGGATAAAATTAGTTCAATTTTACATTGAAAAGCTTTTAATATTTTTTTAACTTGAAATTAAAAAGTGTTTTAATAGCAGCAATGTGACTTACTCAGCTGTAGTCACATTATAAAAGGTACAAAAATTATTTATTGCCCACATAGAGATGTTTTTATATCTTAGCTAATGGACAAGAAAATAAAATTTTGTAAGTGTTGATAGGACTGTATAAGACATGCATGCTATTTGCAGGCCTTTCTCTTCCTGCCTTTTTCTTCCAGTTGTTCCTCTAAGCTGTTATTGTCCAAGTTTTGTGGTAAAAGAGCTAAAAAGATTTGGGAAGAATCTCTGACTTCATTTATTGTTACATCACTATTGGTAGCTAGCGAGCATAAAGAATAAGAGAAAGGATGTAATGGGAAAGGTGGGAAAGGAGTAACGGACAGATTTGGAGGTAACAAGAGGAAGAAGTTGTAAGGACAAGAGTTGGGAAGTAAGCAAGGGTAAATGATGGAGCACGATATAAATCAGGACAAGGCTGAGAACTGACAAGACCAAAAGGTGAGAAGATTAGGAGTGTGGGGTAGGGTTGTAGGAGGTAAGTAAACATGCTGTGTAAGGGCAAAAAACTAGAGATAAGAATGGGGAGAAAGGGCAATGTGGAAGGCTGGGATAGACTGAATGACTGTTGATCGCTGCGGAAAATTTGCCTTTAAAACTCAGAACTGAATGCAAGACTGCTTATATCTACATTTAACTGCTGCTAGTACATATTTGTGAAGTCTGATGATGAAATTAATGCCATCCTCCATTTTATGAGTCTATGAAAAGAAAAAGGCTTTCAAAATTGCTTTTAAAAGATAATCCATGAATTTATTTTGATTTGCTCAAACCTTTATTGCTTTGTTGTAATAAAGATCCAATTATTTTTTATTTTCTTTTACAAATATCCTTGTGTAGTTCAGTACTCAAAATGAGATATTTTGGGACTAAATTCAAGCATGTTGTGAAAGAGGCTATTTTATGACCTATGCTCATTTGTGGTAGATGTATATGTTACGTACTATTAAATGTATTTTATACAACTGAAGAAACAGAAAGTCTGGTCTTGTGGTTAAACTTTGATTTTGTTTCTTCTTTTGGTGCAGGATTCCTGTAGGTGGCTCCTCAGTTAATGTGAAACAACCTTTTTTGGGATTGGCCACTAACCATTTTCTGAGTTTTCAAGAGAGGACACCTATGCACACTGTGTGAAACTGTTACATTAATGCAGCTGCATAGCGAATAATGTACAAGTGTCAAGGTCTCTGCAATATCAGGTCCTAGGTGTTTCCAACTGACTACCATGAATTCTTGGATAATTTAAATTATTTTGTCCTTAACTTCTTTTTGATTCAGTTCCTTATTTACAAAATCTGGAATTTAATCTCACATATACTGTACAGAGAAATATATTAATGCTTGTAAAGTGGTTAGTTCCTATGGTGAGAATATAGGAGAAATATGTGTGAAGAAATTAACAATTAAAGGTTCAGCTCAAGGTTTAAATGCTAAATTTAATTATTCTGGAGCTACATATTAAACTAGGACAAAAATGATATTGAATGATGGAAGAAAATAACAAATGTGAAAAACAGCATATAGGCTATGGTTGCAAATGATATCAAAACACACAAGTATAAGAACTCTAGCATCATCAGTTCTGACAAGTCTTAAATAATGTCTGAATTTTGAAGCTTACATTATTTTTTTATCTTTTTATAGCTATTACTCTCAGTATTACTGTAAAATACAGATTCCTACTTTGGCGATTCAACATCACGGAGTCTGAGATTTCTGCCTCTTGCAGTTCCTATGACAACACACCCAGCTCACTGTTTCTGTCATTTTGTAATCTGGTCAGCAGGTCCTTTTCTTTTTCTGGTTTACCCGTTTCACAGTAAAATCAGTTGATGTATAGATAACTAACAGAGACTGCTCACTTTTTAAACCTAGAACTCATAGCATCAACTAGAAATATTAAATGGTGTAGTCATTTTGGCGGCATGGGTACATAGGAATATCAGTATCCAACCCTTCCTGTACAGAAGGCACACTGCCTGGGTCCCTTCTGACCAGCAGAGCAATCAATGAATTACCTTATTTGCTGCTTCTCTAAAAAATTGAAGTAGTGTTGCACAGTTGTGGCCAGCTGATATTTCAGAGTTGAAATCTCAGCTGAATTTGCTATTCTTAATTTGAGACATTAGGGCAATCATTAATTAAATAACGTCAGGATGACATAGTCTCTTAGCAACAGAGAAATATATTATAAAAAATCTCACACATCAATAGGGCCGCTGTAATTGATTTTTCTAGGGAAGGGATAAAAATAGTTCACCTATAATCTTTTCACAAAAAAAAAAAAAAAAAAAAAAAAGTTTTATTTGCAATATAAATAACTGTACAAACCCCCTGACATTATAGCATCCTGGTATGCAGTTTTGAAATTTCTCTGTCATTTCCTGAGTTCAAGGTCTATTTCTATAGTGGAATAAGCTGTGTAACATGATTAACAGATGCTGGCATTTGGTTTTACAACAGAAAATATAATGAAAAATGTAAGTGGTGTTACTTTGACTGTGCTGAATTTTTTAGAATATGGGCCAGAGTAAAGGAATAGCACTTTGCTCAGAATACTTCATATTTAGACGTAAGGATTTTTTCTGTACAAGATCTACATGAAAAAGTCATATCTTATTCCAACCTTTTATAAATTTATGTCTCCTAGGCATGCCATTGAATTGCAAATGAATACCATTTAGTGGATGCACAGATTTTTGCTCAGTCAGGACCTCAGTTTTAAGAGCTTCACCCTCTCCTTCCTTTTTCAAGAACAATGCAGGTTTTCCTCCAAAAAAAACTAGTGGGACTGAAGGCCTGTTTCTAGCTTTGTCTCTTATAGTAATTTTTTTTCTAAAATGCTATATAAAGAACACTTTCTGATGAACACTGAACGGGTCTTATCCTGTGGGTCAGAATCCTGAAAGCCCTATTCAGTGACAAATAATTTTTTGAATCCAGTAAGTTGCTTCAGTTCCTTGAAGTTTCTCTTTTCTTCCTACCCCATCTGTGTCAGTACCTTGCCATGCTCAGTTCTTTCCCTCTCCTCTTGCTGCTACCAATCCTTCAGTCTTTTTCCCCCTTTGCATTTTTTGTCAGTTCTTCCACCAGAAACTAGATGAAAACTCTAAAATACCCCATAAAAACCTCAGGACTTACCTGAGATCTATTACCATCATCCTTTTTCTTACTCTTTTTTTTTTTTTTTTTTTTTTTTTTTTGGTGGGGGGGGGTTGGTTTTATTTGTTTGGGGGTATGTTTTTGTTTTGTTTTAGT
>JAVJGJ010000037.1:64407920-64420362 GCA_035590215.1 Microhierax caerulescens | reverse complement strand
TTTGTTAATTTTTTTTTTTTTTTTTTTTTTTTTTTTTGGGTGGGGGAGGGTTGGTTTTATTTCTTTGGGAGTATGTGTTTGTTTTCTTGTAGTAAACATACTAAAAATTTGTTTTCCTAGCTAGCTCACAACATAACTCTGGTGTCTCATAACTAGTTTTTATTTGATGCATCAAGCTTTTATTTTCATTTTTGCTACTGAACTCTGAGTTACCTGGTTCGAGGAAAAAATGAAAACAGTAGGTATTTGACATGTCCCATATGGCATCACTGTAACAGGTATTGTTCTCTGATTGACAAAAGAGTAATTATAAGTGTGCAGAAAATGGAAATCGCCTTCTAATCCAAGCTGTCTTTTCTGATGTTATATTAATGACATAGTACAGCGTGCTTCCTGCCACCTGAAATGTATTACAGGAGTATCTCTGTTTCTTACTTTAAAAATACTGCAACAGTTGTCATATCTTATCTAGGCCAGACTACCTGTATTACTTTTTCATTTGTAGGAATTTACTTTCTCTGTTACAAATTACTTCTATATCTATGTTGATTACCTGTAAGATATTGCTACACTATCTCTCTTTAAAAAATCTGTGAGTGCTGGCTTGAGCAAACATCTTAGTTCCAGCCATTCTTGTAATTTATATATCACAAATCCCATTGTTATCTGTTATTGTCTCATCCTGGGTTATTATTAGGCTCTACCACTTTTGTCTTAGTCATATAATAAATAATAGTTTACAAATGTGTGTTGTCATTATGGCAGTTTTTGAGAACAAAAAATATCACTTTAAACTGGTTTTACTAAATGAAAAAGAGTCACAACTAAGTTTTTACCAACTTTTTTCATATCTGTGTTAATTTCAAAGTTGTTACTAACAGAATAAAGAATTTATTTGGATATATCAATTACCCTCTGCTTTGGCATATTCAGTTTTCCATTGTTTTAATGGAATCGTATGCAGAGGTATTTAATGTGTGCCAGAGAATGCATCATAAAAGAGCCATTACATGTTCCAACATCTGTTGATATCTAAAAATCTCATTATTTTACAGCCTTCAGGGCAGTTCCATTCCACTCTTTCTAATTCCAATATCACTTAGAAATATTGTTTGACTGAGCTTTTTAGCTTGTTTGTAGTCTCTTAAATCTTCCTTAGGCACTTGACATTGTCACCTTTAGACGTACTGCAAACAAAGCAAACTCAGTTCACTTTAGACACAGCTGCAAGTGATTTCATGGCCTGTATTGGGTTCATCTTATGATGCCTGTGCTTTAGAGTTACAATCCTAGTCTTTGATATAGTCTTTGCATCTATGTTGCTCTAGGGTAGCCATTTCTGGAATGCACTGACCAACATGTGTTCCACATGGAACACACGCAAATGGTACCTATTTCATTTCCATTTCAGTTTTAGCCCATACTAATGTAAGGAAGTGGTTGATTTATGAGCTATATGGGATGGAATTGTCATCTGCAATGTGTATGAACCAGTCAAAGACCTTTCCAGCCTCTTTCTCATGGGACTGCAAAGCAACAGGCTCCATATGAACCCACATCTGATATAGCGCTAACACCTCTAGTGCTCCTGACTTCTTTCTGTTGTGCTCAGGAAGACATGATGTGATTTTTGTTGTGCCTCGTTCTTCAAAATTGAGTTAGATAAGCCATTTCTTCATGCTGGGATCCATCATTCTGGTAGAAATAGTAATCTAGAGCTTTCAGAATATGTAAATTAATTCCACAGATACAAACCAGTGTCTGCAGTTAACAATGGATTGCATTTATAACCGTGTCTGAAGTTCACAATGGATTGCATTTACAACCATATCTGCAGGGAGGACATTTTAGATCTTGAAAAAGTAGTGATTTAGAATAAGAACACATTGGTTCATTTACTTACTATGTCTATCAGTAGATCTGGATATCTAGATGAAAAGGGAAATATTTGAGAGCTTTCTGCATGTGATGTTCAACACAGGTGTACCCTATCACTGTAGAGTCTTGAAGTTCATGTGTTCTAGTAGCTGCAGTGTAGCTTGGGACAAGCAAGTCCACTATAAGCATGATTGTGGCTTTGCCACAGATATGTTATAGCCTCTGTATTGATAGTTGCAGATATAAGTAGCTGTGTCTCCAAAATGGGGCTTTGTGACCTTAATATAGTGGAAAAATAACTGTTAAAGAAAAAAAGAAAGGTGGTGTGGGGAAGACTGCAAGACATGGCATCAGCTATGGCTTGTAGATATTTATGCCTTTATAGTACCTTATGAGAACTTACACTTATCCCCTACAATAGCACAACAGATAATTATGACATTTCTCAAAGTGAAAAGAGGAGATTCATATCTCAGAGTGCATTTATTCCATTTTGAAGTAAAACTATGGTTTAATAGTTGCAGACGCTTTACTGTTCTGTGCACTTGGTTTCCAAAATACGTAGTTCCCCATCATCTTTCGGTCTTCTATTCTTGTGGCACCAGGTTTGGTCAACAGATACCTACTCTTTCCTTGGATTTTCTATTAAGTGCTTTCACCAGCAAGACGATAAAGAATGACTGAGTATCATCATTGATGTGAGATCATGTGAAATTTCAAAGGAATTCAACATTGGTCTAGTACTTTATATTTTCATTTCAATTTCAAACACTTGCACAAATGTATATTCAATATAATAAGGAGAAATATTCATACATTCATAAATAATATTCATATAATATCACCAGATGAAAAGTAAATATGCATATAAAAAGTTAATATACAGAAACTCGATGGTTTCCAAGGCAAAACCTGAAAGATTCTCATATGAATAGAATTTGGATATTGAAGCAAAACATGAAGAAGTAAGGCTCATACTCTGAGTTAAGCACAGCTACAATCATTGTAGGTGACAATAAAATTGCTGTATATCAGAAGGTTGAGAGGTATATCATGAAACTGTTGAACATACAGAATGCTTTTCATGATGTTCACTTAAAAGTAATTGTTTCCTTTGCAGAAGTGTTTTAAATGATGTATCTGAAAATAAATGCATTCAGTTTTTTTCTATGATAATATTAATAAATGTGATAAATATGATAAATGTGATTTACATATATGTATTTTAATTTATTAACAAACAGACCTAATATGTAGAAATACAGGCTTTCAAGGTACATGCAATGTAGTTTAGAGGAATTTTTTCTGAGCTTTTTTTGTGTTTGTGAGCTGCTTACTCCATTATTGTGTAGTTGGTGTTTATACTGTATGTTGGTCACTTGAAGTGTTGCTCCTGCCTGGATGAGTCACTGTCTTCAAATATGACAATAATAAGTGGTGGTTATATGACTCATAATTTCTGAAACTTGAAACTTTGCTGGTCTACCAACATTTTCTAAAATGCCAAGAAATCACACAGAGAAGAATCATTGCCACTTTAGGGAAAAGCAATTTTCTGAATTATAAGAATGTTCTGAGGTGAGAGAACTGACAATTAAAGTCACTGTAAAAGAACCAACAAACCCAGGAGGCAAATGCTAGGTCAAGAAAAAGCAAAATATACACAATTGTCATTTCATAACTTTTTGGTTTAGAGTTAAAAAATTGTATAGTTTTGTTTTGAGCACTAATTTAAAAACAGCAATTAATAACATTTTTTTAGGATGAGTGAACCTGAATTATGTTTCACATCTTGTAGCTTGATGGGTCAACTCCTCACAAAATGACAACAATCTGAGATTTCCAATAGAATACCTGGTAAGAAAACAGTAAACATGATCATCATAACTTACCACGTTATTTCACTTTTGATGTTCTACTAGTTTGTTATTGTTCTCTGATTATTATTCTCCTTCTTAAGTATCAGTCTATTGCAGGGAATACTGGAGTTCAATGTATGTGGTAGGAAATGAAGTTAATAGCAATTGCAGCAGATGGTATATTGTCAAATATGTTCTTGTGATAAAACAAATTTTTAACAGCAGAATTCCCTTCCCATAGATCTGAATTTAGCATTGTCAAAAAAAAACCCCAAAAACAAAAAACCCCAAACATGCTTAAATTTAGATGAAACTATTGAATAGAAAAGAAGCTATGTTATGACATATAATACACAGTAGCGAATAATTTATGTTCTATTTAATAAAAGAATATTAAGCATTCTGATTCTGCTTGTTTTCTCTCTTGGACTCAATGATCTTAAAGGTTTTTTCCAACCTAAATGATTCTATAAATCTATGATTGTATGATTATGCTGGTTTTCTCCCTTAAATCAACTTAATAGTGGTTGTAATCCAGACTACTTCTCATGTGTATAGATACTACTGAGGGGAGCCCTTTTTCTTCCTGAAAGTATTTTGGTTGGGGTTTTTTTTTGTGTGCGTGTGTGTATATGCACATGTCTATATTTGTTTATGGTGAATCCTATAGATTTAAATTTATAGGCATGAACTCTTAAATATATAGCAAGAGAATTAAATCTGGACTACATACCGGAACCATCATTTCCCTTTTCCCTGGTAAAGAGGCAATCTTTCACTTTAATGATGAGGAAAACAAATGTTTCTGATCATGGATAAGAACACAATTTGTAGAGGATAAGGAAATGCACAGGGCACGTTATAATCTCACCACCAGTGTACACTACTGAAATACAACCAGCAAGACCTTGCACAGGTTGCTCTAGACCATTCATGCACAGCCACACTGCTAATGAGTTATTTTATGCAGAAAAGCACGTGATGAATATTGTATTTTAAATCTAACTCACAATGGTCCTTGCTGTGAGACACTTTTTACTGCTGGATTTCACCTATGCCTCTTTCTCATAATGTTTAACATAACGTGCAACAGTTCCATGCTTGGACCCTGATGTTTTTAGGAGCAAATAAATTCCATGGCCTGGTTGGAATGAGTCAGAGGCACCCTTTTACATAAGCTGAGCATTTGACTTAATTTGTTAATTTTGCTCAGATTGTTTGTGGAAATTTGTGGTAATTTTTGTTCATTTTATTTTCTTTAATTGAAATTTTAAAAATATAGACTCATGATGAAATTCCAGATATCCTTTGTGCATTTGAAAGCCCTAATACTCTCAAAATTGTTTATTACAGTGTACTGGGTCTGTCTGATTTTCTTCACAGCAGTCTGTACGGTGCTGTGTTTTGGATCTGTGACTAATACAGTACTGATAGCACACCAATGTTTTGGCTCTTGCTGAACAGTGCTTGCACAGTGTCAAGGGTTTTTTTTTTTGTTTTTTCCTCATTCTTTCACATCAGCAAAGAGGCTGGAAGTGTGCCTCCAGGACAGCTGACCTGAAGTGACCAGAGGGTTATTCCATACCATATGATGTATGGTAAAAATCCATAAAATCCATAGAAGCTTCACCAAAGGAAGAAGAAGCGGAGGCATTTGTGGCTGTGCATTTTGCCTTCCCCAGTAACCTTTAGACGTGCGGAGGCCCTGCTTTCCAGGGGGCGGCTGGGCAACTTCCTGCTGATGTGAAGTGGTGTATAAATGCCTTATTTTGCTTTGCTTTTGTGCATAGCTTCACTTAACCTTCATCTTGAAAATGTTGGCAAGTAACAAAAAATTATTCTTGGATGTTATGCCAAGTCCTACTTTCTCTTACAGTAGAGTTAATTAATGAAATCAAATGTATGAAATGCATGTCTTTGTCCATGAAGACTAACTTTACAGGTGTCTAGTACTCAGATTAAACAGAATAGTCTGTTACCTCTCAGATTATGATTTTCACTTTTGAGAAGCTTGGCATGATTTCAGGGGCTACAGGGGGTATTCATAGGTTTGCAGCAACAGGGGCTCTGTGGCCTTAGATGTTAAAATGCAGTGAGTGCAAGGAACGGAGATTTACCTTCCCTGGTGAACTTTCCCTTACTTGGCTTGTCTATGTTTAGAAAATACGTTGTGTCAGGAATGAGCAGAACTTTGTTATATTTGCCTGAATAGCTTATAATTAAGCCCTTCAAATACACAAGATGTTGCTTTTCAGAAAGCAATCACATTTTAATACTTATTGATATCTATATTTAAATATTTCTGTCAAAAAAGAAAAAGAAATAAAAGGCATGAAGTGGCATAACATCCTACCAAAAACCGGGCTATGAAAAATAACAGCTCTGTGCCGTTTTACCATTATTAACAGATATAATACAGAATAAAAAAGCTAATGTTATTAAAAGTGAAAAAAGTTTAATAAACGACGCATAATACAAAATTGCTGATATAATTGTCTGTTGGGTTCTGCTTTACAAAATAATTCACTTTTTTTCTTCTGAAAGAAATATTTTGTCTTGGTAAAAATACGAAGTATTTTACTTTCTTTCTAGGAATCTACCTATCCTTTTTTAATTCCTTCATTTGTTTTAGTACCAGTTATATGTGATTTAGAATCACAAAATAGCTGAGGTTGGAAGAGACCTTTGGAGATTTAGTCTAGTCCCCCTGCTTAGATCATAGCCAACTTGAGCAGGATGCCCAAGGTGGTACCCAGTAATTTTTTAATTAGCCCCAGGGATGTAAGTGTCACAACTTCTCTGGACAAACTATTCCAGTACTTGACTGCCCTCATAGTGGAAAAGTTTCTTCTCATCTTTAAACGGAAATGCCTGTATTTCATATTGTGCTCATTGCCTCTTGCTTTGTCTTTGGGCACAACTAAGAAGAATTTTGCTCCTTGGTTTATTTTTTACTCCCTTCTGTTGGGTAAGTATATACATTAATAAGATCATCCCTGAGCATCCTTTTCTCTGGGTTGAACAGTCCCAGCTCACTCAGCCTCTCCTCAAATGACAGATGCTCCAATCTCTTAATCACTGAGAAACTAGCTAGATAGAAGCAAATCCAAACAAATTTCATGTCCACAAGTATAAGAAAAACAAGATAATCTTTCTGTGCATCAGGCTTTGAGCATCCACTTGGAGAACTAAAATAGAAAATATTCTGGTAATGATTGCTGAAAATATGGTCTTCACTTGCTTGATATAAGGAATACGGATAATGTGAATTAGCTGACTCATTCCAAAGTAAATGAGATTACTACCACATTACCTTTAAAAATGAATTCCACTACTGCTTTGGCATAGTTAAAGGAAATGAATTAGTGCTTAACCATCTGAATTTTTGTTTTCTGCATGAATGTAAATTCAATATCTTGTAAATGTACCGGGGGCTTTTTTCCTTTTCTATTTTTTTAGTTTGCTGATGTTACTTAACAATACTTTCAAAGAGCAGAGAAGGTCCAAACTGAAAGAATGGATTGTCTTCGTAAGGCCAGATATAGTATTATCATTAGAGAGGGATTATTTGCTCTTTATCAATCATTTGAGACAAGATAACTGTTCATAGATTATGCAAAATCTGTGTGTTCAGAAAAATCTGCAGTAAATGAAATTCCATAACTTCTCTCCTATTTCTTCTTATCATAATAATTAAAAAGTTGTTGTAATATCTGGTTAAATTTTTACTATAAAATTACCTTTTGTGAAATTCATTTAGTCCTATTGGACGTATCGATGGAGATATCAAACAAAATTAGTAACTTTTTCTATCAACTTTTTTTGCTTTTTGTGAAATCATCTTTCTCACTTTTCTCTTTACTAGACAAATTGTGAAATAACCATCAAAACAACAGCAAAGAATCTGATAATTTCCCTATGCTTTGTTTGAAAAATCTCTTACAGTTTTGCTGCTCATTTAGATTTCTCTCAGATCCTCTAGATCTTCCCTCAAGTAGATGTCAAAGACTTGGTGTAGTTGTCAAGCTAAAGTTTTAATTAGCAGGTGTAGAACAGGGTAGAGTAATGACTTTCCCTTGTCTGTTATTAATTACACCAACAGATTCTTTCCTATTATGCCACTACTGCTGTATTTGTGCTTTGGTTTTCACATCCTATCTAAAGTAAAATACAGCACTCTTTATCGAAGATCATCTCATTGATCACCATGTTGTGTATCAAAACCACACTGAATTCTGATGATGTCCTAGTTTTGTCCACAGACATTTTGTTCCATTACCTAAGTTGTTAATAAGGTACTAAATAGAACTGGTCCATGGCAGTTTGCTTATGAAAGATTTTAGTCTAAGGCACTGAAGGTCAGTTGAGTTTCTTCCTCCAAGTAAGTAAAATAGTTAATACTATTAACATATAACTATAAACAGAAGTTCCAAGTGTCTGTGCCTTTGTCTTGTTTATAATGAAGAACCAGAACCTTATATTGGTATTAGTATTGGCCCTTTCTGCTTTATGATGAAATTAAAACTATGATTGAAAATTTTTGTCTCAGATGGTCTTAATCTCAAAACATATCATCAGTGCAACTGTGAAATATAAATTCAAAGCCATGGTAGTTGTTCCAAAGCAATTCATTACAATGGGCATTGTATTTACCTGTGAACAGTACTGGAACAAATATGGAAATAGTAGTTCTATTTCTGCTCAGTGTGTGCAGAAATCAGTATGTCAGGGTCTGAATATGGATGCCCTGTCTCCTTCACTGAAATGGTTGACTAAGAAGCACACTTCTATATCACAGGACCCAGAATATAATTTTCCAACTGAACAGCTTGGGAAAGAGATTGTTTACATCAACATCATATTTATAGTAAAATGCTTGGTACGGGATTTGTGTTTGACATCATGGCCTTCTAGGACATATTTTTCTTTCCCCTTTGGTCTTTAGTGGTCTACACTTTAAACGGATTACTTCGATTTTATTCTGACTTGAGTAAGATTTAATGTCATCCCCTAAAGATGAGCAGTGGCAATAAAACACCAAATCAATTTATTGTTTTCTCAGGCATTTGGAACATAAAATGCCAAAGGTGTTAATGTGTTTGGAAAATGTCTACAGATTTCAACACTGACAAAGTGCAAGAATTCCTGTTACAGTTTTTTTATTTCAAATATTCACTCTCTCCTATTAATGTTGTTGTCTTCTCCAACATCAGACCTTTTTTTAACTCTTTCAAGAGCTCTGAAGATCTTGGCATGTCACAGCAAATATTTACCCATCCAACAGAAATTACATCTTTTTTGGTGTTCTAGCATTTGTACAAAAAGTCTTAGTAACATTGGAATAAGAAATAAAATGAACGAGGTTGCACAAAATCAATTTATATACTCGCACATAAAAAGCTGACAGTAAAATCTGATAACTGTAGTGAGTAGTAGACTCATCTTACTGAAATTAAGAAAATCTGCATTTCTATTCTGTTACCTCTTATGAAGTTTATAAAATTTAAACACATATTTCCACCTTTCTCTGTGCAGTTTTCTTCTTATTCATATTGTGAATTACCCAAGGATTTTAAGTGTTGAAATGTGATAGATACCAGGGTATTTGTAAAAGTCTTGCTCTAAACACTTCACAGTAGACTTGAATATATAGCAAAAAGCACAGATCACCTTAGCCACTGCTGTCTCAGAGTGTTAATATTGTAAAGTCACAAATCAGAAATCCCAGATGAGAGTGATATATAGTTCCTCGGAGTCAGTAACCAAGGGCTGAAGACGTAAATAAGATTGTGGATAGTACCCTGATCAGCTGAGTAGGATTACAGCTGCCACCTTAGCAAAAGAAAACAGGGTTTTGTCAGTGACACAAGTACATACTTCACACTGAAATTTTTGCTGTCAGATGATGGTGACCAGGTGTTTGCTTCTCTGTCCGAGGAGGTAGAAGCTTCAATGTGATAAACACAATGGTGTCAAGTATGGAGATGACAGGTCTAAGATTAGGCAAGAATTTTCCACAAGAAATAAGGAGATATTGGATTATACTGGCATACTTCATGGGCAGGTGACTTTATTTTCACAATTTCCATTGGTTATCACATATATTGAAAAGGACCTGGGGGTGCTGGTTGACACCTGGCTTAACATGAGCCACCAGTGTGCCCAGGTGGCCAAGACCAACAACGTCCTGGTCTGTATCCAAAACAGTGTGGCCAGCAGGAGCAGGGCAGTGATTGTCTCCCTGTACTTGGCACTGATGAGGCTTCACCTTGAATACTGTGTTCAGTTTGGGCCCCTCACTGCAAGAGGGACACTGAGGTGCTGGAGCGTGTCCAGGGAAGGGCAATGAGGGTAGTGAAGGGTCTGGAGCACAAGTCTTGTGAGGAGCGGCTGAGGGAACTGGGGTTGTTTAGCCTGGAGAAAAGGAGGCTTGGGGGGACCTTATTGCTCTCTCCAGCTGCCTGAAAGGGGGCTGTGAGCAGGTGGGGGTCTGTCTCTTTTCCCAGATAACAAGCAATAGGACAAAAGGAAATGGCCTCAAGTTGTGCCAGGGGAGGTTTAGTTTGGCTATCAGGAAAAATTTATTCCCTGAAAGGGTAGTGAAGCATTGGAACAGGCTTCCCAGGGAGGTAGTAGAATCACTATCTCTGGAAGTGTTTAAAATATACATTTTTATCTATGTAAAAAAATAGATGTGGCATTTAGGGGCATGGTTTAGTGGTGGACTTGGCAGTGCTAGGTTAACGGTTGGATTTGATGATCTTAAAGGGTTTTTCCAACTTGAACAATTCTATGACTCTATGATACATCACCATTGTTACAAATACCAAATCTAAAAGAGACTAAAATCAAAAGTATCCATTATCTTGGCCTAATTTAAAGAATCTAAAATCAGCTTTTGGAAAGTAAAAATTTAGAGCATTTTTCTTCTCAATGCACAAATATTTTAGTGGCTCAGGTTCAGAATTCTCAGCATACAGAACCATACAATTACCAGCCATCCAGTGAAAGTTTAATTTTAGGTGATTTTTCTCTAATAATACACTGTAGCTCAGTAACAGATTCAGAGAAAAACATGTAATTTTCCAGGGCAGCACTTAACTTACTAATGTGTAAGACTGTGGTTTCTTTTCTTGTAACCCCTGCTTTGTTCTACATGCTCTTGCCACCTTTGGTGACAAATTATTCCACCCCAAGGCACAGTCCAAACTGTGTGTTGAATGAAGCATTGATCGTGGCTTCTGGAAAACTAATATGTGAGCACATAAAAACTGGAGGGGTATGAAATCTCCCTTAATCCACTTAATTTTGATTGCATAGAAAATGCATTTGCAAACTTTTCTAATTTTCAACTAATTTTAATAGATGCTTTTTTTAAATTTCCTCTGAAACATTGTTGTTGGAGTGAAGGAACATGCCTATTCTTTGTCTTTCATTGTTATGTACGGGGGATCTTAAATTCAATTTCACATCTTTTCATACTCTCCTTGGCACACAAGCAACCAAACAAAATGTCTTTGATGAAAACATTTAAAAAGAAAGACTTTCTTGCCATGCCATTCCCGCTCCACCCCACCACCCCCACCCCCATTCCACCCTGGTGTTTCCTTATAGGGTAATTCTGCTGCTAGGAAATACTTTAAATCGGTTTGGTTAGCAAAGCAGTAGAATTTTACACACCATTCCAAACTAATTGTATAGTCACAAAGATATGAGTCACACCAAATAAAAAAAAAACGTATAAGAGGGCTGCTGATGAACTCACCATAACCATATATTACTTTCATTGATTTCATGGAGCATGTCTCAAATGACAGTAGCAGCACTGCAGGTGCTGTTGAACACCATCAGTGATGCAATTAAATAGAACAAATTACATTAATTGGTTAAACATTAATTTTTTCTTGCCTAGTGTCTCAAGATAATGTTAGACTGTCTGATTCTGACACTGTTTATGCATAAAAGATGCAATTTTTATTTTTTCTCCTGTTTTTGGACAGGGCAATATTTTGTCATACAATAACCAATCTGATTTCAAAGAATATTGATTCATCTGAAATTTTTCAGTAGAAACAAAGGAATTTTAATGACCAATTTAATACTTCTTTTTTTCCTCTCATGACTTGTTTGTAGAAAACTTTATCTAAATATTGTCTCTGTTTTGGAAATCAGTAGTTTAGAAATTTAGTAAGAATGTATTTCAATGTGAAGTATGTTTACACATGTACTGACTCTCTGACCTACAGAAGATTCTCTGTTAAGATTTTTGTCTAAATGTTTTAATCCAAATGAAAATTCAGTTTCCTTCCAGCTGATGAGTGTCACAATGTGGCATCAAATTAACTATACTGGGTTTATGTGGCAAGGGTTTGGTGGTTGCAGGGGTGGCTTCTGTGAGAAGACACCAGGAGCTGCCTTCATGTTGGACAGAGCCTGTTCTAGTTGGTTCCATCTCGAAGACAGACTTACTGCTGGCCAAAGCTGAGCCCATCAGTGACATTGGTAGTGCCTCTGAGATAACATTTCAGAAAGGGTAAAAACTGCTGTACAGCAGCGGATGGGAGAGAGGGATGAGACTATGTGACAGGCACATCCCTGCACCCCCCAGGTCAGTGCAGGGGGGGCACAGGGGCTCCAGGCCCGGAGCAGAGGTTCCCCTGCAGCCCGTGGTGAAGCCCACGGTGAGGCAGGCTGTGCCCCTCAGC
>JAVJGJ010000037.1:64387839-64402542 GCA_035590215.1 Microhierax caerulescens | reverse complement strand
TTTGTGGATATTAGAGTTAAGATTTCAGTATTGGTATTGGTTAATGTATGTACTCCATAAGAAACATCTTTCTGTTTATTTCCATTTGCTGATGGACTGGACACTTTGCCTCAGTTCATTAGTAGTGTCCTATTAATTTAGTGTCTCTTGTTTTGAGTAGATGACTGGAAAAATGGCTTAAATACTCAAAATAGCTTGTGTGTGCTCATTAGTCTCACATATCAATGTAGTTATCAAATTTCCCTTTGAGGAAATGACAATAAGTAAAATTACTTGTGTGTGACATTTGTAGCGCTGAGTATTAAGCCATGCAATCTACTGAAGTCACTGGATTCTAGACTGAGAAAAGAATACAGGATCGGACTTACTTTTTGTCTTCCAGAATTTCTTTGCATCAGTTTTAGAAATCACTTTGCATTTTTCTAACAATTACTAGGTCAGATGAGGTCTTCTTTTCTAAGCTATGTTGAAACACAATTGTGTCTGAATGACCCTAATCTTGAACAACAGTTACAGGTCAGATTCTACTACTTCTGGAAAAGAGATATAAAGTTTCTGTCTCAGGACAGAGGACACAAGATAATCCTTCTGCTTCCCCATTGTTTTAAAATAAGACAAAAATTTGCAAGGAAACTCCAAAAAGCAAGACACCTAAAAGACTTGTATAAAGAAAATTTTGGGGAAGAGTTTCAGACAAAAACCTCTGCTAGCACTCTATCTGAAATATTGATACATTTCCATTCATCACCACGGACTTGAGCTCCTCACACAAATCTTCCAGCACAGCAAAGTGGCCAAAGAGCTCCTAAGTCCAGGCTAGCATCCCATTTGTTAGTTCACACTTTTTTATCAATTAAGGTGTAGGATATAGTTGTTCAAGTTCCTCGTGTAAGAATGTACAGAGAGAACCCTTTTGTGAGAATATTTCTGACTCCCTTCAAAAATCCGTTTCAGTGGTGGAAGTAGGAATCTGCTCACACACAGACATAAATATAGGGTTTGATTTTGAGAAGATCTGAACACTAAACAGTAGATTCTGAAATTAGGTGTTAATAGTTTAAAAAAATCAGAATTACCAACATCTGAATACAGGTACATTCATGTGAACATTATGGCCTCTAAATACATATTTTAAAATTGCTATTTTTCTTTTTTTCTGATTGCAGTTGTTAAAAAACAAAAGGTGTATAAAATCTTGGAAATATTTCCATTTGTTACTTACCTTCCCTTCTGCCAGTTACGAAACTTTAGTTCAGTTCATATTTGTTACAACATTAATTTTGTTCACTACAGTGAATTTTGTTGTCTATAAAAATATTCTGATAGCAGTTCAGATAAAACCATGAAATTACGCTGCATTTGGGTTCAGACCCACCCCCCATCCCAGTATTCCTTTAATTCTGATAAATAGCTTGGTATACCACTAAACATTTTCTCTACCTGAAAGCAGTTGAAAAGGGATATGGAAGCTCTGATCTACATTCCCAAGGGAGTATGACACATTAAATCAGAGCTGTGAATGCTTTAATCACCTTTATTTTCATTGTAGGTCAACAGAGTCACTTAAACAGTAACGTGGCTACTAACCTTGTTATCTGAGTCTCTCTATAGTCTTTACTGTATTTGGCAACTCTGTGTCTCTTACTCTTGTTATTTTCAGATCCTTGCTTTCTGCTTCCTATTCTACATTTAGCCTGTTATTAGAAACATGTTTAACCCTTTGTTTTCAATGATACTGAAAATCCTTGCCAATTATTTAAATTCCCATATAAAATTGCTCCACATGGGCAGAATTTGCTTCACGGCTTCAATGAAATCTTATGCTATAGAGCTGAATAGTGATCTATATTCATTTCACTGTATGCAGGGGACAGCTACAGATACAATAATTTTTGAATATTACTCTTTGCAGGCTGCATATATCTAAGATCCAGGCCTTAGGGCAGTGTTCTCAGTTAAGGTCACAGATGGAAAAGGGTGTTAAGGTAGTGAACACAAATAGAACTAGTAAAAATAGTGTTAAAATCTCAAACTTTAAAAAAGTTTGAACATTGAAGAAAAAGGTGGTCATGGTGGTCCCATTACTTCAAGTATTCAGTCAGAGCTAAGCTGTAGAGCATAGACTAAAAGCAGTCGTAAGAAGAGTTTTCTCCTGTGAAGCCCTGATGGCAAGACTGGGGACTCCTTTCCAGTCTCCTGTCTCTCACTGTTGTTGTTATAGTCCCTTTGCTCACCCTGGCTTCATGCAAGATGGGACTGATTTGTCCCTCTTTCAGTATTCTCGACACTTAGTTACTTTATTGATCCCTTCATTGTTCAGTCTTTTCTCATAGAAATTTCCTTAATCTTCTCTTCCAAATGAGTACATTAACAATAGAATGCTGCTCTAGTCTGGAGGACTTGGCTTGAAGGCACCTTGTGATAAAATATACTTGAATATAGAAGATTTTTTATCATATAGAATACCAGTAGAATACAAAACAATAAGGTAAAGGCATTCTGATTAGTGACTTCTTCACTACAAAGAGTCAAATGCATTAACACTTTAGAGACCAGCAGTGCCTAAAGGAAACATATCTGAAGTTTTCCTGGCTTGTATGAAAACCCACAGATTGCAGTTTTCAATAGTTTGTGCATGGAACTGTAACAAACTGAGAAACTCAGATGAAAGAAGAGTCACAAGGATAGAAGAAACCATAGTGACAACTAGCTCGGGAGTGATCAATCCTCCTTGTAAGTATGATGTTCTGGCTACAGGTAAACAAGCAGAAAAGTTATGAGTTGAATTCTCATAGATTGGTGCATGTATACTAATACAAAATTACTACATGGTTTGGTTCTTCTTTAAAAAATCCTTTTTTTTAGGATTATGATGTAGCTTCATTTGGTGAAGGCAGTTACCTGAAATAAAATCCTTGCTGTGGGACTATCACTATACTGCTTCTTTATTTGTGTAAGTAAGAAAAAGGATTTCTGCTACCACCTTGTGTAATTAAGGACACCAATAAATAGGACCCACCTGTTTTAATAACTGGTATTCTTGAAGAAGCTAGTTTAGGAGCTACAAAACAGCCAAGGAACTCAAAGGAAAGCTGATAAATTTAAATAGATTTGCAATCCAGAAAAGAAGAATAACAAAATGAGTCTCATTTTCAGGGAGAAGTCCCTCAAAAATGGGTAGGAATGCAATGTACTTACCAGGTATAAAGGTGGGTTGTTTTTTTTAAATACATGGGTAGATAATGTTGCATGCCTTACTGGGATACAGAGGGGGTTTTAACTAGTTTTTCCCTTGTTCATTAGGTGGACATGTCCTGTCTTTTCATTAGACTAAGAACAGAGAAATGTTGTACTGATGTGGCTGTGATATTGAGTAGTCCTGGCTGGTAGGAAGTTAAAGGGACTCAGATTGCTATGCTTGTTTTCAGTCTGGATTTCTTTGCTGTATTTGAATGTTTCTTAGAGCTAGGCTGGTCTTTGAAGGCCTTGAAAATCCCCCTCCTGTAAATGACTTTTTTCATAGCATGACGTTTCATGCCCAGGTTTCAAGATGGTTTTCATTGTCCTCTTTTTCTCTAAAATAGTTAATGACAATCTATGTTGTAGTGATCTAACTGTTAGTAGTCTCCTTGGGGTACACAGCAAAAAAATAGAATTGGTTTGCTTTGCTGGATAGTCATCTTTTTATCTGAGCCTGCTCTGGTCAAGTGCCAAAGCTAGGCAATCTTTTGCTGTCAGCTCTGTGCTTTCCTCATTGTTCCCTCCTGACTTTTGTCTTAAAAGATGAGCACAATGCAACAGAGAAGAAACACATGAAATGCTGCTCTAGTCAGGTGCATATGGGCAGGATGAATCTGTACCAAACCTGATGTATAAGCTCTATATAGACAAATTCTGCAGATCAGGAGTGTGTGTGTCTCTGTATATATATACACATACATGTCATCTATATGTACATAAAGAGAAAGGGTGGTGGAAATTAAGAGCAAGAGACAGGGAAAATCCCTTAAGATCTACACACAAGACAATACATCATTAACTACATATCCTAATAATACAAGATACTATGATACTACACAAACCAGTGAAATTTTGGAAAATCCTTTCCACAGGTTATGCTTTTTTATGTTTGTTTTGTGATCCACGAAAGAATGTTATATTTTTATGTATTTATTACACCTGCAATTGTATCAAAGTTACTGTTTGTTTATAATTGATCTATAATAAATAATGTAATATAAGAGGAAATAACTAGCTCTGTTACAAACCATTAAATTTCATGGACAAAAGTTAACACTCTACAGATATAATTTGCAAGTCTAATGCAAGTTTTGAGGGTTGGTTTGGTTTTTTGTCCTTCCCATCCCCCTGCCCTGGTTCTGTCTTATTTACAAGTATCTTGGTTGAATTAATAAATAAATCATAACTGAAATATTTCATTTCAATTAGCATAACGTGGCATTTGTACAGCAATGTTTAACAAAGATATCTGAGGTGCTGTCAGATGGAGGATTAACAATGAAACAAAGATCTGAATAAATACATAGTATTTCAAACCAAATTCACTGGCCACACACAGGATCACATTTCTAGATAAGGCTCTTGCATTTAATACGAGATAGTAAACCCCTGCTGTTTGGACTGTGATAAATTGCTCGGTCTGCTGGGACGTAAGACAAAAAGATATTATTCTTAACCCCAGAACTGTCAAGCCTTATTATTTTCTAAGAAGCTTGACAGCTTTGGGAATGGCAATAGGAAACCTCTGTAGGGAAGAGAGGGGGAAGGAGAACAGGGGAAAGTTCTGCAGGTGTTTATCATAGCGTCATAGAATAGTTTAGGTTGGAAAAGACTTTTAAGATCATCAAGTTCAACTGTTAACCTAGCACTGCCAAGTCCACCACTAAACCATGCCCCTAAATGACACACTTATGCATCTTAAATACATCCAGGGATGGTGACTCCACCACCTCCCTGGACAGCCTCTTCCAATGCTGGACAACACTTTCAGGGAATAAATTTTCCCTAATCCCCTGCCTAAACCTCCCCTAGCACAACTCAAGGCCGTTTCTTTTGTCCTATTGCTTCTTACATGGGAGAAGAGATGGGCACTCACCTCACTGTAATTTCTTTTCAGGCAGCTGTAGAGAACAAAAAGGTCCCCCCTGAGCCTCCTTTTCTCCACTCTAAACAACCCCAGTTCCTTCAGCCACTCCTCATAGGAATTGTGCTCCCGCTGCATTGCCATTCTCTGGACATGCTCCAGCACTTCTACGTTCCTCTTGAAGTGAGGGACCAAAATTGAACACAATATTCAAGGTATGGCCTCACCAATATCGAGTACAGGGGGACAATCACTTCCCTTGTCCTGCTGGCCACACTATTTCTGATACAGGCCAGGACGCTGTTGGTCTTCTTGGCCACCTGGGGACGCTGCTGGCTCATGTTCAGCCGGCTGTCAACCAGCACCCACAGGTCCTTTTCCACTGGGCAGCTTTTTTTGCCGGTCTTCCCCAACCCTGTAGCATTGTGTGGGGTTGTTGTGACCCAAGTGCAGGACCCGGCACTTCTCCTTGTTGAACCTCATACAACTGGCCTGGGCCCATCCACCCATCCTGTCCAGATCCCTCTGCAGAGCCTTTCTGCCCTCCAGCAGATCAACACTCCCACCCAATTTAGTGTCATGTGCAAACTTCCTGATGGTGTGCTCAATCCCTTCATCCAGATTGTCGGTAATTTTATTAGTATTATTAACATTAATTATTATTTAATATTAAACAGAACCATCTCCAGTACTGAGCCCTGGGGAACACCACTTGTGACCAATGAACACAGGGATATTTTTGTTATTGGTGAGCAGTGCTGACACAGGGTCAAGGCCTTTTCTGTTTTTCACGCTGACTCAGGCTGGGGGTGCACAAGAAGCTGGGAGGGGACACAGATGGGACAGCTGGGCCCAACTGACCAAAGTGATATCAGGCTGGGGAAAGAAGGAGGAAGGGGGGGACTTTCAAAGTTACAGCATTTGTCTTCCCAAGTAACCACAACATATGATGGTGCCCTGCTTTCCTGGGGATGGCCGAACACCTGCCTGCCCATGGGAAGTGGTGAATGAATTCCTTGTTTTGCTTTGCTTGCCTGTGCAGCTTTTGCTTTACCTATTAACCTGTCTTTATCTTAACCCACTAGTTCTCTCTTTTACCCTTCTGAGTGTCTCCTCCATCCTGCTGGGAAGGAGGAAGCAAATGGCTATGTGAGGCTGAGCTGCCTTACCAGGGTTAAACCACCACATATGTGAAAAAGACAATTAATAATTATACCCTAGGTACTGGAAAATGCAAAATATAAAATAGTAGAGGATTTTAAGTGGACAGTGGAAATATGTGGCCAGGAGAATTAAGGTCTCAAAGAATGAATATCTGAAGCATATTTGGTTGAAAGGGTATGCTCAGTAGGTTTTGGACCATAAATAAATGGTAGAGTTACAGAGTTGCCAATATTGCAGAAAAAGTGGAATTATTCATATTCTCCTGGAAAATTGCGAGGTAATGTATTTTTATTAATAATGGTGCCAGTGACAGAGAAACAGTTCTAGATAAAATATAATAGGATGTCAGGAGTAAGTCCTAAATCTGTCTTTTCCTAAATCAGCAGACCACATGATTATATATGTGTATGTGCATGCATATGTGTCTGTGTGTATATTTAAATGTTTATGTATATATATACACACACAAATAACAGTATATATGTATCAGCACATATTAAAACATTAAAAAAATTGCTTGGAATTCTCTCAATTGTTTGGGCAGATCTAATGAATTGTGGAAGAATAAAGATGCTTGAGAGAGCTAGAAAAAACATGCATTTTGCCAGATTTTTGAAAATGCATAGCAGAATGTCTCTGCTGCACTGTCAATGATTACTCACAAAGAAATGGAATGGCTATCAAGAAATTAAGTTAACAAATATTTAAGGAGAAAAACATAACTAGCATTATACATTTTACATAAAATAAATTGCAAAATTAACCTGGTAACTTCATTATGGGAATTCACGTAAACTGATGATGAAAAACAACTGATAAATACACAGAGAGTTCCAAAAATATTGGTACTGCATAACATCTTGATCTGGAAAATTGGATGATACAGTACCACAGAGTCAAATACATGCTTAATGAACTAAAAACTGTTAAGAACAGTTTGTTTGGATATATTCTGGAAAATATATATACTCCAATTAAACCTCGTCCATTGGAATCACAGAAGAAACTAATTCAGGAATTTTCTATTGCCTGTGTTATGCAAGTGGTGATCAAAGATAATAGGACCTCCTGGCTGCATAATTTATTCAATCTATTAATTTTTACAATGCTTTATATGACTTAAATTTTAGGCTTTCAGAGGGCCAAATGGAGTTAGATTTTGTCTTCTGTTAACTTCTAGTAAGAAAATGGTCCTATACCCCTTCTTCCATTTTGAAAATTACAGCTGTCCTTTATATACAGATATTCCACTTTCACTTCCTAATATTGTCTTCTACAGCTAAATGGTGATTTTGAATATGGCCCAAATGGCAATAACATGCAAGTACCCTTAGGTAAAATACTTTTCAGTTTTTTAGTGTTTTAGGAAAAAACACTGCCCCATATAACTTGATCTGCTTATTTCTGGTATTTCTTCTTTGTATTTAGCACATAGGACATCAGTTAGGGACTTCAAATTAACATAAAATGACTGAATTACTTGTGTAAAATGTAAATATTGTAAATACTAATGTATGTTCATGTGTGTACATCATTATAAATTAAACTTTTAATAATTATTTAGGAAGGTAATAAATGTGGGTTTTTTTAAAATCTGAAGGTTTTCATTTTTGGATTAGCTGTTATGCTGTAGAAGTTTACATTTTAAAAAATACCTTTTGAAGAGTTAATGAGTTTTAACTTCAGATGGTCTTTTGATGCCTGATCATCATCTGTCTTTCTAAAGAAACATAGCATTTGCTTGATGTCATTGTTTCTTAGGAAACTGGAGTAATGCCTTCCTTTAAGCTTCCTAGTGACAATACTTTTAATGATTTTGCTCCTGCTTTCTGTCTTCCATTGCAGAGTTCAAAAGTGGGCCGCCTTCTTTCTCTGTAAAAGTTTCAAAACTTTGAAGGGAAAAGTAATCCTAAGGTTGACTTAATAAAAAGTATGAAAGCACCTGCCAAAGTGTTCAAGATCAAGGAGACAGCTGCAATTTCAAAAGTGAAGCTTTAAAGCTTCAGTGTATGTGAGGAAGAAAAAGCTCCCTTAATCTGTCATAAAACATCTTTTGTAGTAGCAAGTAATAAGAACAAGACTGAGAATGAAGCATTACCACAGAGTATGCTTCTACTTTTGAGTAACTGAAAATTAGCTGCAATTCAACTGAAAAGAATTGTGTTTGGGCAGCTATACTGCCCAATAGAGAGAGAAAAAATAAATCAAAAAAACAGCAACGAAACTGAAACACACGTATACACATCAACAAACAAACAAATTTTGGCAAATAGATATTGCATTTTGGGCTAGATTTTTATTATTACCCATGAAAAATAAAATGTATCAGCTATCCTGCTCATGAAGTAAGCTAATGTAGTTCAATGGTAAATAAAGGCAACAAAATTTGAGTTTATTCTGTGAGCATCCAATCAGACCAAGAATCCATTATATTTGGTGATAAAAAGTCTACTTATAAAAGAAAATGGAGAAAGAAAATTTGAAAACATAGCACAAAAGTGGAGTAACTGCAGTAGGTCTGAACAAAGTTATCCCATAAGTCTTTTCTACAAACTATAAAGAAGCATAACTAGATATGTTAATGAACACTTGATCGCCTAATGAATTTGTTAAATTTCAGTATGCTTTCCAGTAATTCCTGTATCATGGGTAATTTCGCTATTAATTCAAGTAAATTAACTTTTGAAGCAAAGTCCAGCCTGTTCATGTCTGACCGGTTGTTTTACACTGTCTTTTCCTTGCTGTGAGGTAAGGATATAGCACTCACAGGGAACTTCTCAGTCTATGAAGAATATTGTGCTAGATGCTATTGTATCTATTGGTGCCATTGTATGTCATTATATGCTTTTTTTTTTTTTTTCTTCAAATAAGAAATTACAGTAATTTGTGTTTATAAAATGAACATATTTTTCACTTGTACTAGAATATTTTCATTAAACTCATGCTCTCTTAGTGCTTTTTCTGTAAGCTTCTAGCAACGTTACTTTCATTTCTTGGTAGAGTCCTTTACATATATGCTGAGACTTAGTACATTAATAATTCATGTCATGAAGCCATGACTGAATATCAAAATCTGAAGCCAAATGGTAAATTGTTCTCTATAGCTGGCTCAGGACAAGTGGATGAATGCTTTATTAGTTAATGTAGGTGCAAGTTCTTATTTTGCAAAGCTACTTACATTCATGACTTTTTTTCTACTCCTAACAGGAGTACAGATACTCACAAAACAACTGATTATTGTATAGGTAATACTTTGGTGACTTTGCAAAATTAATTTTGTAAGGAGCCACATGCTCAGAGTCCCCAAGAGAGAGTCCAAAGTGACTGCTTAACCTGACTGTATATAGTTTAAGTAAGTATTTTTTTTATTTTTATTTTTTTTATTAACCTTCTTATAAACAGGTCACTGTACAGTTTCAGTGTAGCCAGAAATCAACAAATACACAAGTGATTACAATATTTAAACAACATTGTTGTAGTACCAAACAAGGAGATAACCTATTCTGAAGATGTCTTCAAGTTTTACGGAGTATTTTCGGTTAATGGCAGGATAATGGAATAGGGTGTAGCCTTATAAAATTAGCTGATGATTCTGTTGTGGGGTGGGTTGCACTTACTTTGAAGGACAGTGTCAGAACAAAGTGGAACCAAACAAGTTTCTTAGTTGTATAACTGATACCCTGGTTCATATATGTATCCCACTCCAGATGGTTTGCTGTCCTTGGATTACAGAAGATACAAATTCCTGTGATTACTTTATCTGACCATAAAGGTAAGCAAAATATTCTCCAGCTCTCTAAAGTGTAGAAATATTTGTAATATAGCATACTTCAGCTTGGGGATAAGCAAGCTTGTAAAGACCTATATTTTCTATGGAATTATAACAATTTTATTAATGATCATTTTAGATATGTTTAGGTTTCTCCTCCATCGCTCATAATGAATGGTACAGGTATGTAAATTTAGTAAATCTGTATCTTCTGACTTCTCTTTCTTCTTTGTCTTCATAGCTTTGTTACCATAATGAATTATTTTCCTTTTAATATCGTACATTTGACTATAGTAAAGCAAATATTACATTGTAGTCACACCTTCAGCAGAAACCTGTCTTAAAAATTAATGGGAATCAATGTTTCTGAATAGGGAACATAATCCGATATTTTAGGAAGTCTGTTAGTATAAATCATTTGAATATATATTCATGCACATCGTTGTGGCAAACTGAGGAAAGGGTGTAGTCTGAAATAATTTTCTATAGTTCATAAATTTTAATAATGCTGAAACCAAGTGCTATAGAGAAGATGGAAAATCTAGACAAAAGATGCAAGAAAAGAAGTAGTCACGATGTGCATATTAGGGAGACAAAGATAAACGAGTGGAAATTGATCATACAGAATTATTATCCACATAAAATAAAAAGGGATGGGTGCACTCTGCCCCATTTATCACGTGCTACACCCACAGGCAGAATTTTGCTAAAAAGCTTGTACTTCTTCACTGATGAGAGGGTTTAAATTTAAATTCTCAGGTCAATAATTTTGCAGCATTAAATTTACCTTCAACTAAATTAAACCAGTTTTATTTTACATTTTATTTAGAAGGTAAGGATGGAAAGGCTATAGATACAAATGTCAAGAATATATCTAGAAGCTCTGAGGGCCAATTTGAGTAGGTTAGCCCAAAAGTGGGCTTTTTATTACATTAGTCCCAAAAGTTGAAGCAGTAAAAGCCACTTCTCTAGTATATGTCAGGAAAGGGAAAGGCACTTCATTTCACTTTTCGCCTGTGAATAACAGAAATATATGATACCAGTAGTCTACAAAGAAAGAAGGTATCTGAAAGAAACAAGAGCCAACAAAAAATGTTTTTTAGATCCTTGCAGCATATTCATGTTATTAATGTACTTGTTAAAAACAGTTGAATGATCTAGTGAAGCACTGAGGTAGGATTTAAATACAGATGATCAAACTGAAGAAGAAACAGATGAATTTTTAAGCTAAGACTTATGTGTAGGGAATCTAGGGAGCAATCTATCATAGCAGGCTCTCCCTTTTATACAGTGTCCAGACAGAGCTGCAGATAAGAGAATATTCTCTAACCAGCACCAAGTCTCCACTATTTCCAGGAGCCTTAAGTCTTTGAGAGTATGTAGACCAAAGCATAGGGCCAGGTATGACACTTTCTGAAATACCATCCAGCACTTCTTTTATGGACAGTGATGTTATGGTCTTAGCCTTACAAAAAATATTTTATGAACATTTCAGCGAAAGGCATCAAAGCTCTGAGCATCTTCTTCACCTGATTCATATGCATATATGTCTTACCATTTACATAATGAGAATAAGTCATTCAAAGCCCTCAAAACAGTTTGCATATTTTGTCTGAACACTGAGCAACAAAGCTAAGTGTTTACATTACTTTCCCTGCACAAAGACCTGCTTCTTTTTACTCTGATGCTTGATCATGATGGCAGGGTGAGGCTGTCCTAACAAAGAGGTTTGGTTAGTTGGACAATATAACCAATACTGGTATGGCATTCAAGTCCTGTTGTTTTAACCAGTTGCATTTATTGAGTTTTAGCAACACAGTAATTTATGAGTGGACTAAAGAACATAGTAAGAATTATCAGGCCAAACCAGTTTTCTAAATCTCAACAAGCCAATGTCATAAATAGAGGTTTTTCTGCCTTCTTTTTATTTTTCAGCATTAGCTCGTGAAAGACTGCTACCTCTTATGATACAGTTGGCTTGGGGTTAGTGCGGTAAATACTGCTTTTTACTAGAGGATAGTGCAGCAGAGGTGTATAGATGGCTGTTAAGATGAAAGAAATATCAGTGTCTAAGGTGCTGCTGTTGGTCCTTAAGACTCTGAAATGGGTACATAAAATCTCAGGCATTTTTTTCCTTAGCATACTTACTTTCAGTGGGTTTCAAAGAAAGCTGTGGAAATTTCAAAATGGACAGGTGTTGCAACTTCTTAAACCATGTGTTTCCTTGAATAAGACATGCTCTTCAAGGGTTGTTTGTTGCTGCTTACTTTAGGAGGAGAATGGCAATAATCATTAGAGTAGCAGGCACAAATAAAATGTTGCTCAGTGCTTCATAATAACAGTTTCCATGAAACAGCCTTTTCATGACTTCCTGCTGAGTTACAAAAACTTAACAGTTGCCCTAAATTATCTGCAAACACATAACATTTGTTACAACATTTTTAATCTGGAAAATAAAGACTTTTGGGAAGTGCTTGGTTTTTTTCTAAATTTGGCACATCAGGGATTTTTTTTTTTTTTTTTTGTTATCCTTTAGGAGTGATGACCTGTTGCAGAGCACAGATAATTATGTTGACTCATGAAATCAATTAACTTTCTCTTCTTGTCAACACATATTGTACACAATAGATTTAGAGAAAGCTCTCAGATTTCTACTTCCTTATTTCTAAACATAAATATACATTCTAAATAACCAAACAATCTTACTGTCTGCAGCAGTAATGGATTGCATTCATTAGTATTTCTGAAATTAACTCCTTGAAATTTCAGAGTAAACAAGGCAAAAGCATGATATAGACTTAAGAATTACTAACTGGGCAGTATCAGGAATGAGGTGGAAAGTAGAACAGAAATATTTCGTTATGCCTACACATACATACTTAAATTCCTGCTATGATTTGTTTGGTGTCTGCTAAATTTTGCAGTATGCAGAGCGCAAGAAAAATTTTAAGTGATTTTTTTACGGACAGTTGTCCCAACAGCACAAAACATTTTTACTGCTGAATTGCAGCAACAGCTTTATATTGGATAAACTTCAGCAAAACTGTTTGTCTGTATTCCAGGGACAGTATGAGACATGGAGGTAGTTTTCCCTTGCTACTCACGTCAGTTCATTTTCTACAGCTCTGGTTTGAAATTGCTCCTCATCGGGCAATAATTTGCTGGGATTTCCTCTAATTGACACTGGTCATGAAAAAGTAACGTTGTAAAGCATCATGTGGCCAGATAACACTGGTTTGGAAGACCTCAATGAACATATGCAGCCTTTTCAGAAATATTTTGTCTTTTTACCATTTATATTGTGTCTGAAACCATGGTTTTGTCATAAAATCTAAATTATTTTTTCTTCCCTATGGTCATTTACACTGTACAGGAAAATAGCTTATCGGTGACAGGAAGAACAGGTGGTTTTTTTCCATAGCTTTAATCCTTTTTTATCTCCTTTAGGCCAAATAAAATGTGAAAATGAAATAAAAATTTAAAAATTGAGGTGCTGATACATAGTGATAATATTTAAGGAAATTTTTTCCCATGCCCTATTTGAATTAAGCAAGGTACTTACAATTCCTATTCAGATATCCTGTTATTTTACAAAATGTATTTCTACAATTGATTTAAATGAAGTATACAAATATACAGTTATACTAGACAACAGCAATCTGAAAGTGTACCAATACATTTAAATAACCTATCAGCCATATGGTACTTAGATTACATATATTCTAGTAAAAGTATTATGTTCTTAGCGTATTTCTGGAGCATGAGTGGATTTCCTCCTTCAAGTAACACTTAGCTGCACCTCAAAAGTATGTGCAGATGTATGTTAAATGTAGACCACTGGACTTCCAGTCAAAAAAAGGCAGAAGCAGATGTGGTTTGAAAGTTGGGCAATTTGTAAATTATTATAGTTCAATTTATAATTTAGATCAAATTGGACTGAGTTTGCAGAAATTAATATAGATCTTGGAAGGAATGGACAATCATAAAAAAGCCTTTTGCAGTGAACCTTTTTGAAGCTATAGGGTAAACTGAAGGGACAACGGCACAGAATGATACAATCTTTCACTGAATTTCTGGTTGGTTGGACACTCTAGTGTCAGAGGTAAGGAGTATGGTGGGTTTATTAATAACTTTTATAGGCTAGGTTAATTTTATTAATGGAAAATCTGGTTTTATTATTTTTAGAGGTTCCTTATCTATATCTATAGATATCCTTTGTTTCTGTGAATGATGTACATAGCTACAATGTTATTTACCTTCAAAGACAGAAGGGAAAAAAATAAAGCTTATTTATTTTTAAAATATAATAGGTATCTGTGCAAAACAAACTTTTGTTATGGAACAATAATTTTAGTTATAAGTTCAAAGTACAAACATATGTTTTATAGATACACATATCATATATTAAACCTCATTATTAATGTAGTCCTTTTGATTATTCCATTGTGTTCAGGAATTTCTCAATATGACTAGGAAAAATGGGGCCCACTGCTGA
Organism: Microhierax caerulescens; assembly: GCA_035590215.1. Lineage (NCBI taxonomy): Eukaryota > Metazoa > Chordata > Aves > Falconiformes > Falconidae > Microhierax > Microhierax caerulescens. Next base: position 64,388,010 of record JAVJGJ010000037.1, on the reverse strand, counting down.
ATATGGTGGGTACCCTGGTTATAAAGGACACAGAGAAGATAGAGTTGCTGAAAGCCTTCTTTGCTTCAGTCTTCACTGCCAAAGTTGGTTCTCCAGTTTCCCAGACCCTAGAGGCAAGAGAGGCAGTCTGGAGAAAGAAAGGCTTTCCCTTGGTTGAAGAGGATCATGTTA
>JAVJGJ010000037.1:64345532-64367491 GCA_035590215.1 Microhierax caerulescens | reverse complement strand
GGGGGGAACAACTATACATTTTTTTCTATTTATAGCTTATGACTTGTAACACTTCTGTGGTGGCCAGAAAGAACTTGTAGGATTACTGCTGATAATTTTTCATTTTTACTGACAAGAGGCTAGTTTGCTATTACATAAGAAGTTGTACATTTATCCCACAAACATACTAGAAGTATAGAGTGGATGTGGAAACATTTGCTTAATTGGATTTTGAAGTTACTGTGGCATACAAGCTTCTGAATGCCTAGCTAGTTAGGTTCTGGCAACTATGACAGTTTTTGGAATGTATCAGACTACATGAAAGCTCATATACTTTGTGATGTCACAACATTGTTCAAGTGTTTAGATTATGATACAGTATTGAAAAAAAAGTCTTTTTCATTCATTTATGTTACCTCATTCTGTAATTTCAGGATCGTATCTGAAAACAAATAATAAAATTATCAGTCTATGTATTTTGATTTTTTAATTAAATTCTAACATTTGTTGGATGAGCACTTCAAATATTTGACCTCTAACGAGCAAGTAAGCGATGTGTTGCATTTAGTAGTATGTAAGGGAAATTCCACTTTTGGTTACTGCAGGTGGAAGAGTTAGCACTGAACTTCTGGATTTTTTTCCCCACAAAGGAGGTAGTATATACTTCTAAGCTATATTCAGTTCAATTGAAAAGTTATAGAAAGAAGTCACTGACCATAGGGAATTCTGTATTTTTTCTGGTTTTGAAAGTTTATATTGCCATGCTTGACCTGTACTTTATGCTGCATAACTGTCTATAATAGAAATTCTGTTTGCCAAAACTGGTTTTGCCTAGCTATGATTCTGCTGGTTAAAACATACCACTTCCTATATATTCCAAAGACTTTATGAAGAATCATAAGAAATACTTTTTACTCAAAGTACAAGCCAAGACACAAGGATTACATCTATGTTCTGCCTGTGTGCATGAAAAAAAGTACAAGTTATTGGAAGATGTGCTATTGGAGGAAAAGCTGAGAAACCAAATTTTTCCAAACTGTACACCATAGAAAGTATGTCAGATGGCTTCACATGTTCTGCTGCCTTTACAGCCCAGGTCTGGCCATCTCTAATTCTTGTAAGAATAATGTAACATTACCATCTACATGTTCTTAATAACTGTGTCTCTGTCTATGCAGAGTACATATCTCTGCGGGCTAAACTACATGGGGGGAACAGCAACAGGGCTTATCAACTATTCATCAGTAATAAATAACTATAAAGGTCTGTGCAAATGCTAACATCATAAGACCCCATCAGAAGAGTTTTTATTCTTCTGTTGTTGTTCTTAGTAGAGAAAACTGTGTATTCGGACTTGTCAGAGCTTTTTGGGAAAGGAGGAGTTCTAGCAATGATTTTGGTGTCTAGCTTCACTGTTAGGTTTTGGTGGGTTTTGTTGAGTTTGGCTAATCCTTGAGAAGAAAAAGACCTATGAACAATAATAACTGTTTAGAGAGATAACTAAGTGATTACATGTAAGTTGAAGGAAGGAAACAAGTATTCCTTAGGTATTCATAACCACATATACTCGGTCATGCACACTCCAACAATACTGCAGTACTCAAGACCTCAAGCTACACAAGCCACAGTTTCTAGAAAGATATTACATAAAAACACAATAGCAAACCACTTGCAAATGTCATTAGGATTTTCCTTGGTTTTATAATAATCATGGGAAATATCACATGTACCTGAGTTATGCTACCTCTGAAACTGAAGACCATTGCACGTCTGTCAAGAACTTCTGAGCCACCAAACAATACAGTACTGTTTGACAGGTCTGATGGGCTTTGCAATACAACAAGCTGCTTAGACAGGAAATAAAGCATTGTGTCTGGGGAATTATAATCATAGCACCCATGCAGTAACAGCACAATTGCTCACATCTACCCAACATACCCATAGAATACAGGTCATAAATTTGTAAGGAATATAAAGAATGAAGGATGGTTGTTTTTGGGTTTTTTTTTGACAAATAATTTTGGTAGATAGTTTGGAAAAGAACCAGTTTTAAAATTGTTAGCCATATGTTACAACTACAGAGATAATTAGGCCAATATCATACTCTTTATATGCTCACACTTGGTTTGAACTCGCTCAATATATTTTATATAGCAGCTTGGACTTAACACTGTTTGGCTTTCAGTATGTTTACATTTTTTTCCCACACATGAGAAAAGTTAGTAGATATTTTTCTCTTGTTTGGTTTTTTTCTTTCCTAATTCCATGCATTTAATTGTTCATATAATGTGCATAATATTAAAAATATATCTAACACATTGCATAGAGTTTAAACAAATTGATCAGGATAGCTGAATAAGGTTGCAATATTCACTTCCTAGATACTAGTACATATGATCAGAGAAACACTAGAAAACTAAAAAAAATACTGGAGAGAGAACAACTGAAGAGCTGAGCTTCTAGAAGAAAATCAATAAAATATGTATTGGTAATAAGCAGAAAACTATTCAATACCTCATCTCTCTTGTGATGTACTCTGCCTAAATGTCCCTATGTGTTTGTCCCTTTTTGTTTGTAGCAGAGTGATAACCTTTCTGTATAGGAACTGTTTTCTGTGCTTAGTGCACATCACAACAGATTTTGTATTCATGAAGGGAACTACTGTTTCTACTGCTTAAGCTGAATAGTAGAATAAATCAGCAAAACATTATTGCAGCAAAAAAATGAGGATCATAAGGGTTAGTAAACAATAGCATAGGATTTAACATCCCCTTTTACACTGGTAGCTGGTAAAGGAAGGGGAAATCTGTAAAAGTTAACCTCTTGAAGGCTGCCTCCAGCAAATCATATATATATGAGGTTCTTCCTACTCAGCATCCAAATGTGCAAAACTCCCACCCCCAATGCTACTCAGTGCAGTGAGCATCCCATCCTGCCATTTTCCTTTCAGTCATTTCCATTGCTGTGTTGTCTGGAAAGGCGATCGTGTCATTTTCTCATGCAATATTTTACCTATTTGTGCTTTTTCCCATATATGGGAATGTCACACCAAAAGACATCCAAAACTAAAAATTATTAACTATAACTTTTATTCTTAAAGTGAGGGTGGGACTACAAAATTTTTTTAAAAAAGTTTTTAAATTTCTATTTTTTTTTTCATTAAGCAGAGCAGCTTATAGATGCATAATTGAATTTTAGTGAAAGATATATATGTGAGCAAATATAAGTAAGCTTAACCAAGGTTACTTTAAAACCAAAAGGTATGTTTTCATAATTTACATTTGTAAATATGTATTCAGAATATTATCTCAAGACAAACTATTCTGCAAGAATCAGGAACCTTAAACCTAGGTTAATTGGACATTTGTCTCATTTAAGGTCTGTATAGTTTTGCACTTTATGATGGAAGATGTTTGTAATGTAAATTACAACAGCATTTTTGTATCCCAATTATAAAACTACAAGAAAAAAAATCCTCTGTGCTTGTGTCTATCTTGTGTGTGGCAAGTTCACACAGATATCATCTTCCCATAAGACAATGATTCTTAGTGATGACATATTTTATAGAAACTGCCCTGAACACTCACCAATTCTGCATGTTGCATTTTGTTCTCTGTATTTTTACCTGTCTGGCTGCTACCGATATAGATAAATAAAGTTAATTTAAAAGGTGAATAGAAGCAGACTATTCAAATTAGAAGTCTTTCAAAAACTTTTCATAATACCCATCTCAGGTTTAATGTATTTGAAATTTGCTAATTTAACTCTACACTGAGCTAGTCTGTGTAACATTTTCATAAATATACTGTCTCCTTGGTATGTGTTCAGCTACTTATAGCAGTGTTCATTATGTGGCTGAACGTTCTCAGTCTCTGCAGTTAATGTTCTTTAATTTTTCACTTTTCTAATCCATTTTCTGAAATTTGCTTCATGTTTCATCTAGCATTATTAGCAATTTAAATTCTGTTGCAGGGAAGTACAGATGTTGTTAAATGATATTGTGACTCATTACTGTCTTTATATTTGCCTTTAAAAGGCAAATTTTAAATTTGAGTAATGTTTTCAAAAATCTCATCTCTCTTTTGGATAAATAATTTTTTGGTTTTGGTAAGTAAAACGGTTGGCTATTCCTTGTGTCTACCAAGACAGCTAATCTGTATGGCAGCTGTAGTGTTGTTTTCAATTAGTAACTTATCTGGCAATCGTTAATATTAGGGGTTGTTATGTTGAAAGTTTTCATTTAGATAAAATATGTACAATTACTTACATCCTTAGCAGTTGAGAAATATTCTGTGGTTTGTAATCCTGAACTGAAAAATTAGTTACATATGCTATGGTATCTGTAGGTTAATTAAAGTTTTTAGTAGTAATGGTGCTGTAGGCACAGCAATGAAATAATCAATGATGTCAGCATTTAAGTTTTTATGTAACACCCCCACCATATAATAGTCTTATTTCTGTGTCAACACTAAACGTACTTTGAATGATTTCACATCACAGAATCATATTTAATATATAAATAACCATGTCTACATCTAATACCATGCATTTGGGGGTCAGGGAGGATTTTAGGAGGGTTATTTTGTTTTGTTTTCCTGCCTGGATCATCCTCATGGTGAAGCTTCTTCAGAGATTGTGTGGTAATTTGCATAGGAAACTTTAATGTAGTGGTCACAGCTAATACTTAAAATACAGTATAGTAATACCTTTGGTTCTTGACTCAAGTGAAGTTTTTTTTTCTTTCTTTTTGTCTTTACACGGTGAGGCTTTTAGCAGATTTTTAGTATTCAAGTACTACTAATAATGAACAAATGTCCTTGTCGGTATTCTGAAGACACACGATGTGCAAATCACCCCTCCAGACTCTCCCTCTCACTCTGTGATAGTGAAATGGTGGTTAATGCCTGCCATTCATCTCTCACAAGCTTCATTACAAGGTACAAAACACCTTGACAGCTTAATGGATGTTTAAAAAAATGTTAAGATAAAGGTGAATTATCCCAAATGCTTAACACATTTTGCCTTGTTATTACTGATCAAAAAAAGGGTATATCGACACCTCCTGACTGGATTTACTTAATATTTCTTGTCCATATATATTCAGATTTGATTGTAAACTCAGCTGTAAATTCAAATTCACCTTCAAAGCACCCTTCCACAAATCTTTGTCTCAGAAAAATCTGGTTACTTGACTGATTATACTTTGAATTACCCAGTTACTTTATGCCTTCAAATAGTCTATTTAATTTGGGTTAATTTCTCCTTTTTGTTTTATGTTGTCATTTCAATTTCCTCCCCTTACTTTTCCCAGCTACTGCCTGTTACATTCACTTTATTCCAGTGCCCTCCAAACCTCAGAACAAATGCACAATACTGAATGTGCTACTGAAGCCCATTGATTGTTTTCATATATGCTTATATATGCTTAAATACAAAGAAAATAATGATTATTGAGATAGTTGCAGTATGTTTTAAATTGTAGACTGAAGTTACATGAATCACATAATAAGCTAACAGATAATGTCTCTTTACTGGAGGAAAAAATATGTTGTCAACTATAGGAAATATCTGATTCTCCTAATAATTCTACAAAAAACCCAAAACAAAACAAAACAAAACAACAACAACAAACCACCCAACAAAACCCACCCCACTAAATAATAAACTGAAATTTTTTATCATATTGAAGTTACGTAAGTGTTAAAACACTTTGTCCTATGGTGAAATATAATTAGTCATAGTTAAATAAGGGCCTGAACACAGCCAAGGCAGATGAAAAAATAAAACTACTGTGTGCTTTTTCAGATGGTGCCTGGCATCTTGACTTAATCTTGTGTTTAGGGAACGTTTCCCCTAAATGTGTAAGAAATCTGTATTTGTCCATCTCTCTCTCTCAGACACACACGTACAAAAGAATGATGAAACTACAAGCATTCTGCAGACATTACAGCTGTTTCTGGGCTGCAAGAAAAGAAAGTAATTTAGAAAACTTCTCCATCTGCATTGCCCCTGAGCAATGTGAACAACTTGCAGGAAACTGATGGAGAGAGAAAGGATCCCTGTTTGGCTTATCATAGTGGCAGCAAAGCACGACAACTGAAAGTAGTTGTGCTGCCGTGTTTTCAAGGCAGCAATGTGTTTTGCAGGGGGGTTTGCTGTATTTGTAAGATTATTTTTTTTAAGTATAATTTCTTTCTGTCATACTAGTTTAGAGATATATATTAGTGGAATGCTCACAAAATTAAGTTCCTTAAGCAAGAATTAAAAAGGTAACCAGAATACAGTTCTCATGTTCAAATTATTTATCCTAACATTAGGTGGTTTAGAGTTCTGTTGCTTCTTAGCATCAAAGCAGTACTTGCTTTCCAGAATCTGCAACACGTTCTTTAAGCTATAAATTTCTTACAACAGGTGCGCCTTCTGATGGGATTTATTTACAATTAGTGTTGATCATTCACCCTGCAACTATTGATCTCATTATCCAGTTAAAAACTACTGATGCTCAGAAAAGCTTTGACCTGTGCTTTTACTGCCCTCTAGGATAACACCTGAGACAGCTTTTAAGCTATAGATATTTTTCTTTTCTTTTGGCTGCACATAGCTCCCTTAAACTTCCTCAACTCAAATAGCAAATATCCTGCTTCTGTGCTGAAGGTTTGCAGCTTAGAGCCCAGCAGGTGCAGATTTCTTTTGTTGCAATCAAATTGGAGGTTTCAACTCCCTCTAAGTTGAGTTTGGTAGTTTAGCAGCTGCAGAACCTGCTGAAGAGGTAGATGTGCCAATCATTCACTAAACTGGAAAACATACCTTGCTATTTGTAAAGGGGTGGAGAAAGGCATACTGGTATCAATGACCTCAAAATTAAGAACTGGAAAGAGGAATATAGTCCTGGCAGCTCACCTAGGCTTTCCTAAAGTGTCACTGTCACTCTTCAGAGGCAGAGATCTCGGCTAGAACCAATTTTCTGACACAAGTACAGAAAAAAGTCTTGCCCTTCTATTGAAGGCTGCTTCACGCTTCTCTGTCCTCATCAGCATTTCTGGAGAGCAGGAGGCATTAGTAAAGCTATTATTTGTGATCAAATACTTTGCATTCACAAGCCTTAACTAAAATTTTAAGAACATGTTTAGGTAATGTTGCTTGACTTAGGCTGGGATACTTCTTTTCTGAGTGCTCATCTGCAAACTGCTGCTTCTAAGCATGCTCATCTTTTCTTTCACTAGTCAGATAATCTCCTGGGTAACTTCAATGATATTAAAATTATTAGGGTGTTACATTAAAGATGAATTTGACCCAGCATCTCACCCAGCAGAGCACAGACCAGCCTGTGGTCTAACTGCATTCTCTAATTGTTTTTACTTTCCTCATATGTGCCTTGCTCAGTAAGTACTGTTTGTAAGCTAATAAGATCTTTCAGCTCTGTGTATTTCACAGTCCCTCTCATTTGCCCATCATAGATGGACATGCAGTCAAAACACTGTATGAACATTGAAAAAAAAAATATATTTTCTTTGAATATTTTTCTAAAAAACACAAAATGTATGGAAGTATGCATATTTTATTGGAAGGGAACACAGTGTTATTGCTAAGTATTAGTTTAATGATTATGTTTGAATCAGTTCAAATGTGACAGTACATTATCAGGCTAATCTAATTTTAACACTGCTGTATGCTGGAGGTAATCACGATATTGCTAACTGCATTGACTAATTACCCAATTTGTTTTTTTTAGAGGGGAAGGGCCTTGCTTTTGTTTGTTTTATGTTCTCTGCACAAAAGTAAGAAACATAAACATCAGGGGTGGAAAAAAAACAGTATAAGCCCTGAAAGCTTTCTCAGGTTTCACATTCAATCCACCCTGAAAGCTGACAGGGGCATGTGTGTGTGTGTGTATATATGTTTTATTGTAATATTCTTCAATAATCCAGTTCTTCCACTAGTTACACCTCCTTCTATCTCTGCCAGTAGCTCTGTCAATGTAGATGCCAACATGGTGGAAGGATGGGACTGCTGGTGTGTGTGGAATGGCGCTTCTTTGATTAGTCCTGTGCTGTCACTGTGGTTGTGGCTTCAACTTCCATTCAGCCCATCTGCTGACAGTACTCTTGAAGCGGTGGCTTATGCTATGGATCAAGTCTGAATTAAGTGAATTTGATCAATGCATGTTAATGTGCTAGAACCTGTTCATATGTGTCTGTTCTTTCAGGCAGCATATAAAGAATTGGCTTCAGCAGCTTGAGACTTGACCAAGTGATTTTCTCAAGGTATTATATATACAACTTCTGTGCAGCTTCACAGGGGCTGCATCCCAGTCATCCTTATTCTTCCTCTTAAAGCTCAGTTGACTCAGTAATTTCCTGGGAGTAGATTGGCTTAACTATTGGTTCTTTTATTTTTGGCTCTTCTTTGCAATTTTCTTCACTGATGACTCAATACCCAAATACTCTACCTAGGAGTGCTCTGCTACCTGGAATTAGCTGGGCAGGTCCTTCTGCATTTCTGCTCATCTTTCAGATCACTGTTCCTATTTCACAGTCTATGTCAGGTGCTTCTTTGAGACATTTACAATTCTTTGTTCCTGCATGCAGTGTTTTTATAGCAATTATTATTTACTTGATCAATGTATGATGCTGTATTTAAATTAATTGTTTTCCTTAATCTTTGCATTATTTTCTTTTAGTTTTATAAACTGAATGCACTGTGTTGACACTCTTTTTTATGTTAAATGAACTACAATTTCATTTTCAATCATATGGACTGGATCCACAGATACATTTGTAATAGTTTGATAATCCATTTCCGCCTATTTATCAGCTGCTGTTTCCTTTTCTGGTAAACTTCCATGTTTGTTTCCCTCATCTCTAGGAGTGTTGTAAGTTTTCATTATCACATATTGCATTAAAACTGCAGCTTCATGTCAGCATATAGAATTGGCTTCTTAATGCTTTATCCCAGGATTCTTTGAACACAAATCTTCACGGGTCATTTTGAGTCTCATCGCTTTCTCTTTCTTAGCTTTGCTCTGGCCAGGTCAGGCAGATCGTTAGCTGTGTCCTGGTGGCTTGAATCAAGTTTGGATTTAGTTTTGCGGTAAATTCAGTTACAGAAATGGGTGTTAGAAGGCATCCATTCTGCTTATCTTCCTAGTTTTTCATGACAGCAACATGATTGAATTGGAACTAATGTGCTTTCTGCTTGGAGATCTGGCTCAAAAAATAAAGGTATTTATCCTGAAAGAGGAGCTATCACCATTCACCAGCACTCATAAGACTTCATTAAACATTTACCTAGTCACTTATCAAAATGCAAAAAATAAGTAAAAAATATCAACCCTTTTATAGTCTGTGTTTTATCTTTCCTCTTAGAGAGGTAATACATTGTTCCTTAAAATATGCATTATATTAATTCAATTTTCATGGAAATATCTGCAGCCTACCTCTTCCTGGCATGCTTTACCTAATAGAAGAATTTTATTTATTCTTATGTAGTCAAGGACATAAATTTTTTTTATTATTCTGAGAGGAAGATATTTGATCTGTTGGTAGAACAGGTGATATAAATTACTTTAGAAGCTTTCATAGCTGGTGTTCCTGACACCTTTTTTTTTTTTTTTTTCCTCTTCTCTTTCCCTGATATTTGAAATCACTGAAGGCTAAAGAGATGCACAGAAAACAAATTTTATATACCATTTTATCATGCAAACTTAGATATATTTCTATATATCAGTGTTAGATATACCAGTTGGTTTCTGAGTAGTGCAGATCATTGTGGGGTTTACTACAATAGTAAATAATGAGGGAGTGCTGCATGTGTAAACTACTTAAGCAAGTTCCTTGATTGTGGGGTTCATATAGTTTATAGTTTAAAAATAATTTGCCTAGTCAAACATAAAGTCAGGTAGTAACATGATTAAAACTACTGTCTCAAAAGATTATTCTGTTTATATGTTTTCTAGCATTTGGTTGATGGCTAGAGCCTTATGAAAAATGTGAACTTTTATGAACTCTATTTGATAGTTAGTTTACGCAGTCAAGTAGCCAAAATACACATAACATACTATTACATAAAAGATAAATAGTTTATAAAAAGGGATTGATTATTACAATGCAGCACATAGTTCTGTGGTTACAATGCCCTGTGAGCACAATGTCTCTTGAATGGATGTCTAAAGTCATTAGAATTTTAAGCCATTCGAAACCTATATGCAAATAAAGTGTGACCTAGATTTATGTTTGCATAAAGACACTGAACACCTTGTTTATTCAGAAAATCTTTCTGAAGGTTTGTGGGTGATGCTGGAAATACAGGCAGATTTTATGACAACTTAAAGAGAGCAATGACCTGTTGATACCAGTTGGTTTTTAAGTTACTTTCCATGACAGCATTTAGTAACGTAGCATACAGAACTGAAGAGCAAAGGAACACCTGGCTAACAGCGTATGTGATTATTTGCGTAATGATTGGCATTTGTGCTAGTGACTCTGTCTCTGATTGTAAATGGATCAAAGACTTCAATCAAAGTAAAGTCTAACACTCCCCAGCTTTATGCAAAAGAAACAGATTGATGGGAACTAGAAATAAGTATTAAAATGGCTGGGCTTTATGCTGGAGCACAAAATGTGCCTGTTTTGCTTTCTTAGTCATCACACATTTGACCTCTTTTTCTATTTTGAATATTTTATGTCACAGTTTTCTGAATAGCAAATGCTTAGTCCTTAACTTGAATGAGAATATTTTATTTTACAGTAGCATGAAAGGGAAGTGTAACAGAAAACACAAGCTTTCCTTTCTGCTTTTAAAATAGGGAAGCTTAACCCAATTTCTTATGTTGCTTACATTTCCACCTCTGTGTGACGTTTTAGAGTAATCTTAACATTTTTCTTTTATCAAAACAAATTATGCTCTTCTAGATTTAACGTGACCTCATTCACTTCAGGATTGATGCTCTGAAGTACTTTAAGTAAAACCATTAGTATACTACTCATTAAGGCTGTGTTCACATCTGGCATGCTGGTTGTGCAGTGCCTAGTGATGGAATAAAAAATGTAACAGAGTTCTCAGTGAAAAGATTTGCCTTCAAAAAGTAAAGAGCCTCTCAGAACTGTGATATAATTTTTTTTTTTTCATTCTGTATGTATATATTTTGTGGATCAGAATACATTGACCTTTCTCTCCAGCACATTGTGCATATTTCTGCACTTGACGTTGAAGCAAAAATAAAAAAGAAAGGGACCTCAAGAAAATTGCCACGGCACAGAAGTTGCTCTATTTATCAGATTTCTCAAAAGGCTAACAATGGTGGCTTAGATACCTCTCCTGTTGTAAAAACAGACATCTCCAAATTAGAAACTTTTTTTTTTCTTTGTTTGGCTTTAAAGTCTATTTTATTTTATTTATGTGCTGTAAGAAGTCAAGAGTTATTGTACTATTGTCTTTCTTCTTAAGACTAAGTCTTGGATTTCATGTTTTGTTTTTCTTTTCTCTTATTTGTGTAAAGGAAAAGTAGATACTGGATTGGAAAGGATTTTGAGTGTGCTGAAGTCTAGCCATGGACTGTCAAGAGAACTCCCTTATGTAATACACAGCATCGCTTTATCAAGTTCAATTTAAAAGTACAGGGTTCTATTGTACTTTTTACCATCTTTGCTGTCTTTTGTAAGCCTGTAAGAGGTCTTGTCAGCTTAAATTTATTTATGGTCAATCTATATACATTTGTTTCTGTGCCACTATTGTTGTTATCTCTCCTGTAGACCTTGTGTGTTCTCAGCTGATGCACTTATAAAGCAGTAATCATATTCGCTCTCATTCATCTTTTTGTGGACTAAGCAAAAGCTTTCAGTGTATTGAGAAAGTAGGTTCCTGATTCTTCTTACCATTGTTAGCCCTCTGCTTTTCAAAAATATTTATATAACCATAGTGAAACACCTTTTTTTTTTTTTTTTAATTATACGTGTGATAGAGTAATGATATTGCACAGGATAGTGAACTAAGAAAGTGCAAAGTGTATTTATATGGTTATAACATTACAAACAGATTTTCATCTGGATGTTTGGGAAGAGACACCTGCTCATCTGTTTGCATTTTCCTGCTCTCACTTTTTCCCTGGCTTTTGTAGCTGCTTAGACCACAGAGATCAAATTGAACCTCTGAATGGCATTGTGGTGCAGTTCTATAAGGATTTCACCACCCCACCCCCCAAATAACACTTTCCCACCACTGTATTCAGAAACATGATCACTGATCAACACTCACAAAGTATTCCCTTTCCCTGCTCCTAAGGCATATTAGATATAGGTGGTATATGATGTTGCCCAAAATCATGCTGTCAAACTATTGTAATATTCTGATTTTTTTTTTTTTTTCTAAAAAAAGGGGAGTGGGGTAGAGAGCTGTCAATAAGAAGATATATTTTGCTTTTTGTTTGGTTGGTTGGTTTACTGTTTTGTTTTGTTTTCCCAAGCATGTAATAATGGATAGCTAAAGTAATTATGAACTACAACCATATTTTATGTAAGCTTTTATTTTGAAAATTTTTTTTCTAATTTTCACAACAAGCCACAAAATTGTATCTTTGGTGAAAAAAAAAAAAGATATTGTGAAGGAATATAAAGAACAATTTTATAATTTTAGGACAATATATTATTGGGTTATAAATAAGACATCATTGTAGATAAGTATCACAGGCATGTGTCTTGTGAGACTTCTTTTGATGGTCCCTGTTGGTTTATAATTTATACAGTCAGAAGTTAATGTAAAAAATGCCATAATAGCACATTTTAACAAGGAAAGGAGGAATCTGAGCTGCTAAATATGCATAATAAAGATTTTTTTCCCGTCAGAAAATTTATATTCATGAACAAATTAGTTTCTAATAAATTATGCATAGCCTTTATGAAGTTAGTGAAAACACGAACTGTACTGCTATAAATATATTACCAGGACCAACTGCGTTGTGACAGTTTCTACAAACCCCTTTATTTTTGTTTCTTCTGATACAGTTAATATAAGAATATGTTTATATTTTAAAGGTTTTCATTCTCAATATTATCTTAATATTTTTAATAGTTTAATTAAAATGCTTCCTTTCCTTTGGTTCTATTATTGTTTTGTGTCTGTTTGTGTGGGGTTTATTTGAGAGTAAGAGTTTCAAATATTCAAGTTCCAAGTTGGTCTTTAATACATCTTATAAACTAGGTTGATCGGCCTTTTTAAAAAAAAACAAAACAAACTAGGTTATGTCTTAGTTACTAAAAAATAGAAAGGAGGGAGGAGAAGAGGGTCAACATCCCTATATCCTCTGCCAATACTAGTGTTTGATTTATTTTATTTTTAAGGTTAAATTGCTTTCTCTTCAGATGTTGTTTAAGTATTTTTCAATTAATTTGAAAATGGTGTTTACCCTTTAGATGACTAAAGTAGGACATATCTATCCCCTCTAATTATTGCAATGGCATTCAAAAACCCAATTACACTCTGCATAGATATCCTCTTAATGATCCCAAAATTTTATGGATAAATAGTCATGGCTTTAGCCATTAATGGCTTGTCACCTTTACAACATGACCACCTCTTGAGTAATGAGAATGGCTTCAAGTACTGTATTCTTCTTTAAATTTTTAAAGAAGCTTCTCTTATAGTTTTAGTCATTCTAGCAAGATATTATTTTTCAATTATCTGGGTTTCCATTTCAAAAATATCTTTTTATATAACTTTCATAAATTGATTAATAACATTTTTGACTGTGATAATTCAGCTTTGAATAGCATGTCTCATGCAAAAGCAAGAGTTAGCGTTGAGAATAACTGTTGGGGGGGTTTTAGTTTCCTCTTCAAGCTGCAACTGACAATAATTCTGTATTTCAGAAGTGGTTCTCCACAGGTCACTTCACTGGTTAAATTTGCCAGGACAGAAGCCATCTCTCTTGAATTCAGTTTTGATTGCTGAAACTGAAGACAAAGAATTCTCTCTTGCAACAGAATAGTTCATGCCAGTTTGTGGAGATGACACTGATGCATATGGAACATATATACAGAAGAGTAGAAAATTATTCTAACAATGATACCAGACAGTGTCCTTTGTTCTGAATTTCTGCCTACTTGTTTTAGTGTTCACTAGTACTTGACTGATTTTCCTAACATTGGGATGTTCCTAACAGGGGGATGATATTCCTAACATTGTAACTTTGTTATTATTTAAAAGACACATGAAATAGATTTTTACAATAAGATATATGTGATTTGGCCTCAGAGCAAAAGAAAAGTTTGCAATTTTTGTATTTTTTAAATATAGTCTTATTTTATGTCAGAGAGAAGCACTAATTTAGGTACAAAAGAGAGGGAGTTTGTCTCTTCTACTACTGAATGCTGAGAATGTATTCTGTACTAATACTTACATATTTAAAAAAAAACAGCTGAGCAGTATGTGGATTCTAGGGATAAAATTACTGTCTACTCAGAATTTTATATTTAATTAGCTCCCTTTTGCTGTTGATGTATAATGTTGCACTTTCATTTAAAACACAGATAAATACTGGTTATGCAAATAAATATTAAAATGAGAGATGTACTGAACAATAGCTTTGGTTAAACATTGCTAGGGGAAATAGGAAAAGGGGCTTGGGGGGAGGAAGAAAAGACATCAGTATTTTCAGGGATTTTTTCATCAATGTTTTACAGTAAAAAAAGTATCTGTGATAGGGAGAGCACTGCTAACATCTATCAGTCTGAGTGGACTTTAGAATGCATACTCTGATTTTTCAGCCCCTTTTCAGAAAGGCTTTTGAACAGAACATTATGCAGCACATAACTCTGTCTTTGTTTTAATGTGGTGGATCTTTCACACTTTCAGTGATAACGTTGGTAGTCAAAATAGCCATAATAATGCCCTGCCTGCTCAAACAGCAGTTTCAGTGGATTATAGAACACTTTTTTAAACAGTAAACAGAAGCATGATTTCCCCCTGAATAAAAACAAGGATTGTGATTTGTGTGGGTTTTTCTGGTGGTGGTTTGTTGGGGTTTTGTATGGGGTGGGGATGGGCATGTGTGTTTTGGTTTGTCGTTTTAACTACTTGCGGGCAGCTATCTTTTGTTCAAAGAAGATATTCTGTTTAATTTAATATCTGTTCTTGCTTTCAGTCCATTATTTGAAATAGCATTAAGAAAAAGTATGTCAGATGTATTATTCTCTGTGACTAGACAACCAGAGAGGCAAAGTCAATGAGAGCTTAAGAATTCGGGGTTTGGTTTGGGAAGAATAAAATATTCCAATATAATTATAGTGGAAGAAGGAAAAGATTTAAGTACAATCACATAGAATCAACATCAAAATAGTTATGATTTTTCCTATGTAGATTTAAGTAAATTAAGAAGTAATGTGACTTAAAGCATGAGTGAGTGTAAATACCATGGTGTTTTCAAAATGGTATTTAGCAGCATTGGGTTTTGTTTTTGTTTTGTGGGGATTTTTTAATATATCTTTATTTACTTACATCTTTTACTCTTCTACTGCTTCCAGAGAGCCTTCATTTACTCTTTGTAAAATTTACTATTTCTAAAATGAGATCTTAAAGTATGAAACTAAAAGTCTTAGACTATCAAAGTCAGCAATTTGATTCTGTGTATCTTGAAGTTTTGCTGAGAAGAAAAGAAAAATGTTTAGCCTCAAAGCAGTCCTAGTGTCTGGGTATAACTGAAAAAGATATATATATATATTATATATATTTCTATTGAAACAGAATTCACATTAGAAAAATTCCCAAATTTTCAGTTTCTGAACTTCGTGTGATACTGACTAATAGGCAAATGATGTTTTAGCAAGTAATCAATGAGTATGAGTACATTATGGTAAAGGAAACATAATCCCTTTGGAATGATGAACATGGTCATGTCCAAGTTCAGATGGCATTTGGTGTTGGAGGCATAAGAAAAGTTATAAAACTTTCAACTTGCAAATCAACATACTGCATCTGTTCTGAACCAGCAGACTAGTGTGGTGAATATGCAGATTAGACAGGGAACAGTTTCATTTTTCTCCTTCTCTAATAGCTATGTTTGAACAAATAAGTGTGATTTCTATGAGTGGCATTGTTCATGGGGTTTTGGTTTGGTGGTTTTTGTTGTGTTTATTTATTTATTGTTATTTTTGATGCAGAGATTTTTCTAGTGCATGGATTGAAAAGAACAGGAAAAGCAAGTGAAGTCTCTTAATAGAGAAGTGCACAATCTCAAGCGAACAGAAATTAAGAACTAAAGCAGATTTGATATGCAAAGAAAAGACTAAGGCAAAGATGAGAGCAACATCAATATTGGTAAGACAGGTATCTATCTATAGTTGGACTTTGTTGCTGTTTGTGTTGTTACCTGCTTATGTGCTACTGTTTCCCCTTACCTGTCATAAACAAGGAGGCAGCAGTGTTTTGAAAAATTTAGTGTTACAGAAAGCATAATGATGAGCAAGTCTTAATACTTATCCAGCAGCCACTGGAGGTGTCTGCATCCAGACATTGCTTCAGGTACAGAGGATCCTGGGTACTGTTTGACGTGCAACTATTACTCATCTCATGTTTTCCCTGCTGTACATCTCAATGTATATTGAAATATACTTTTTCGTAACAGGAATGATAATTCCTCTCCTTGTCAGATGAGTTCTAACATGGGTCCATTATTTCTGTTTTCCGAAGTTTTCTCCTTTTAGAGAGAGGAGTTAGCCTAATCTAAGGGAAATACAGACCCAAATCTAATTCTGTCATGAACATCTCAGGAATGGCAAGTGGAATATAATGCTATTTGGAAAAGTGCTTAAGCGTTTCAGATGAACTGAACAACTGACTCAAGCCTGATTAAGGAAAAATGCTTTCAGGAGCTAAATAATTAAATACTTATTGTCTGACTAATTCCACACATTGCTTTCTCATTCCCTCAGATCTCACCTGTGCAATGAATATAACAGCATTTCCAAAGTATTAAGAGGAAAAAGTAAATAAAGGTGATGCTGCAATGCCATGCATAAGGATTTCTTTTTTTTTTCTCCCCACCACCCCACCCCCACCCCAAAGAACCTTTTGCTGTTCCATCCTGCACTGGCCCTGAGAACTACCTGAATTAATATAAGTGTGCTCGTAGTGTAGACTGAAGCATCTGTAACAACCCTTCCAGCTATGAGTCTCACAAGCTTGTATGTCATTTGTTTAAAATGAGTTAGTGCAATGCAAGAACTGATGTCACGCAGGAGGTGTAGATCGGTGCTCCTGTACACACAGCTGGGTATGCACAACAAAATGTGGCTTTAAGTTGTTGTTATTCAATAGTCTGGACTTCTACACACAAAAGCAAATTAAGCTGGAGATGAAAATGAATGCTCCCCAGCTGAATCTAGTCTGCTCTTATTTATACTGTTTGAATTAAATGTAACTTCACTAAAGAGCAAAACTATACTAGTATGAAACTCACATCAGTAAGCTCAGGATAATGAGCTAAATATGTATGTCTGAGCAGAAAGCTCAGTGTGCTTACAAATGAAAAACAGCCTGAAAAGGGAAAGGGAATGTAGGGGAGAGTCTCTTCCTTCGAAATTGCTTCTTTCTCCCTGCTAATAATAACCATTAATTAGTAATAGCGGGTGAAAAGTGCCAAGTCTTCAAAAAGTTAAGGTGACTTAAAGGGTGTTTTGATTTTTGGAGGACCTGAGGTTTCCTTGGGGGGTGCGGGGGTTGGTAGCTGTGATTTTTCACACATTGAAGATTGCTTTGTAGTTTTCTTGTCACAACAAGGAGACTAGCTTCTAGAGCTGACCCAAGTAAACTGAGGGAATTAAAATTATGCTGCAGGAATCTTCAAGTGACCCATTATGGTACACCTGGTAGATTAAGGTAGTTAAATTGAAGCCTGTCACTTAAAGCCTGTCACTAAAGTGACCCAGGTGTCTTTAGTCACCTACTTGTCTGGATCAATCTGGTTTGAGGTATTTAAAGTTATCTTTCAAAGATATGGAGTGCCAAGAAACCAACAGGATAGATAGGAGGAAAATGGTATCAGGGATTAAATGTATTTACATATGATTGTTAGTGATTAACAATTATTAGTGGATCGTCATTATACTAGCTACAGAACATTTAAATTTACATTACTGGTTAATGTTTGTTATAGTAATAATCACCATAATCTGATATAGTATTTGACAAGCAGTGAGACATACTGTGGGACAGGGCCTGAGGAGCAAGCTTCCAAGAATGGTCCAAATAACAATAGGGGACGTGTTGGAACTTGTCAGCCACAAACCTTGGGATGACAAAGGGGATGAATAGATAACAGCCGACAGGATGCCGACTGTTGAGTCATGCTGATATGGAAATGAGGAACACGAGATAAGATATGGAAACGAGGAACAGGTGGCGCCTAAGGAGGAGTGACAAGTTGTGCGATAACGACTTAACGATTGTCTATGGAAACTCCCTTATGGTGTCCTTTGATTGTTGTTAACCAGTCAGGGATTGCCCGGTACCTAATGCTCAGCCTAAAGAACCTTTAAAGCGCGCGGCCTCTGAAAACATCTATAAACCTGTGTTGGTGTGCAATAGGGTTGACGTCTTGCTTGCCTCAGGGTGTGTCCCGTCTCTTCACTCGCTGCAACATACCACAAGAAAGAAACGGTGGAGGGTTTTTAACTAAAAAATTACACTTGCAGCATACATTATAAGTTCTATTCAACTTTACTAGTTGAACTAATAAGCAGTGAAAATGAACTCAAAATCCCCAAAAGATGATGAATTGGGTGCAGTGTTTAAAAAGAATGAACAAGCGAATAAAGCATCACCAAAACAACAATTTAGTATGAAATTCTTGAACATAAAATGTAATTAAAACAAGGTTTGATTTACTGTCTTTAAAGATTTAAGATAATGGAAATAGCACTTTTAATAAATCATAGGAATCAGTAGCATGTTATTCAATTATCTAAAATATTACAATACGATAGCAGTAAGTAGGTTTCTTTGTTTTGCTAGTTGACCTTTAACATAATACAGTAGCAATACTGAAAAATACAAATACTGCAGATGTGACTAATTTCATAATATTTAAATTCAGTTACATGGTAGTTGTTTCAAATGGGAGAAAGTTTTTATAT
Source organism: Microhierax caerulescens (assembly GCA_035590215.1). Taxonomy (NCBI): domain Eukaryota; kingdom Metazoa; phylum Chordata; class Aves; order Falconiformes; family Falconidae; genus Microhierax; species Microhierax caerulescens. Next base: position 64,348,388 of record JAVJGJ010000037.1, on the reverse strand, counting down.
TCAACTAATAATTTTAAGTTTTACTTTTACAATTTAAAAAAAATAGTAGCTGAGAACTTGAGCCATGTGCAATTACAATTAATTATGCAATTATGCAATGCTTAGACTTTTAAACAAAAACATCCGGGACTTTCTTATAGAAAGAAAAATATCAGTCAATGAAGGGTAAGAAAATAGTTTTGTTGTGTATAAAGCTGAATTGTTTGGTTTGAAACAACCTAATGATCAGTCTTAAGAAATGTATAATTTGCATTATTTTGTCTAAGAAACTCTCAGAGAAGATTCCCAGTGACAGAACATTGGAAAAGATTTAAACCATAGAAAAAACTATAAATCAAAATGCATGGAGAGACATGCAGTTAGTATATAAGAGGGAGACCAAATAAATGTTAACACCAAACTTTATTTAAAAGTTATATTAAAGGCATTGATGCAAAAATTTTGTTGTTGTTAAATTGTCAATTGAATAAAAGATGGTATTACAAACAATCTAGTTTTTATCTCACACATGCAGAGTGAAATAAATTATCAGGACTAACATAATTTCTAAGTTTCAGAGGCTATTTATCACTGTTCGTACAAAAAAATCTGAATTTCTTTCTTCAAAGGAAATGTTTCATGCTGTTATGAAGATATGTATCTGATAAATCATAAAGAAGATAATGAATTGAATTTGCAATGTACAAAGTTTATCTGAAGGTTACTTAGACTTTCCTTTCATTCACTAAATATACATATAGAACTCAAAATTATTCTTTAATGCAGTAACTTGATAATTTCTAAGTTAAACCCAAAAATAACTTATTTGAGATCAAATTAACCTATGGATACCATAGTATAAAAGGTCTAGAATAATCCACAGAAGGATTTTTTTTATATAAGCTGAAATTATGTTTGACTAACTTTTGTGTTTAAATTTGATAAGTACTTGGGGAGCAAGAGAAATACATTCCACTGGACTGGAGATTCAGTCAGATGGAAAGTGTCTATCCAAGTTTCACCTGGGTTTTGTATAGCATTTGTAATGCCTTGTCACAGAATACCAGCTCCTTTGGGATTTCCTATAAATTATGAGTGTCTGTATACAGATTGATAGTGAATTCTTACAAAGCAGAATGGAAGTGATTGTGACAAAACTACTTGTTTTTTCCATTGTGAACAAAATCCTGGGGCACTGTCTCATTTTTGGCGTCTGATTATTATTACTTTTTTTTCATTACTGTAGTAGCAGAGTGACAGGCATTTTCCTTCCTAGACTTCTTTCTTAGGTGCTTCAGCATGTGATAACAAAGGAACTTTAGGTAATGAAATGATTTCACATAAACTCCACGACTTCATTATTTGGAGATTGTGCCCAAACAGGTAGACCGCTGAATAGTGTGATGCTGGAAGAAAATATCTTCCATGTAAATTGTGATTTGCCAGCATTACACTGCATGAGTCTATGAAAACTTCTTGCTGAGAACTTAATTGCAAGGCTATGAAACAGAATGATAATGGAAACCTTATTTGAAATTCTTGAAGGACCTTCTTATAACAGCACAATTACTAAAGATAGGCATATTGTTAGAAGCAGAAAGAACAGTATTATTGAAGCAGAGTAAAAACATCACAGTAAATTACAAGGTCGCAGTGCATGTATCTTCTAGTGATGTTATATTTTTGTTTACATTCTTGGTACAATCAACTAAGGACTGTATTTTTGCTTGTAGTCTGTGGTGGGTTGACCCAGACAGAAGGTAAGCCCACACACATGGCTGTGCACTCACTGCCCCCAGGAGTGGGATGGAGGAGAGAACAGGAAGAACAAAAGCAAGAAAAGTTTTGGGTCAAGGTAAGGACAGTTTCATAACAGAAGGAAAAGAGGAAAGAAACAACTGATGCAAAGGAAATCTCTCACCATCCCCCATGAGCAGACCAGTTCCCAGCCAGTCTCTGAACAGTGCCTGCTTTGGAAGACCACCCCTGCTCTTTTTTTGGGTGGGTTTTTATGGTTAGAGGTTTTTTTTGGTTGTTTTGTTTGTTTGGGTTTTTTTAATTGTTGAGCATTGATGTTACAAGGTGTGGAATATCCCTTTAGCCAATTCATGTCAGCTGTCCTGTTTGTGTTTCCTCCCAAATTCTTGCCACCAGCACCCTAATCACTGGGCAGCAGGGAGAAAAAGAGAAACATTTGATGTCCTGTAAATACCGTTCAGCAGTAGGTAGCAGTGGTGTGTTATCAATGCTGTTTTAGCCACAAATCCAAAACACAGCACGATACGGGTTTCCACGGAGAAATTCAGCGCCTTCCCAGTCATACCCAGTACATAGTTTAAGAATGTAAATATTTAGATGTTGTTGATGGAAGGGTCCTATTCATAACCACCCTGGTTCTGGTTGATAAACAACATTCTTCCAACTAATAAAAAATAACTCCTTGTAATTATAAACAAAGCATATGAAAACACTATTACAATTGATCTGGCTTCAAAAGGTTGAGAAGCAAAGAAAGAAGAAGGCAACGCTCAGGGGTAAAGGTGGAAAAGTGGCACTTCTGGCTAGAGAAATTACAGTTTATAAAATCAAAATCTTAATACACTCACTTTCTCTCCTGAACTCATGCCTAAGCTTGCAGAACAATGGTCTCTGGGGGTGTTATACCTTTTTTCCTAAGGAAAGTACGGGGTTTTTGGGGGAAAGTGAGAATTTGTGTATTGGATTCTAAAGGAAATGGGGGAAACTCTCCCAGGAGCTGGGGAGGAAAGTTGTTTCTGACTTTAAGGAGCTAATTATGCCAAGCCCTGTAAATGCAGATTGATGAACGAGTGCTATCTTATAAGTAATTTTTCCCTAAATACACTTTTTCTAAATTAG